>CM076139.1:24257806-24820306 GCA_038025085.1 Tetragonia tetragonoides | reverse complement strand
TCCACTATCACCATAATAGCGGACAAGGGTCCGACCTTCGGTAACCCATTGATGAAGTCCATGGAGACACTCTCCCATGGTCTAGTCGGCACTGCGAGTGGGTTTAGTAAGCCGCCCTGCTTGAATCGATCCGGCTTGTCTTGTTGACACACGAGACACGTTCGAGTGTAGCTCATTACGTCGTCCTTCATCTGGGGCCAGAAGTACCCTTGTTTTAGCAAGCTCAAGGTTCTCTGCCACCCCGGATGTCCTGCCCAAAGGGTGTCATGACATTCGCTCAGCAATTTTCTTTGAAGGCCCTCGGCCCTGGGAACATACAACCTATGTCCCTTTGTGAGGATAAGGCAGTCTTCTATCCAGAATCGTCTCGTCTTCCCTTCTTCAATGAGCTGTTTAATGGTCTTCGCCATCGTATCTTGACCTAGATATTGCTTGATCTGGTCGTGGATCATACTGGCCACAAGACTTTCCGATAAGTGAGCCATTTGCTTCAAGGCAGCAAAGTCAGCCCGGCGACTGAGAGCATCTGGGACATTGTTGTTGACCCCAGGTTTGTATGTAAACTCCACATCAAATTCCACCAGAGATTCTTGCCACCGAGCTTGTCGACCAGTGAGTCTTGGTTGGGTTAAGAAGTGGCACGCCGCAGTTTTGTCTATGCGAACAATGAAATTCGAACCCAGAAGGTAGTGTCTCCAGACCCTTAAGCAATGTACGATTGCCAGTAACTCCTTCTCTTGAGTGGCATACCACCTCTCGGCCCCATTCAGCTTGCGGCTCTCGAAAGCAACCGGATGCCCTTCTTGAAGTAGTACTCCTTCGAGGGCGAAGTCTGAGGCATCAGTCTCGACCTCAAAGGGTTTTCTGACATTGGGGAGAGCCAACACTGGTTCCCTGGTTACCATCTTCTTCAACTTTTTAAACGCTTCATTTTGTGATTCGGCCCATTCCCAACCTTCACAGTTCTTGAGCAAGTCTGTTAGGGGAGCCACAATACCAGAATATCCTGCAATGAAACGCCGGTAGTAATTAGCAAGGCCAAGGAAGGAACGGAGCTCAGAGACATTCTTCGGAGGCTGCCACTCCTTGATGGCAGAGACTTTCTTAGGATCCATGCGCATCTTCCCCTTTCCTACAAAGTGACCAAGGAAACTAATTTCCTCTTGTGCAAACGAACACTTTTCTGGCTTCACGAAGAGGTTGTGCTCGCGTAACTTCTCGAACACAAGTCTTAAGTGTTCCAAGTGTTCTTTCATGGTCTTTTATAGATCACAATATCATCGAGGTATACCACCACGAACTTATCCAAGTACCCGTGGAAGACATGGTTCATCAAGGTGCAGAATGTTGCAGGAGCATTCGTTAGCCAAAAGGGCGTCACTAACCATTCAAAAGCCCCATATCTCGTCACACAAGATGTCTTCGGCTCGTCCCCTTCTGATATACGAAGTTGATGGTACCCCGACCTCAGATCAAGCTTCGTGAAGTACACAGCATCGCCGAGTTGGTCGAACAAGTCAGTAATCAATGGAATAAGATAGTGATTCCTCACCGTCAACTTGTTGAGTGCCCGATAGTCAATACACAGCCGGAGAGTCCCATCTTGCTTTTTGTGAAACAGCACCAGAGCTCCATAGGTCGCTTTGGACGGTCGGATGAATCCTCCCTTCAAGAGTCCATCCAAATGTTTTCTCAGTTCGGCCATCTCGGGAGGTGCCATCCTGTAAGGACTACGAGCTGGTGGCACGGCTCCCGGGATAAACTCGATCTGATGATCGACGGATCGACGAAGAGGGAGGACTTGGGGTAGGTCATCGGGCAAGATGTCCTTGAATCCCTCAAGCAGTCTCACTACTTCCGGAGGAGTATTCTTATCCCTACAATTTTCCTTCATCGACAAAGTAGCCAGGAACGACGGTTCACATCTTCGAAGTCCCTTCTCAAATTGCATCGACGAGAGCATCTGTCCCCGTTTACTCTCAACCTTCACATTCGGCGCTTTCACAAGACATGGGCTGTCACCCATCAACAAGGAACTCAAATGTGGCATGAGTGCCGCTTTAGACGTGCGGAGGAAGTCCATACCCAGTACCATCTTGAAATCATCTAGTGGAGTCACCGTAAGGTCCAATCGACCACTCCACTCCCCTATTTGAGTGAGGACTCCCTTGGAAATCCCATGGATAGGTCTTGCCGCCGAGTTCACGGCCTTCATGCTGCCGCCTGCGCGGTCAAGCTTCAGTCCAAATCTCTCTGCTTCGATGCCGGCCACGAAGTTATGGGTGGCACCGGTGTCAACCATTGCTCGAGTGCTACATCCATTGATCACTTCATCGACGTACATGAGCTTAGTCGACTTGGGTTTTAGGGAGGTCTCATCACCCCTCAGGGCACCCAGTAAATGAACAGCTCCCATGTGTGGTATCTCATCCTCATCCATTTCATTGTTCCTACTTGTCTCTCCTTCGTTGGTGCCATCAGACTCCACAGACATCTTAGATAGATTCTGCTAGAGGGCACTCAAGTCTCGATGAGGGCACTCGGTGTGTTTGTGCGGTCCTTTACAGTTGTAGCAACTCAACTTCGACGGCCATCTTGTCGCGGATGACTCTGTCCGATTGAACGATGAGGTTTGACCTGGGGGCCGGTAAGGTACCGGCTTGATTCAACCTAAACCGAGGGGCAAATGTACATAAAAAAAGTCCGGATGAACTTAAAACCGCATGTCGTATAAACCTGGCAACCGTTTTAAGACGGCTTAGGGTTTGGGGACTACCGTCCCCAAATCCTATGTATTCTCCGCACCACTGCAAACATTGAACATACATTTCTTAGGTTCATTTTCTGAATCTATTACACAAATATCAGGTATGGGTGACAATATCATGAGCATGGAATCGGATAACAAATATATAAAGAAAACTATCACAAAGGGTCACTTTTCGATGTATAAAGGGTCATTGTTCTTTGTATAAGGGGTCACTTCAAGTAGCTACCTAATATGAACGTTAAAATGTATGCCACTGTTATCAAAATATTTTTCAGCTTCAACAACATCAATGGGAAAACATATAGTGGTCAATCAGTGGTTTTAAATGGGCCACTTTCGTCGTATAAGAGGTCACTTAAGAGTAGCTAACTAGAGTAGAGACGTAAACACCTATTGCGTTGGAAGATGCATTTCTACCTGAATGAGAATCACTGGACTTCATGACATAGATTTCTGATGTAGAGCCTGGGGGTCACTTTTTAGCTAAATAGGGATCACTTTTTAGTTAAACATGGGTCAGTTCATCACAGACATGTAGTGCAGAGCCAGAAAGTCATATTTTAGCTAAATAGGAGTCGCTTACTAGAGGAATCAGGAGCATAGCATAAAACTTCGACAGAGCCAATCAAAAAACAAAACGGCTATGACAATATTTTAGAAGAATGTCTTAGTATTATTTGCTATGCACTCTGGTTCATACATACACCATAATAACATGCTAGACAAATCAAATTCAAAGGCAACTCAAATTATCTTATTATGAATCAAACACTGATGGTAATAACATTTCAATTTCAATTGTAGGTCAAAATAATAAGTTACTACTTCAATTTGAGGAGAAAAGAAAAGTACAAACAATAACTAATTTGCACAGCTAGCTCGAACTTTTAATCGCAAAGAAAAAAAAAAAGAGGATATATGAACAAACACAACAACAAAATAGACTAGATTAGTAGTCAATCGATAAAAACCTAGTAATCGAACATAGAAAAAGAAAAAAATCTTAGAAATCGACATAGACAACAAACACAACCCTAGAAATCGAAGATGTGTAAAAGATTAACCCTAGATTGAAGAAGGTACAAAATCCAAACAAAAAATTACCTAGAAATTGAGACAAGTACAATTGTGAGCTCAATAATTCTCCTTCACGATTGATCTGTTGCTTCGTCAACCATACAATGGCGGGAATCGAAGGGATGAGGAGAGAGAATGGAGGTTTGTGAGTAGAGAGAAGGGGAGGGTGAGGAGAGAGAAAGATATAAAATACGAGCGTTTGGGCAGTTTGTTGGGTGAAGAATAAGAAAAGACGGAGAGAGAGAAAAAAGAAAAGAAAGTAATAAGCACTGAAGTAATAAGCACTGTCACTAAAAAAACACTAGATGATTTTGACCTGTGTGATCTGATGGATGAACGATCGAGATTGACTTCTCACCATCTCACTCTAGGGACCCATCTCACCTGAACATATATAAAGGAGGCATATTTGGGAGCAATTAGGCACGCCACGTAGGCGAGAATTTTAGCAGCGCACCACCTAAGCGAGAATAATGACAAAAACCTAATTAGTCTAAAACGTTTAGGAGTCTTAGCTTCCTTACCATTGTAAAATTAGGTTTCGGTAAACCACTAGAATTTTATAAGGTTTATAACAGATGTTCGTCAAATATTCAAAAATCATATATAACGTTTTCTATACATCTCAAAAAATAAAAAATTTACTCCATCATATTCGGATCGAAAAATCATTATATATATATATATATAAAGGAGGCATTTTCCGGGAGCAATGAATGCCACGTAGGCGAGAATTTTAAGAACGCGCCACCTAAGCGAAGTTAAAGACAAAAATTAATTGGTGTAAAACGTTTAGGGCTCTTAGATACCCTACTTTTTAGGATTCTTGAGTTGTGATAGACCTCTAGAGTTTTGTAAGAGTTATACTAGAACTCTGTTAAATATTTGAATTCAAATATAACTTTTTCTTCACACCTGAAAAAAAATAATAACTTTTATACCATCAAATTCGCATCGAAAAATACTTTAGAACGAGATTCATATACACTATGTATAAGAAATATGTAAGATCGCAGGTATATGTTGGTTCCCGTAAATAAGTAAATATAATAATAATATAAAATATAAAATTAAAGGTGAAAATAAAAAATGAGCAAATATCTTTAGCCACCTAAGCGATATTTTTAAGAGCATGCCACATAAGAGAGAATATTAAACAATAAAATTAAAATAACAAATACTTATAACACATACTTTGAACAAGAAAATAAAAACAAATAGAAATAGAAATAAGAAAAGAAAAATAAAAATTTTCACACTTTATTAATTTAGTAATTAGTATACTCCAATCAATTGCCACTAAAACTACTTTTAACATATCAATCAATATATAATATGTAAAGTTCTTCACAGCTGTCCAAAAAAAAAATCAATATATAATATAAAGAAGTCTCATAGTAATAAAGTTTCGGATAATGAAAAAGAGAGATTGAATTGTGCTAAATAGTTGGAGTTTTATTGGCGTCATAACTACTTTATCTTTGTCTAATATTCAACCGTGAATATAACTATCCTACACATCTTAAAAAATAATAATATTTACATCATCATTTTCGTATCGAAAAGTACTTCGAAATGAGATGCAATTATAATATATTTACAATAAACTTGTAAGATTGTGTTACAATATTAATTTCAGTAAATAAATTTTAAAATATGATATTTACTAATAAAAGAAAAGCGAAAACAACAAAACATATAAAATTGAACGCGTGCATCCCACGGGCATCGCACCACATAGGAATGTCATACAAGCAAGAAATTAAATAAAAAATAAATAAGGGTTAGGAAATAAAATATAGAGCTGGAGTTGTGATAGACTTCTAGAGTTTTATAGGAGCTATATTAGATCTTTGTCAAATATTTATTAAATCAAATATAACTTTTTCTACATGTCTAAAAATATAAAATTTTAAATCATCAGGTTCGCATCAAAAAGTACCTAAAACATTCATTTATAATATGTATAAGAAACATGTAAGATTGGCTAGAAAATATATTTGAGCAAATATATTTTAAGTTCGTGCATAGCACAAGTTTGATTACTAAGTTGCATCACCTAAGCAATTAGTCTCAACAACAAAAAAAAATTAAAAGCAAGCCACATAAGCCAAAAATATATTTTAGAATATTGAAAGAAAAAAAATAATTGGAGAATGCGATATATGCCTCTCCTCATGTTCACATTTCACCTTTTATTGATTCAAGGATCCTGCGATATGATATATAGTGTTTGAGCATCGATCTAACAACGATTTTAACAAAGTAACCATTTTCGGAGGTGCAATTTGGTTAGAACCCTAATTATATTTTAGGAGGATTATAATAACTAATATCTTTTTTTATCAAACGCCTCACATAATCACTTCTCTATTGTTTTTTTGAACATTTTTTCACCCTTTATTCTCCCTACATCTCTTTACTTTCAAGTTTTCTTATTTATTCTAACAAATCTTGATGATCTGATGGGCGTGAAAAATAAAAGAGAGACAACCTAAATCACTAATGATATTAGCATGAAACTAGCATCACTATATAGTATGCATAATTATAATCAATTAGAAATTATTTATGATTTTGTTTTTAAATAGGCATGTTAGTGTGCGTATTTCACCAAATAAATATTAATATACAGACATTTCACTCAACTCGTGCAACGCATGGGCTTTAAAACTAATACTTAGAATGAGATGCATTTACAATCTATTTAAAACATATCTATTTAGAACATATAAGTAAGCATTTTCTGGGAGCAATTAGGCGTGCCACCTAAACAAAGAGCATTAAAAAAAAAATTGCTGGGTTTGTTTCTCAGTAGACTACCGCAAGCCTAGAACTCCATATTTGACAAACATCTGAATTAAAAATATTAAACATTGTACAGTAGAGTTTGTGTATCATTACAAAACTTTCAACTAAGCAATCTATATATATATATATAAAAAAAGTTGAGTCAGTTACGTGTGAGCACGCCACGTGGGATACCACACAAGCGTTAACATTTGCAGGAGAACGACACGTGGGATGCCACGCAGTGCCTAAATTCATGTGATGATGACACGTATGCCGTCACCTAAGCCACTCATCAAGTGGGTCAATTATTAATGCATGATCATAAATGCAACATAATATAATTATTATAATATTATTCAAATTATAAAATAATATAACTTTTATTATGCAAATTTAAAAGTTATAATTCTTACTCCATTGGAACAGGTTCGAAAAATACTTCAAAATGAGATACATATGTACTATGTCCTATAAAGTTGGGTTCTTTTCATGTGAGGATGACAGGTGGGACGCCACATGGGAGGGATATGTTCGTGTGAAGATAACACATAGGTGCCACATCGATATACGTATAAAAGTGAGTCCAATTCATGTGGGCACGATACATAGAACGCCACATAGGAGGTGTAAATTCGTGTGTGCACGACATGCAAGATACCACATAGAGGCCCAAAATCGTGTGACGATGACACAGAAGTCGCCATATTAGCAAAACTTGCCACATAACTTAACAACTCATAATCCAAGTGTTTCCCCTTAATGCCTCAATATTAGTTTAACTTTATTACATATTTACTAGCATATTTTATATTAAAAAATAAAATAATTTTAGTTACTTAAGACAAAAAAATCATAAATCTTATTTCAATGGATTGGATTTGAAAAAGGTTTTTTATGGAGATATGTGTGACCTATACAAGTTGGGTCCTTACCATACAGTGATAACATGTAGACGCCACATAAGAGGGAATGTTCGTGTAAGGCTGACACGTTGACGTCATATGTGCAACTTTGTAACATATCTTAACAAATCATGATCCAAGTGCCAAATGATCAATATCACTCGACTTTATTATATGATTTATTTGCTTATTATTTCAAACTACAAAATAACATATGTTAAGTTACGTGACTCTAAAAAATACATATCTTACTTCACTAAATTATCTTTTCTTTTTCTTTTGTGAAGTTTAAAGTATCCTCAAATTACGTTCATAAATTTTTTATTTTTTTTACATTTATTTTATTTTAGATGTAGATCAATTTAAAAGGGCATTTCATACAAAAATATTAAAATAGTCAAATATAGAATTAGTTGTGCATAATACACAACAGACATGAGGTATCACCTAAAAAGTTATCTTCATTTTTGAGAGATATTTACGAGTCCGTGCTTCATATATATATATAGATGTATCACGTTGCTAGATGGACACATAAGCGTCCACATAAGCAACGCATACATCCCTTGCTTGACACATCATCATAATATAAGATGCATGAACCTACATTAATACATGAATTTACATTAATATTTGCTCTCCAAAGGTAATGTGCAAGTATCTTGCAAATACATTTCCTTTAAATTTCTATAATAATATATGCATATAATAATAAAAACAAAATTATTTTGCTATACAATACTCATCTTTTTCCTTTTTTTTGTGTGTGTGTGCAGATCATGCATGTTTTAACAATAAAACTTGCTATATTCGATCAAGTCAAAGTGTACATTGTTACTATTTCAATTATTGCATTATTTTTTTAATGGTAATATACATAGTTAAAATGATGAGTGTATTAGTTTTCAATGACGGGTATACTATTTACATTGTTATTAACTAATTAGACATAATTTAAATGCATCCATTTGATAATTCGATTTTTTTTTTTTTTTGATTGTATATTGGAGTAAACTACGGCAAAAGTTGTAGTAGTAGTAGTGGTGGTGGTGATGATGCTCTTTTAGACTGGATATTGAACACTAGAAAAAGGTGTAAATTGCAACAAAAATAATAAACAAGTTTGAGGTTTGACTATACAAATAAGGTTTATATCATGATTAACAATGAACAAAATATTGTATATTTTGGTATTCTACACTACGATTGATGCAATATTGTATGTTTGACCTGTACAATATCAAAGGAGAGGTTCATAGACTAGGATTTTGTATCCAGAAATGACATATGCGAAAAATTATTTCTGAAATATGTATGAATGAAACTATTTTATTTTAATATTGACACACAAACCATGCATCGCACAGAAATATAACTAATTAGGAGTATAAAAGTAAACCCCAATTAAACCTCATCTTCTTCCCCACCCATTTCTCCAATTCGGTTTTGTTTTCCGCCTCTTCCCTGTAACCTCATCTTTTTCCTTTTGAGGATCAGATGTTTGTAGTAATATGTCATCATATTGTCATGTATGCATGTTGATCATTTGTTATTCCCAACATGTTTGATGATTTAACCTTCACACAATTTTTTTTGTTCGTTTGTTTTACTTGGAGCAGGCAACAAGCAAACAAATTTTGATCAAGATCTAAAGGCCAGGATGTTGAGTAAGTATGATTGATACGTCATTGCTTTCACCATACACTGTTTTTCATCATCTTTACAATAATCATTATTTTAATTATGGGATATTACAAGTGGTCATTGTAAAGTAGTTAAGTATGTATTTCTAATAAACCATGTTTGTTTTAACTATGCCCTAATGTAGATTTATTGTGTTCAACATAGCCAAATATGCATTTGAAGGTAAGTTTTATTCTTCACACTTAAAGCAATTCATTTTTTTAGTTTTTTCTTTTTTTATGTTGTAGGCACGAAAAATGTGCATATGCCACATCAGAAAATAAAACGGGTTAAAGTCAAATCAAGACCCATAAATAATCATTGTTGAGAATTTTAATTTAATTATTTTAGGTACAAATTAAATACCTATTTTAATTAATTTATTTTCTCTAATAATGGTTAAAGGCCTAAAAATAGGTCTTAAATTATTAAAGTTGGGTCGTGACTACCAAGTCCATGAAATATGGCCCATGACTACCAAGTCCAACTTGAAACCCTATGGTTCAGCTGTCTCTATAAATACAGCTCCATAGGCTCATTTAGAGGGCCTTCAGCCAGACTTCAGCCAGACTATAGAAGGAGAATTCCGGAGACCTGAAGATCCAGACGCTCCATCAGATTGAAGCCTGAGATTGAAGTCTTTAAACTTTGAAGATCAAATTCATTCCTTGCAAGGAGATTGAAACCTCTAAGCTTCAAAGATCAAATCCATTCCTTTCAACGAGATTGAAGCCTCATTGAACGTGAACAAGCCCTCAAATCCGGCCTACGTTCAACAAATCAAATCAAGCTTTTGGACGAGATCGAATCAATTCCGACCCTTATTCAGTAAGTCAAATCAAACATCTAAGCACGATCAAATCATAAAGTTCGGCCCGAGTTCAGTCAATCAAATCAAAGTCAAGTGGAGATCGAATCAGGGGACCAAATTAGAGATTGTAATTCATATTCAATATCAATAAAATTAACATATTTGTTCACATATTTTGTCTCTGTTGTTTATTTTTAGATAAGAAATTTGTGTTTACAAATTTTGGCACACTCGGTGGGACAATCTCTACCCCTCATCTCTTTTTCCACAAGTTCAAACATTGAAGCAAATTTAACCATGGCATCTAAGAAATTCATTTCTGATGGAGCAAACAAGTTTCAAGGACCTAACTCTGACGAAATTCAAATTAATGCAATTTGCCAACGACATGGTGATTTGGAGTATGATCACTCAAGTGATGGCGAGTCAGTCCTAGCGAAGGAATTAATGGAGTCTTCTCACAAACTTGATGTTTCATGTATGACAATTGGAGTGCAGACCATCGAGGAACAGTTGGCGGATATGAAGAAAACTGTCACAAAACTCATGAAAGACAGCGAAGAAAAGAATAAGCAAATTGTCATTTTGACCAAAAAGTTGGAGAAACGTCCAAAAGGAGATATATCTGGCGATGAAAGTGATGGAGACTCTAATGCAAGTTCTAAGTCATCTAAAAGTGAGAAGTCTAAAAAGAAATCTGAAGGTTCAATTTCTATCTGCAAATCAAGGAGTTGATCGAAAACACTGTGAAGGCTCAAATCGGTAGGGAGTCCTATGACAAACACTCCTACAAGAAGCCATATACCCAAAGGATTGATTGTCTGCGAATGCCTGCAGGTTATCAACCCCCCAAGTTTCAACAATTCCATGGGAAGGGTAACCCTAAAAAACATGTGACCCATTTCATCGAGACATGCAATAGTGTAAGTATAGATGGTGATCTACTTGTCAAACAATTCGTCTGTTCTCTCAATGGCGTTGCATTTGATTGGTACACAAACTTGGCCACTAAATCCATCAATAGTTGGGAGCAAATGGAAGGAGAATTTTTAAATCGCTTCTACAGCACTTGCCGTGTTGTGAGCTTGACGAAGCTTATCGCCACCAAACAGCTGCAGGAAGAGCCAATCGTCGACTTTATCAATCTGGCGTTCTTTAAGTCTAGAATGCAAAGACCATCTATCCAAGGCATCCGCAGTGGCAATGTGCATACAATGAATGGATTGGGACTTGCGATACATCCTTCAAGGAATAAAGCCTAAAACACTCCAAGAGTTGGCGACTCGAGCTCATGACATGGAGCTCACTATCACCAATTATGGAGGTTATTATTCTTCAAAATAATGAGGATTACTCTGCAAACCTAAAGCACCTTACAAGTCAGTAGGATGATTATTCATCTTTAGATGAATATGAAAATGAAGATAAAGATGACGACTCTACAGGGGTGTCCTCGGAGCCAAACTCTCCATGAAGAGTATGGACAAGGTGCAACTTCCAGCCCGGGGGCAAGTATGAAGTGTGTGCTCCTTCAAATAAAACAAGCAAATTCAAGGAAGTTGACCTGCAGCAAACAAAACAAGCAAATTAAAGGAAGCTAACTTATAGCAATGTCAAATAAGCAAATTAAAACAAGTTGGCATGGAGTAAATTCAAACAACAAATAAAAGAAAGTTGGCCTGCAGCAAATTCAGTGGCGAAGCCAAGAAACTCCTAAGCACGAGTATAAAGTGCACATGCAAAAAAGTATCAAGATTTGGAGAAAGCTCATAAGCACCAAGTCTAATTCAACATACGAGTTGCAATATCTGGAGAAAGCTCTCAAGCACCAGAAAATCAGACCAAAATATGCAAAGGGAAGTAGAGCATGCTCTTAAGCACCGTGTCTACTTCAAATACGCAAGTATCAAGATTTGGAGAAAGCTCCCAAGAACCAAATCTATTTCAAAAAAAAAATTCTAAGGAGATATGGAGAAAGCTCTCAAGCACAACCAAATTATTCAAGCAACGAGATATCACTACTACAAAAATAAGATATGACGTCGGTTTTTTTTCACCATATAACGTCGATTTTTATACCGATGTAATAGGGGGGTGACGTAGTTGGGTACCACTTATGACGTCGGTTTTTTAACCGACGTGAAAAAGCAAGCTACCACGTCGGTTTTTTACAGAAAACCGATGTGAAAGGATGACATACAACATCGGTTTTTCTGTAAAACTGACGTGATAAGTATGTCAAGTGAGCTAGTTCAAGAACCTACCACGTCGGTTATATGAAAAAACCGATGTGGTAGCATGACCTACAAAGTCGGTTTTTCATGAAAAGCGATGTGAAAATGTGAGAAACAAAATCAATTCCGACCCTTATTCAGTAAGTCAAATCAAACATCTAAGCACGATCAAGCCATCATGTTCGGCCCGTGTTCAGTCAATCAAATCAAAGTAAAGTGGAGATCGAATCAGGGAACCAAATTAGAGATTGTAATTCATATTCAATATTGTAGATGCCAAAAAAGCGTCTTCAGATTTCTCCGCAAACGCCCGATGATGAAAGGAGTAATTTATAAACTTGAACTGTTATTTGTACTTTAATAGTTAAGATAAGGTCTCAGGTTTTTCATTCCATTTCATTCAAAAGCCCCGTTCAAGAGCTTTCCAACGACACGTCTCATGCCTCTTTCCGACTCCTGGTCGCCAAGTTTCGATTTAGGGGTAAAATCGTCTTTTACCGTTCAAGGGTAAAACTGTCTTTTCACATTTTTCGGAATATTTAAATTCCTCCGGAAAATAAAAACGGACTGGATGACGTCATTATGACGACATCCAGCTGGCTGCTGACAGCCATAAGCGGCCCTTGGATAAATCTCAACCCCGCTAGCGGCGCTGACCCTGCTTCTGGCCCGACTCTTTTTTCGGCCCAAATCAAACTTTCGGCTCCTTTTCAGCCGTCCAACCCTACTTCATGCGCCTATAAATACGACCCTCCACCCTCAGTTCTAAATACACAGTCTACAGTTGACAACCTCTATTCTCAGTAGTATTCCCTCTGAGCTTCCTCCTCTTTCTTCCAAACTTCAGATCTATTTTTGCTATTTTTGTCAAATATAGCCTACAATTCAGGTACAAATTCCTGAGGGCTCAAATTAAATTAACTGCCTCATTGTTTATTTTCTAGTAGTCATAATGTACATTTCATGCTAGAATAGCGTTTTATTGCTTCCTAAATATTGTCTATATAGTCGTTGTGCTGCTCAACTTGTCAAACCGAATGCATGTCAAAATAAGGGTTAATAGTAAATGTTGTGATGCTTGTGATGAACCAAATAATAGTCTAAGTCTAGGTTGTTAATCCGATTTTGCATGGGAATTATGTCTTTAAATTACTAAGCAAACTTGAGTAAGTAGAGGCCGTCATGAACCGGCGAGTTGGGTGCCTAACACCTTCCCACCTCGTACCTTCGCCCCCGAACCTATTATTTTTGGGTACTCATATGTTCTATATGAGCGGGAGTCTTTCTAAAAACATGATTAGTTCACTTTTCGAGCTATTGGGTTGTCCCTTCGGTTTGTCCCTTCGATAAAACGTCGATAGCAGCTTTGTGACCTCTTTCATGGTTTTTAATCAATTCATGTCTTTACAAAATCCTTTCTAACTCGATGGTCCCTTGAACTTATCTAAACCCCCAACTTACAAATTTTCTATAAGGACGCACTCCGCGGAAACCAATACTCATATAAAAAGGATTGGACGAAAATCCCGGGTCCTTACAGTGGCGACTCTGCTGGGGATTTATTTAAGAGGGTAAGACTCGAAAGTCAAGTTTGCTTAATTGTTTAATAACATGTTCCATCTTTTTGCATCATTTGCATGTGCTTTTGCACAACCTTTTGACCCTTATCAACCCTTGAGGAAGTTTGTGTCGCAACTCGTAGACAACCCGTATATCTAAAGGAATATACAGTTGTCATATCATGCAAATTGACGCTTCCTCACCCATGACTCATCAATCCTTGTTGATGAAAAGAATTACAATTAATGTGTTGACCATCCGCCGAACGGAAATTGTAATTTGTCGTTGTAACCTCACAGGAGCCAAAAGCCTCTAGCCCACATTCGTGCATCCGCTTGCTTGTTGTGCATGTGTCGTTGTAATGCCCGTCTGATCACATGTTTGCTTGTAAACTGCGTTATTATTATGCTTGCATGAATGCATGAATATCGTGACTATGTGCCAACATGTACTTACGTGTTAGGAGCCTTTTCTTTTATTCTTAGCTAGTTCCTAATGCCCGAAGATGGTGTGAGAATTCCAATTCAATGAACACCCATCATTTTCCCGTTGATATATTCTAAAAAGTCATTGAACAATCGTCTAGGATCTTTTTAGTAGGAAAAAAAAAGTTAGTCTTTCGGTTTCCCCTCTCCCTTTTCTTTTTTTTCCATTTCTTTATTTTCTTTTTTTTTGCTTTTAATGTAATTCAGATTCGGTCAAAAAAAAAAAGAAGAGAAAATCGAAAAAAAAATCGGCAAAAAAAAAAACCAAAAAAAAAATCGCCGAAAATCAAAACAAAAAAAAAACGAAAAAATATAAAAAGACCGAAATTCTTTTATTTTATTTTTGTTTTATCCCATTTTCCATTTTCTTTGAGTTAAGAAAAATAAAAATAGGATAGTCCTTCTTTTTCTATTTTTCTTATTTTCGTTCATTGACTTTATTTTCCTTGGATATTAGGGAAACATTTGGGCATTTAGGCTTAAGGACCTTTCTTTTTTTAGGACAATGTGTTTCTCTATGTGTGGGTCAACTTTTTCTTAGATGAGAGTCTCGTGGTCTTTTTGATTCTAAAAGGTCTTCTACTCGTTCAGATCATGCCAGGGTCTCTCAAGCGTTCCACAACCGAATATACACAGAACGAATCTCTCCTCATGCCAGGATCGGAAATGGGCTAGAATGCTAAGAAGATCAAAACTCATTTTGTGCCAACTGCATTACTGTGAGTATTGCCGAGCCTGCGGACATCACACCAATGACTGCAGGAACCTGAGGGACAAAATCCAAGCTTTCATTAATGAAGGGACTATGTGGCCCGCGCATCATTAGTTATCCAAGGAAAGATCGAGTATTCATACCCGTGTGTTCACGCCACTGGCGGTACCTATTCATGATGTTATGACAGCTTTACTTCGTCGCGGAGGTCTACAATTCCTAGGACCCTACGAAGAAATTTTGCCAGAAGGAGGAGACTCTTATCTTTATTGCAGATATCATAGATGCTTCGGTCACCTCACTGATCAATGCTCTCGCTTAAAGTGTGACATCCAAATGATCGTTAACTTCGGAGCCATCTCTCCTCCGAAGTCCCACATATTTAAGTTCACAGTGCATGTTCATGAGCCGCAGGAAAACCCACACAAGTTCACATAGGGATTGACCCAAAACGAGTTAACTTGCTTTGCTTCCGAAATTCCCCTGAAGCTTTACCTCATCCATTTGAAAGATGATGTACAGGAAAGAAGAAGATGATACCTATAGAGCCTGGAACTAGTTGGTCACCCGCAAGAGATAGAGGAATCGAGTCTGAGTCCCCAAGTTTTGTCGAGTTAGGGTCTTAGCTAAATCTTTAGGTTGAGTCTGCAACAGGGGATGTTCCCCTTTTACTTTTCTTTCTAAGTCTACTTTCTTTTTTGCGGGAATTAGAGACTCTCTTCTCTAAAGTCATGTGTGCTTGTCTCTTTTTGCAAATCAATAAAAGTCCTCTTGCTCATTTGTTACCTTGTTTAGCTATTGATAAATCCAATGAATACAAAGTTGCACAAATCATTAACTAATCAATTCAAGCAATGTAAGAGAACTTCTTAAAGCAAGATTGTAGATTTTCACTTTTACAGGAATTTGAGTGGCTGAACTCTCTCAAGAATGCCGCTCCACAAAGAAGAAGCGAACCAGCCTTTTGCAACAACTTCGACACAGAAATGACTTTGGCTCCGATCGAAGAGGATCCTTGGTACCAAGACGTTTTCAACTACATCACCAAAGGAATATACCCTCAAGATGCACCACTAAGAGCTCAACGAGCCATCCGTCTCTTAGCGGCGCAATACATAGAATACAAGGGGGTTCTGTACAAAAAGTCCAACAACGGGGTCAACCTCAGATGCGTGAATTCCGAAGAAGCCACGGAGATTATGGACGAGGTACACAATGGTGTGTGCGGTCCATACATGAATGGTCGAATGCTCTCTAGAAAGTGCGGTCCACACATGAATGGTCGAATGCTCTCTAGAAAGGTCCTACGGTTGGGATACTACTGGACTATTATGGAAAGGGATTGCTACGACTATGTCAAGAAGTGCAAGAAGTGTCAGATATATGCCAACCTGCAGCATATGCCACCCTCAATGCTCCACAACTTCACATCCCCTTGGCCATTTTCCGCATATGGAATAGATATCATTGGTAAGATCACCCCAAAGGGCTCGGGAGGACATGAATACATCCTAGTAGCCATAGACTATTTTACCAAATGGGTCGAATCCCAATCCTATGTCGTCCTTACCTTCAAACAAGTGTCCAAATTCATAAGGAACAACATCATTTGCCGGTACGGCGTTCCGCATGAAATCATCAGTGACCATGGATCCCACTTCAAAGCCGAGACAACCACCCTCCTCAAAAACTACAAAATCCAGCACCACAAATCATCCCCTTACCATCCCCAAACCAATGGCGCAGTAGAAGCCGCCAACAAAAACATCAAGACTATCATTGAAAAGATGATAGAAAACTACAAAGATTGGCCCATCAAACTCCCATTTTCCCTTTGGGGATATAGGACATCCATAAGATCCTCTACGGCAGCAACACCTTGTTCCCTAGTCTATGGAATGGAAGCAGTTCTACCCATAGAAGTCCAATTACCCTCCTTGCGCATAGCCTTAGAAGGAGAAATTCTTGAAACCCAATGGTTACAAGCCCCCTACGAAGAGCTCATGTTCACGGATGAAAGACGCCTACGGGCCCTAGACCATTCCCACATGTACCAACAGCGCATGGCAAGTGCATTCAACAAAAATGTTCGACCTCGAAATTTAAAGGAAGGGGATTTAGTTTGGAAAGAATTACGTGTCCCAGTTACCGACCCCAGAGGAAAATTTTGAACCAACTGGTCCGGCCCATTCATCATCAAAGACATTCTATCAGGAGGTGCAATCAGGCTCATGGATATTGATGGCATCGAGTTCAGTCAGCTCACCAATATGGATCAACTAAAGAAGTGATACGTCTAAAAAAAAAAAAGACGCTCACAACTTGCACGAACTACGCTGGCCTGATTCCACACCAGTTACGTAGGTAACCCTTTTAAGGGGCCCGGCCAAAATCAATCCAAAATTCCTTTCAAACTCATGCAAAAGAGATAATCTTTGATCAAACTGAACGAATAAGCTTACATTGCAAGATTTAAACTTCCTAAGGTTACAATAAATAATAATGCAACTATGAGGGTTTAAGCTAAACAAATTCTTATTATTATTTTTTTTCAAAACTAGACTTGCTTTCCTAGAAAACTACTTTAATCCTTCTTCCCTTTAGAAGTTTTCGTTGAAGAGTTCTTCTTTGAAAGACCTTGGCTTGAGGACGACCTATGATCGCTCCCTTGGGCTGGGGGCTTGCCTCTTTCAGTACAT
The DNA here is from genome assembly GCA_038025085.1 of Tetragonia tetragonoides. NCBI lineage: Eukaryota > Viridiplantae > Streptophyta > Magnoliopsida > Caryophyllales > Aizoaceae > Tetragonia > Tetragonia tetragonoides. Next base: position 24,802,580 of record CM076139.1, on the reverse strand, counting down.
GATAGCCTCCCATTTGAGGCCCTTCCTTTCTTTTCTTGCTTCCTGTTTTTGAGTCATACTTAGGCTTTAGCTGGCCCCACTCCTCATGACGAAGGGCTCGTCTCGCTTCTCCATCACCGCAGGAAAGCTAGTTCAGATAGGTCTCAGAAACTTGAGTTGGGGCAATTACCCGAGGTACAGGCCAGCGGTCCCGGCTACGCCAATACTTTCTCCAATCCGTAGCAAACTCAGTGGTCAAAGCTACGATTGTTAGTCTCATAGTTTCCTGACGATGAATAGCCTGCTTCAACCCATATTGCCTCATGACCCTAGAGCGGAAGAAGAAAGTAGTCATGTACAAACCCAGTATGGTAGTATGAGGAGGTCAAGTTCCACCAAGACACCTACCAGCGGATAACAAGTCCCGCATGGAAAAAGGTATCCCATTCAGCAATGCACTTTTCAGAATATAGCCTTTTCCTAACCAAGAAGCTAGCAGCGATATAGGTTTTCTTTGACCAAGCCCGAGGAACACGAGCTATCAAATTATCTGGTGATTCTATTAGCCTCAGTTGCTCACATAACCAAATTTGAAGCAGCAGGGGGCTGCCACAAAAAGCTTCGCGATGAGAGATTTTTAGCCTGTCGAGCCCAATAATAGTTTTCCCTACAACCAGATGCAAAGAAGATTGTCCTTCAACCATTTGATTAACTACTCGTAGCAACGAGGCTCTGCCCAAGTTAGGAGATTCTGCATTAGCAAACAATAAGCGGTTCAACAGGCAAAGTACAAAAGCTTGATGGCGACGACACTTGAATATTGCGTACTTGTCAGAAGAAATAGCAAATTTTTCGCAGAGTTGAACCAAGTCCACATCGACACCAAGAACCATGCTTTTGGCTTCTGCAGATGACAAACCCAAGGATTTCTTGTACTGATCCCTAAAACCATCTCTTACATAAGGCATAGCTGGGGGAAGAACATCAGGCATATTAGTGATCGCAGCAAATTCTTCAACTAAAGGGCATAATTCAGAGTTACCAAAATGGAAAACATGCAGGTTAGGGTCCAAATAATTCAGAGCGGATCGAAGAAGGGGCCACAATATTTTTGTTGGTCTTAAGGTCAGCAGGGTAGAGACATGGAACGGAGCTAGTTCAAGTTTATCTTCTACGGTCAGATTTTTGCACCAGGCAGCAAACAGGTTTTCAAAGGATTTCACCGTGATAGAAAATTTGGGAAATTTGGGAGAAGGTTTGAAAAGTGATACAACATCAAGTATCCCGTAAATCCTATTTATAGGCAAAAACGCGGGCCAAAAAAGTCAGAATCCACAAACAAACCCAAACCAGAGCCGTCAGCGGCCCTGGTCAGCGCCGCTAGCGGCCCTGACCCTGGCTCGGTCTAAGTTTTTCTCTCGCTCCAGCTCGCCCCATTGATCCGGTCTGCCCGATTTAAGCCCAGTTTTGATACCCGCGCTGAACTTACAAAGCCCGAGACTCTCTTAGTTTTATCTTTTTCAATTTTTTTTCTTTTTTGTTATTTCTTTTTTTTAGGGGGTATAATATGTGTAATTTTTGCTTTTTCTTGCAATTTTTACCTTTTTTTTCTTTATTTTATTACCCAAATTATGGCTTTTCCTACTGCATAACGCATTGCATACTTAGAGATCAGGCGGGCATAATCGAGTCATCATATCATATATATCATAAAAATGCATAACAACAGGAGTTTGAAATCTCAAGATCAATGTCTACAAGGAGATCCAACATCGCTCTGCTAGAGTCGTCATCACCGTTGCTGTCAGCCTCATCATCAATGGACAGCCCCTGACCGTATTTCCCAGTCGAATAGTGAAGAGAAGAGCTATAAATGGGCCTGCTGTTTTCGGGCCTCATGTCCCGCCCGTCATATGCTGGTGCACGCATAGGGGTAACCGCGGCAAAGAAACTCTCTGTGGCCTGACTGGCAAAATCCATAGCCATATCCTGATGCGAAGGCCCAGTATGACGCACATCCCATCCAGGGGCATTCTCCCAACCTCTGACCGTGGGGGTAACAATAGGCCTGCTATCAAGAGAAGGCTGGAAACCCACAGGGGAGAACATCTCCGAAATGTACGGCACAGAAGGTCTGGGCGCCTCATCAACAGGAGGCCTGCTCACAGCTACGGGAGGTGAACGAGCAACAGATGGTCTGCTCGCCGAAGAGGCCCTCGCAGCAGAAGAATATCGAGGCCCCACTGAGGATGAGGACTGGGACATCTACAAACAATCAAGATTGAGATGTTAAAGTTAAGCACTTCACTTATCTAAACAAAGGATAAAAGTTTACTTACATCAACGGTCCGAGACCGAGAACTCTTCCCCTTGCCCATTACTCAACCATAGCCTTTCTTCAGCAGGTGGATGAGCTTGAAGATCTGAGAGGTCTGCTACCTGTTCAGCTACAAAAAAAAAAGCCACAAGATAGAGTCAACACTCAAAAGCAAACACAAACACAAACACAAACACAAGAAGGGATAAAAAAAGCTCACCCCCGTACAACCATCAGGCAAGGGCAAGCCCTTTAAAGCCTCTCTGTCAGCCATATGAAGAGGGAATTCCTCTACTATGCGTCCCCCACTCTCGCCAATGTACCTCACCTCATTGGTCGACAAGGTCACGCTTGGGGGCTGACCCCGAGGAACTCTAGAATGAGACCTCTTAGGACCCTGAGGAGCTAGACGATCCGCCTGCAAGACACAAGAAGTCAGTATATCACACATACAGCTAAAAAGATGCAGAACAGTTTCTTACCTCAGAAGTAAGGTCTGGCAACAAGCGATCCAAGCAGTAGGCCAGGTACACGGCTGTGCGGTCCAAGCCAACGACCTCCGGCATAAGAAACTCCGTGGCCGCCATACCTCGGATCACGACTCCCAAGTCCCGCACACTCAGACCATGCAGATAGGACATGGTCAAAGGAAGATCCTCCGGAACCAGGTGACTACCTAGGGAGGGATAGACCAGCCGAGTCAAATGGTCCCCCAAGTACCATACAAAGCCAAATGGCCCCTCAAAGACCACCCGCAGAGAAGACACTCTAAAGGACTCCAGGGTAATATGGGGTGGAACCCCAGGGATACCATCAAAAGCAGCCCATGACACCTGCAGGTTACCAGTTCAAAAGTTCATTCACACCAAATGGACCAACAAGAAAAATGCACAAGTCAACAACAACATACCATAGATGCGGCATGGCTCTCGAAGGTGGCCCGAAAATGCTCCAGAGAGGTAAACGAGTGATTACCCCTACCAATCCACCGTGAACCTGATGGGAACATCCTCAAACCAGGACGGTGAGGACCGAAAGCTGGAAAATACTCAAAGAACCACAGCTGCCATACAAGCAAGAAAATAAGCTCCAAGCCCAAAAGCAAGCACGTGCAAAGAAAAAAAAACAAATGGGCCTACCTCTAGTATCCTCCATGGGCCCGAGATAGATGTCCTCTCACTCGTCTCCTTGGGCCTACAAGCCCGACAACACCATCTCACCAAGGAAGCATAAGCGGAAGCACCGAGGTTGTACTCATGGACCTTGGACAAATCCTCCAGACATGTCAAGAAACCGACTTGACATACACTCTTCTTCTAAGCAAAGATGGTAGAACCCAACAAGCAAGCCAGGAAAATACGAGCTCTCTGCTCCTTAGTAAGCCCCTGCTCCACCAGAGCCGCCCATAACCGCGCCAAAGAAACCCGATCCTTATCAAAGTGGACAAACACGGGCCCGTAAAGCTCAAGAAAACTGTCACTCTGTCGCCAATAGTTCACGTCGTACCGAATACGACGCCCTCTAAAGGATAGCCCCGTCAGCACGGCAAATTGATAAGGGGTGGGGAACATCTCTCCTACAGGTGTATGGAAAGTGTTCGTGGAATCCCAAAACCTCTCCAATAACCCCCTGACAATGATCCTAGAATCCCCCGAGTGACAAGCAGGCATAACAGTCAGGAAAAGGTCGAAACCCGAACCCAGTACTAAGTTCCTAGCCCCCACTGAAAAGGTCTCCAGCATCATAGCCCAATGGAACGTAGCCCTATGAGCCTGCAACAAGACACCAACACCCTAGCCAACAAACAAATTTTCCTCAATACCCCATATACTACAAATACAGCTAAAATAATTCCACACAAATTATATGCAGCTGATCACCAATCCAGTACAAGTCCCAATTTGTTCGTGTGCTGAAGCACTAACAGTTACAGTTTTCCGTTCAAATATACTGAACAGAAAAAAGGGCAAAATCAGAAAACATACCAGCTCCAAGTTAGACAGATGACTCTGCCTAGATGGTAGTAGAACACTGCGGTTCTAGACCCCAGTCGGGCGCCAGTCCAGCCGCATGAAAGAATCCTGGTACAGTCGAGCTTCATCTGTGTGACTAGTCGGAGGTGCTCTAGTAGAAGGTAACCCGGTGCGGAAAAGGCTCCGGTCATACTCCTCCTCACTCATGGGACGTTTTTCCTTATCCACGGGAGACATGGGAACAAGCTTTCTCTCTCTACAAGTGGAAAAATAAAAGTTTCAGATTCGCAAAGAACAAGCACCCATTCAACAATGCAACCCAAAATTCAGCAACTAGGCGGAAAAATAAGCAAGTTCAAGACAAAAACCGAAGAAATCGGTCAAGAATGGACTTACCTCAAGCAAAGTGGAGCACTCAACAATGGAGGAAGCTCTCGACAATGGCTCTCCACAATGAAGAGGAAGAAGGCATGCGAAAAAAAGAGAAGCGCCGAAGCGCTTTTTACTCGGTTCAAGCCCAGCGCCACTAGCGGCGCTGGCCAGAGCCGCTAGCGGCCTTCAACAAAGGCCCAGCACCGCTAGCGGCGCTGGCCTGGGCCGCTAACGGCCCTACAGACCTGCACACGCGGGCCCACTTGCTGTCCCACGACCCCTTTTTCCAGTCCAAAGTTCGTTATTTCAGTTCGTTTGCGGCGAATAACAGTACCAAGCGCGGGAGCAAAGTACTCCGGCCCACAAATTCAAATTCGACAGTTGGCCCATTTTACGGTACCAACTATTTTCAGGTAAAACTAACCCGTTTATTTTTGCAGGTCCCAGATACTGAAACTCGGATCTACACTGCGACAACCCTTACCGCCCAAAGTGCCAAAATTATTTTTTAAAGCCCGGAAATTCTATCGGCCTTACAACTCAGTATTACAAACTTTGGGCCAGTCAATGGTCGCTTAAGCTATTGCGGTTAAATTGTCCCTCTGCGAGGTTACAAATTTTAGGGTCAGTCAATGGTCGCTTAAGCTATTGCGGTTAAACTGTGCCTCTACGAGGTTCCTTATTATGTGTCAGTCAATGATTGCTTAAACTATTGCGGTTATACTGTCCATTATTTTTTATATGTGTTTCAGTCAATGATTGCTTAAGCTATTGCATTTAAAATATTCATATGTCCTAACCATTTTTGCAGCCGTTATTTTAATCGCGCTGTCTCGTTGACCTTTTCCTTTCTCGTACATGGACGGAATCTCGACATCCGTCGAGCGGTGTTTAGTCACTGTTTGTCGAAGCACTCCACGTTGATCATTCTCAAAGTATTGCTAACCTTTTCATTCACTCTGAATATAGGTCCCCAGCAGACGTTTAGATCATCTACGAGCGGTGTTCTATCCTGCTACCATAACCTCTATTTTCTCTTGTGTTCACAGAGATGAAATCTTAGCGCGCTACGAGCATGTCCCAACTCAGGTTTGTCTTCATATGCATACATACTGTACACTCCCACACACCGTGTGCAGATCAGCATCCTGCATGTCGCCTTCGGAATACTTTGATCTTTGCTTTTACTCAAGCTCGATCAAAGTGGGGGCTTCTGTAGACGCTAAAAAAGCGTCTTCAGATTTCTCCGCAAAAGCCCGATGATGAAAGGAGTAATTTATAAACTTGAACTGCTATTTTTGCTTTAATAGTTAAGATAAGGTCTCAGGTTTTTCCTCCAAACACTCCTTCATTCCATTTCATTCAAAAGCCCCGTTCAAGAGCTTTCCAACGACACGTCTGATGCCTCTTTCCGACTCCCGGTCGCCAAGTTGCGATTTAGAGGTAAAACCGCCTTTTACCATTCAAGAGTAAAATGGTCTTTTCACATTTTTCAGAATATTTAAATTCCTCCGGAAAATAAAAACGGACTGGATGACGACATCCAGCTGGCTGCTGACAGCAGCCAGCAGCCAGCAGCCTTGGGATAAATCCAACTACCACGTCGGTTTTTTAACCGACGTGAAAAAGCAAGCTACCACGTCGGTTTTTTACAGAAAACTGATGTGAAAGGCTGACATACAACATCGGTTTTTCGGTAAAACCGACGTGATAAGTATGTCACGTGAGCTAGTCCAAGAACCTACCACGTCGGTTATATGAAAAAACCGATGTGGTAGCATGACCTACAAAGTCGGTTTTTCATGAAAAGCGATGTGAAAATGTGAGAAACAAAATCAATTCCGACCCTTATTCAATAAGTCAAATCAAACATCTAAGCACGATCAAGCCATCATGTTCGGCCCGTGTTCAGTCAATCAAATCAAAGTAAAGTGGAGATCGAATCAGGGAACCAAATTAGAGATTGTAATTCATATTCAATATTGTAGATGCCAAAAAAGCGTCTTCAGATTTTTCCGCAAAAGCCCAATGATGAAAGGAGTAATTTATAAACTTGAACTGCTATTTGTACTTTAATAGTTAAGATAAGGTCTCAGGTTTTTCATTCCATTTCATTCAAAAGCCCCGTTTAAGAGCTTTCCAACGACACGTCTCATGCCTCTTTCCGACTCCCGGTCGCTAAGTTGCGATTTAGGGGAAAATCGTCTTTTACCGTTCAAGGGTAAAACTGTCTTTTCACATTTTTCGGAATATTTAAATTCCTCCGGAAAATAAAAATGGACTGGATGATGTCATTATACGACATCCAGCTGGCTGTTGACAGCCATAAGCGGCCCTTGGATAAATCTCAGGGCCGCTAGCGGCGCTGACCCTGCTTCTGGCCCGACTCTTTTTTCGGCCCAAATCCAAATTTCGGCTCCTTTTCAGCCGTCCAACCCTACTTCCTGCGCCTATAAATACGACCCTCCACCCTCAGTTCTAAACACAGAGTCTACAGTTGACAACCTCTATTCTCAGTAGTATTGACTCTGAGCTTCCCCCTCTTTCTTCCAAACTTGAGATCTATTTTTGCTATTTTTGTCAAATATAGCCTACAGTTCAGGTACAAATTCCTGAGGGCTCAAATTAAATTAACCGCTTAACTGTTTATTTTCTAGTAGTCATAATGTAGATATCATGCTAGAATAGCGTTTTATTGCTTCCTAAATATTGTCTGTGTAGTCGTTTTCCTGCTCAACTTGTCAAACCGAATGCATGTCAAAATAAGGGTTAATAGTAAATGTTGTGATGCTTGTGATGAACCAATTAATAGTCTAAGTCTAGGTTGTTAATCCGGTTTTGCATGAGAATTATGTCTTTGAATTATTAAGCAAACTTGAGTTAGTAGAGGCCGTCATGAACGGGTGAGTTGGGTGTCTAACACCTTCCCACCTCGTACCTTCGCCCCCGAACCTATTATTTTTGGGTACTCATATGTTCTATATGAGCGGGAGTCTTTCTAAAAACATGATTAGTTCACTTTTCGCGCTATTGGGTTGTCCCTTCGGTTTGTCCCTTCGATAAAACGTCGATAGCAGATTTGTGACCTCTTTCATGGTTTTTATTCAATTCATGTCTTTTCAAAATCCTTTCTAACTCGATGGTTCCTTGAACTTATCTAAACCCCCAACTTACAAATTTTCTATAAGGACGCACTCCGCGGAAACCAATACTCATATAAAAAGGATTGGACAAAAATCCCGGGTTCTTACAAATATCAATAAAATTAACATATTTGTTAATATATTTTGTCTCTGTTATTTATTTTCAGATACAAAATTTGTGTTTACATATGTATATAAAGATTGTATATTTTAATTTATGAATGTTGTATTGTGTAGCATGTTATTTCAAGAGAAAATTATTAGTGTAGCCAATACTTGATTTAAATAATATAAAAGTTGGTTCATTCCTTCAAGTTGTGTAATCAATTTCAATATATTAACCATATTTTTTTTAAATTACAGGTTTTGATGATTATGTTTAGTGGAATCCATTCTGTTCACCGGAGCTTTAAAGGCATGACATCTCCCACTCTAGTATTAAGAGTTAAAATTTATGCTCCCGAAAAATACCTCATATTGAATACTTGAGTCTTTACAGAATTTCAATATCATTAAAACTCGACGTGGCACTTCGATCAAATAGTATCACATACTTTATCCTCTATATCTTTTGCTTTACAAGTGATGATTTCTTCATCTATATAACATGTATGGTGGATACACACAATTGTACATATTTACCTTTATATACTTAGGTGATTTTTTCCTTTCTTTTAGAGGTGGTGCTCCTCTCTTACCGAATAATGCTACAATGATCAATTGATATTTTGTTTGAAGAGAATTTAATGTTTTGTAGTAATTGCGTGGTTTGCTATAATTATGAATGTAACGGGAGACTGATGAAAGTTGAATGCTACATGTATATCTATATATATTGACAGGTTATCGCATTGATTTAAGGCTGCTCCTATATGATATATAGTGTTTGAACATCGATCTAACAACAATTTTAAAGTAACCATTTTCGTAGGTGCAATTTGGTTAGATCCCTAATTATTATTATTTTGAACATTTTCTCACTCTTCATTCTCCCAACATGTCTTTGTTTTCAAGTTTTCTTATTTGTGAAGAATAAAAGAGAAAGATCGACCTAAATCACTAAGGATAACTTGAAACTAGCATCACTATATAACATGCATAATTAAAATCAATTAGAAATTATTTTTGTTTTTTTAGGTAGGCATGTTAGTGTGTGTGTGTTTTATTTTATTTTTTTGATTACACGTTAGTATGTGTATTTCACCAAATGAATATTAATATATTGAGATTCACTCAACTCATGCAACGCAGGGGTTTTAAAACTAGTTTAATGTAATCCATGCTTCGTAGGGGATTTTAAACCGCAAGAATAATAACTTGCACGAAAGGTTGGTTCTTCATCTTCTAGTCGTCTCTAGTCTGCAGTCTCTACCATCTAGAGACTTTTAACTCTTTTGCCACCCTTGTTCTATACAGCCATCCACACTCCTTTGAGTCACCAAACGTCCCAAGCAATGGTAACTCGGAGAATATCAATAATTCTTCCAACACCCCTCAACCCTCTCTTCTCCACTCTCCCATGGTATTCCCCACCACCCCAATCATCTGTGATTAGTGACCCCCTCATCTCAACCATCTCAAACGCCATTAAAACCTCAAATACAAAACCTCTAAAACGCATTCTCCCTTCAATTAAAACCCACCATGTCAATGAACTCATCAATTCCAATCCCCTCAACTTACGCCCACTCCCTATTTTCAATTTCTTTAACTGGGTTTCATCTCAATCTGGGTTTCGTCTCCCCCTTCACTCTTACTCAATTATGGCTCATTTTCTCTCTGCCCACAAGCTATTTAAGGAAGCAACCTTGATTCTTCGGTTTGTGGTGTCTCGTAAAGGAAAGGATTCAGCTTCTTTGGTTTTTGGTTCAGCTCTTGATACAAAAACTGCCCACCAAGGTAATTTTGTTTTTCATGAGCTAATGAATGTTTATTTTGAGTCTGGTTTTGTCTCTGATTCAGTTCAGTGCTTTAGACTGATTAGAAAGCATGGCATTTCTTTGCCTTATAAACCTTGTGCTCGTTTATATGATTATTTGTTGAAGAACAAGTCCCTTGACATGGCTCTGGGGTTTTATAGGGAGATTTTGGATTATGGGTATCCTCCTAATGTGTATGACTTCAACATTTTGATGCATAGGTTTTGTAAAGAGGGTAAAGTTAAGGATGCTAATATGATTTTTTGTGAAATTGGTAAGCGTAAATTGCGGCCTACAGTTGTGAGTTTTAATACTTTGATTAATGGGTATTGTAAATTGGGTAAGTTGGAGGAGGGTTTTCGGTTGAAGGAGGTTATGGAGGATGAGAAAATTCGGCCGGATGTTTTTACGTATAGCGTTTTGATTAATGCAATGTGTAAGGATGGTAGGTTGAAGGATTCTGAGCTGTTGTTTGATGAGTTGTGTGAAAGAGGGTTGGCGCCTAATGATGTTGTTTATACTACATTGATAAGTGGGCATTGCAGACATGGGAGGGTTAAGTCAGGCTTGGAGATGTATGGGAAAATGTTGAAGATAGGGTTACAACCTGACTTGTTTATGTATAATGCACTGGTTTATGGCCTTTGTAAAGAGGGTGACTTGAAACGAGCAAGAAAGCTTGTTGATCAGATGGCTCACTGTGGTTTAAAGCCTGACAGGATAACTTATACTACTCTTATAGATGGAAGCTGTAAAGAAGGGGATATAGAGATGGCTTTAGATGTCAAAAGTAAAATGGTCAGAGAAGGGATCTCCCTAGATGATGTGGCTTTTACTGCTCTTATTTCTGGCCTTTGCAGGCAAGGACACGTTAAGGATGCGGAGATAACTTTTAGAGAAATGCTGCAAGCAGGCTGGAAACCAGATAATATCACATACACTATGATCATTGATGGGTTCTGTAAGTTGGGAGATGTTAAGATGGGCTTTAAACTACTCAAAGAGATGCAAAATAATGGCCGTGCTCCTGGGGCTGTGACCTACAATGTGTTAATGAATGGGCTGTGCAAGAAAGGGCAAATCAAGAATGCTAATATGCTCCTGGATGCAATGCTTAATGTAGGAGTGACTCCTGATGATATTACTTATAACATCCTTCTAGATGGCCGTAGCAAGCATGGAAATCCAAGAGAATTTGCAGAGTTGCAAAATGAGAAAGGGCTTGTCAATGATTATGCTTCTTATACCTCACTCATCAATGAAATTATTAAAACATCAAAAGATTATGGAAAGAGATGATTTGCAAGTGTGGAGATCTCTAAAAGTCTGAGGTGGACTTCTCCTTGTATTGGCTTTTATCATGGAAAAGAGTGAAAGGTTTATGTTGCTCTCTTGTTCGGAAATCTTTGTGAAGCTTAGAAGGAGGCTGTTCTTGGATTCATTGACGGCATTGTAAGTATGTGTTGCAGTAAGGTGCCATAAGTCAGACACGAGCAACGAGCAATTCCAGTACGTACAGGTGTCTTCTTAAACAGTTTATTTCATTTGATAATCCCTACATGGAGGAAGAACTGAACAGCTGCTTGCTGATTCTCTATATTTTTGGTTAATAAACAAAATCATCCTGTTTAAATTAACATTTCTGTAACACCACAGCAGTTTCAGGCACATCAAGAGAATCTTGGCCAACTGTTGACCGGCTTACTTCTGTGCTTCAACTGAGCTCCGCGAACATCTACCCCGACTTACTGAGCCTATTTAACGTTTTTCTGCAGCTATCTGATCCTCTCTCAATATTTCTCAAGTAACACGGTGACTTTTGTAGCGAGACCTAAATCCCCTCTTTCTACCATCTGACTCCAATGTGGCTTGTTGCAGATTCCTGTTTAATCACTCTAAAGATATTGTAAGGTAGGGTTCACCAACTTTCTTGCTTTGAATTGCTGTTTATGGCTTCCCTTCTGTTTTTCTTGGGACATTTTTGTCATTTATGAACGACTTTGATGATAATTTTTCTTCAGCAGCTTGGCAACAAAGTTATAAGGAAAGGGATGGAGAAAGGTTTTTGCTTGACATTTCTTACCTGATTGACACTGAGTGCAGCAGCCATCATGGTCTACCTGCCATGTTTCTGGGCATTGAAATTCATTTCACTACTAGCATGTCCTATCACAAGTGAAGAGCTGTTGTCCATCTATACCTGTACCTTCAGTGAAAAGTAGTTCTTCATCACCAATGAGTGTGGCATGAAAGTAAAATTGATAAACTGAGAGAAAAGCGTACCTGAAATTTTGCCTTGCGTTTTATCATTAATTATTTGCTTCGTGAAGTCGTCGATTTGGTGGATCAAAATAGATGATGCTTCTGAATTTACCTTCCTTGAGACCAAAAACTCGCTATGTCTCGTGCAGAGCTGTTTACCACAGTGGCATATCACGCATTGTCAGTTCAATGTTAATTGGCACCATCCATATGGGCACTGTTTTTTGAACGATGGAATACAAGCTGAATATCAACTTGTTTGATGGTTGTATGCTAATCGTGCTCTAGCCAAAGACAACCCTTGTTGTGGGCTTATTTTAATTTTTAAATAGCTGTAGACCTGTAGTAGTTTTTATATCTGAAGGGTTGTAATTCTACCAATCAAGCAAAAACAAAACTCCTGTTTTCGACTCTCCCTTGCTGTTGAATGCATACACTATAACCATCTAAAAGTTGATCTAGCAACTAATGAAATTTAAGAGCATATTGGGGAAGCGTTCTTTTGCGCAGCTTTGTTGATAAGAACTTGAACTTGAAGCATGTTTTGATGCCAGAGCAAACATATAATGTTAGCATTTTATGTTATACTGCCTAGTTCCACAAATGACTTCACAAATACAGTACATCTGATTGTTGAAATTTTTTGTCATGTATTGCCCTGCTGAAAGAATACAAAGACAAGTCACCTCAGTTATTTTTCTCTTTTTTTTCTTTGACCTTGGAAGAATTCCTAATTTCCTATAAAGTTGTTTTCTTATGAATTGTTTGGTATGATTTTAATCTGACTTAACTTTGACGACCAAGTTCTGCCTGCATCTAGAGCCAAACTCCAAATTTCCAATGTTTGCAACCACACCATTTGACATTAGCTGCCAAATAACCACTGTAGAGGCAACCAAGACATGGACTTTATTATCTCATGGGGCAAACTTTTAAATATCATTGAGGCAATACAACAGATAAGCGCAATCACTAGTAGCTGTCAACAGCCTGCATACTCGGGTAAATTACAGAAATTACAAACTAAATAGATGTACCAAAATGTTGTCCTTTATGACCGATTTCATAGCGGCATTGCAGCTCATAAAAAGGTCTACGAAAAAATATTCCGCTGAAACGCCCAGGGCTAATATAAAATCGACCCTGCCAACATTATTGCAAGGATCAGAAAGAAAAAACAGCTCACTTCTTTGACAACTGAGATGAGCACTTCGCCATAATCTTTGATGCTCTGGTGATTGAATCAGTCATATAGAAATTCTCAATAGCTGGCTTAAATGGAGCCATGTTCATCTCTCTTTTAACCTCGGGCTTTATCAAAGTGGAGAATGTAGCTGGCTCTCTTTCATCAATGCTCAACAAGTTTGGTGCCACAATACTCATCCGCTCTCGGATGTCAACAACGGAATCATAAGGCAGCTTCACTCCAGCCACCTCTGACAAACCCCTAATGATTTTCCAGTCATCCCTTGCATCACCGACAGTGGGGACGGCTGGTAATGTTTGTTGAGTGCGTCCTTCTGTGTTGGCATAGGTTCCTTCCTTTTCACTGAAAGCTGATGCAGGCAAAATGACATTGGCGCGATATACACCCCGATCACCATGGTGACCCTGATACACGACAAATGCATCACCAGGGAGCTTTTCCAAATTTACATCATCAGCGCCCATCAGATACAAAAATTTTGCAGATTCAATGCCTTTGTCAGACTCTGGCACCAGACCAAGGTCTAGTGCAGCAGCTTGGCCAGCATGCAAGAGCAACACATTGAGACCATTCCAATCTGGCCTCACGACGTTTCTTGATTTTGCAATGGTTTCAACAACAGAGAAAATAGCATCCTTGTCCTCCCTCTCAAAGAGTCCCGCACCAACAATGATAGCAGGGTTCTTAGCATCCTTTATAGCTGATGAGAACGCATGACGGCCTTCAGCAATATCCAACAGTGTCTGTGGACCGGTGCCAAGATGTTGACAGTCATAGTTGAACTCTGCAGCAGGTCCAACATATCCAACCTTGGCAAAATTTGACCGTACTGCTTTGCGGATTCTGGCATTTACCATGGCAGCTTCCACTCTTGGCTGTCATATATCATCAAAACAATAGACATAAACAAAGAACCATGGAGAAACAAAATCTCTCAAAAGGACTTCTTTTATGCACATGTCAAAATACTGTAAATGTATGCCACCCAATACCAAATGCACCGTATAATCTGTCATAAACAAATTACAAAGGCCGACACAATTACAATCTTGATTCTACCCCATAACGTTACGCCACAGCATCTAATCAAGCAACAAACCCTGAATTGGTAGCTCAGCTGGTCTGAACTCAGTTCTATTCCACGTCACTATTCAAGCCTCCTTAGGGCCACTAGAGATTTCCAGACCGTTAACTTCAGGTCCCGTGGGATTAGTCACACATAGCCCAGAGGCCCCAGACACCAACATTATCCAAAAAAAATAAAACTGATGAAGATATTCCACTAAAAATGGTTATTTTGCAAATTAAGTTCACATCATAACAGGATCAGATCAGTGACTACATGCAAATGAAATTGGCAGTTAAATTCAATGCTAAAAGAGCTTTTGGGCATCACAAAGTTCAAGAAAGGAGATTATGGACTAGAATTAGACCAAGATCATCAAATGGAGGCCATAGATGGACATAAAGCTCGTGTCATTGTGAGACCATTTGAAAAGGAAACTGGTCATTTCAACTTTTCACAAGAAAATTGGTCATTTCATTGCTCAAGGAGCATTTGGCTTTGTAACCAAAGTTCACATGACAAAGAACCAAGGACTCACTGCCTCAGACAAGTAAAAAGATACCAGAACTACAGAATGTATCCAGAAAAAGAAAAAAAAAAGTGGGGGGAAGGGGGGGGGGGGTGCCGCCACTGAAGCCCCTGTCCTCATCTTCCCTCCTGAGAAATATGACATTCAAGGACAAGTCACATCATACAAGAACCCAATGTGATGCCACCGCTAGCAGGGTCATGGAAGGTTCGGATTTTGCTCAACCTTACCCTAACTAAGCGAACTAATTAAGGCTGACTTCAAAAGGCCCACATAAAAACATTTTGGAAATTTTGAAGGTAACATTGTAGGGCGGAGAACTACTGATAACAGAGCAAGGGAGTCAACATTTAGAACAAAGTGGTCGTGGATGGATTATAGCAACAGCACAAGACAGAGAAAGTGGTCAGACATGTTAACCGTACTACACAAGTCTCACAATAAATAACACTTGAACCCAATTGTGTGTTTTTCAATAGTAATAGGCAAGGAAGCACGGACACGCCTGAAGGGTGCCGGCATGTTTGGATGACGTGCTTCAGATTGGGAAATGGACACTCCAATTCCCACCATTTTATTGCCTTGGAGGGTGGGTAATTGGAGGTAGGAATGACTTAACATAATTAAGTCACTATATTGTTTTTACTCCGTACCAATCTTCACCACTCAGCATCATTAATGAAGTTTAAGAGTATCCAAGAAAACTAGTTACTGAAATCCCTACCTATTCCCACTTATACACCAAACAGCGGACTGGGATTTACAACATGAATCCCCAACAAATTCCAACTTCAAATTCCCCAAACTCCCATTTCTACCTACCAAAAGCAACATACATGCAAAATTCACCTTCCAACGACAAGTGGAGGTGTGAGCATTTCTACCCTTTTGTTTGAGATACAAAAACGGGGATTGATTAGCTTAAGGGAAGAAAAGGAGCTAAAAACGTACAATATCATATCAGTAAAGTCGCTCACTCTTTATATTCATCAAATCTAGAAACTATCATTCACAATTACAACACACAGTAAACTTTATAGTGACATTGGAAATCTTACAACACACAATATCATATCAGTGAACTCGTAATTTTCTAACAGGATTTTCTGCCAAAATCAACACTAGGCAATATAATATAATTACAAATTTTCTTATTACAACTTATATGAAAAGAAAATGAAATAAGAAATTACCTGGCTACCAACGATAAGGAAGAGATCTGCCTTCTCCAGATCAGCAATGCCAGAGTTCAAAAGATACCCTGAACGCAGATCAGCTTGGGGCTGCATACCGTTTCCTTCGCACCACACATTATTAGATCCCATCCTATTCAAAAGATCCTTCAGTGCCATCATAGATTCGGCATCAGACAACCGACCAGCAACACCTACAATTTCTTCTGGTTTAACTTGATGCATAACCTCAGCGACCACAGCAAGCGCATCACGCCAGCTGACAGCCTTGAAACGATTATCAGGCCCACGAATCATAGGATCATTCAGCCTTTGCCTTTTAAGACCATCGTAACAGAATCGAGTTTTGTCTGAAATCCATTCTTCATTTACATCCTGCACAAATATGATACAGTAGTCTCAAAAACAGCCACAGTAGAAAAGGAATAACTATAGAAGAACAATAACTTCTACACTTTCTCTGCACAAAATGAGCTTCCAAAAGTGCCAAGAGAGATTCTATTAATCAAGCTCTGACTCCTCTATCCCCCAGGGTACGACAGTCTGAATGTCAAACACTCTACATCAGGTACTTTCTTAGGATAAAAAGAAAAATGATGAAACATTGATCATTCGCTATTTTAACCAAAAGGTTACCCACATTATCTGTAACAGGTGTGAAAGCTAGGATCTTACTCATCTATCTTAAGGGATTTTTCTTGTTTTTGGTATATTTGAAGTATCCAACTGCCATTTCAAATCCCAATGTCTGAGAATCCAGCAGGATAAATTGGGTTGAAATGAAAGTCAGAGCAACTGCAACATAGAGCACAGGAAACATGGATGTATTCTAATAGTCTATCCTTATCCTATCACATCATTACCCAAACAGCTCCATAACATATTCCACAAATCTTGAATGTGATTACATCATGACCCCTTCAAAGTACAACATCAAAATTACCACTGTTATTTCCAATCAATCCTTGATGCAAAATCTCGTGGCCATGTGCTACTTCATAATAAATAAGCACAGGTAGTTTAAGGAGCCATTTTGATTTAGTCAATTATAATCCAAAGCCAAAGAAATAGTGAATCATTTGGGTCCATTACAGATGACTATTAAAGTGCCCAAGGACTAACATAAAGCAACAGTAAGAGGCAGAAAGTGAACAAACAAGTAGCTAGTTCCAAGCTGAATGGCTTTTGTCTAGCGAAATTCCAAACTGCAACGTATCTGTCAAGCTAATTCCATACTGAAAGGATTTTGCTTGTACTTGATCAGGATAACCCTGTTTGCTTATCTATTCTTTTATATGACATGGGTGTCCAAGCTTTGCTTGACAAATCCCATGGGCCCTGAAGTTAAAAACCACAAAAATCTGCGCAGGGGACTCGAACCTGGGACCTGTAGAAATTACTAATACTCCCCTTGTCCTGAAAGTAACTGTCTTTGCTTCATATGTCACATTCCCTTCGCTCCTACCACTTCGTAGCTTGGTTTAAGAGGCATGAGGCTCCATGACATGCAAAGGGTCCCCTCCCCTAGAGATGAGGCGCGCGCCTCATGCACACGAGGTGCACTTTTCTCACTGTACTTAAATAATATCTCCCTTATATACTCAGAACACAGTGTTGTAGTGAAAGTACTTAAAAGTAAACATTTTTGATGTCATATTACAAGTAGCTACAAAATAAGGTAGCTTTCGCTTTTGTTCTAAATCAGAAAATTGCTAAGCGGGAAGCAGAGAACAAAGGGAAAAGGTGTCTATGATCCGGTATGAAAATGTGGATTAAAAGAACATACAATTACTATATAGTTGGATAAGGAAGCAAAACCCAGATACCCATGTTATTTAAAAAAACTATACATATGGTTGGCGAAGAAGATGCTGGATGACTATTGACAAGGGAACGTTTAAAGTCTTTCGGTCAATCCTTCAGTGCAGCTTACATGTGCTTTAACACTCGAGCCGCCTAGCTAGCCCAAGATCGGCTTGAGAATTGACCCCGCAAAACACCACAGATCTTTTTATCATGTCCTTGCCCATACTCCAAGCCAAGGACACCTAATTGTAAAGTTTCTTAGGTGTGGACACCTTATAGGTAGTACCACCATAACATTTTAAGCTACCGTCAACCATGAAATTCTTGGGTGTTGAACTGGGTTAAGGGTTGTTCTTTTATCATGGCAACAGAGAAATAAATTTAAAAAAACAAAAATAAAAAATAGAAAAAGCAAAAGTGAGGGAGAGGGAGAGAGAAGAACAATGAAGACAAATGGCTATCTTCAATCAATGTTAAACTTAGTTACGTCAATATGAAGTAGAGGATTTCGCACAGATACAGGTTGATTGGTTGTCCAATCAGAGTTTAAGCATGCAGAACAGGAGGTAATTGAGATTTATGAGCAGTATTCAGTTGGAAGGAATACTAAAGCACTAGAAAATCAAGAGTACCTCATTAAGTCGTGGAATGATACGCATGACTTCTGGCCCTCTACTATCAATCCGTATGTTGGAGCCAACTGCGTCAGTGACATCGATGCTCTCAGTTGCCTTCAACTCCCAATTGCGGGCCTTAAATGCAAAAGGCTTGGAAGTAAGGGCACCAACTGGGCAAATATCAATTACATTGCCGGATAGTTCACTTGTCATAAGCTTTTCAACGTAGGTCCCGATTTCCTCACCACTACCACGGCCTAACATGCCAAGATCCTGAACCCCAGCTACCTCACTTGCAAACCTGACACATCTGTTACCCAAGCAACCCATGTCAGTGAGAATTGGGCAGAATGCCTTGTACATGCAAACAGCACATGATAATAAACATAACATGTGGGACAGGACAGATGACTATGGATTATGGAGTAAGGTTATCAAACAGAACGAATTTAATGTATGGATACTATGACAAAATAACAAAGGTAAAGTGAACACAGGGGGAAAGCTATGGACAATAAGCCATATTTCCATGTTAACAATGATCATTCACTCTCATTTAAAGTGAATAGCAGAAACTCTACTTCATCAGCTATAATGCTTGTCAGAAACACCAACACTGCAATGAAGATGACTCAACACTGACAGTGGGGGTGCAACGTACAAGGTGTTTCATATTAATTAGATAAAGAGCATCAAAGTAAAGTAGTAGCTGGTAATTGACCTTGTACACTGGATACATCGAGTCATCACTGTTTTGACAAGAGGGCCTAAGTTCTTATCAACTACGGATCTTTTCATTTCAGTGAAGCGACCTCTATCAGAACCAAATGCCATAGACTGATCTTGGAGGTCACACTCTCCACCCTGATCACAGATTGGACAATCCAGAGGATGATTCATAAGGAGAAACTCCATCACTCCCTCGCGAGCCTTCTTCGCTAACGGTGTGTCTGTTTTTATCTTCATCCCTGCAATTGAGACATCATATATTCTTAAGTACATTCAACAAGATAAACTGAAAAACGTATTCAAAAAAAGATACCAATTTCTCCCCAATAAAAGAAAAGCTAATAAGAATGTGGCTACACCCACAACCACCCTCCATAAGAAGAATTATAAATAACACCAGAAAAAAAAATAAGAATAAAAAGAAAAAGGAAATGGGAATGGGAATGGGAAAGCAAGGGCACCTATAAGGGATAAACATACAAGCAAGATTGCACGGAAATGGAAACGCAGACACGGGACACGGGAAACGCAAATTCTCAAATATGTAGGAAATGCGGAAACGCAAAAACAAAATTCAAAACTAAAAACATAAAATAAAAAAATACGAGTACAGTTTAAGAATTACTAATACACGGTTAAATGGGCACCTCACTAAATAAATCTAAAAATGGGCTCAATTTTGTGTAAAGCGTGTCCCAGTAGTAGTGTACTACACATTCTAGACTTGTACTACCAACCAAACTACACCTTTACAGCTGTTTGCTACTCCTTTTTTGACCAAACAGTTTAACCTTTCTTTCACAGAACCCCACACATTAATTATTATGCTTTCTAAATTTCCACGCACCAACTCTTCACTCTTCCGTCTTCACTTCTTCTCCTCTCTCTCTCTCTTCATCGATCCACTAGACCACCCCACTGATCCACAACCAGACAGAGAGCCTCGCCCCAATCTTCAATGACCATCATCGCCTCCTCCACTCAGATCTACGATGAATTAAAAAGTTGCGGTTTACCACTCAAGCACCTGCAGAAGCTATTGGCGTTTGACTTGGGTTCGCTGGAAAATAAACACAGAAAGGAGGAGAAAGATGCTGGGTTGAGGACTTAAAAAATCAACTTATTTCTTTTTTTTTTTTCGATTTTCTCGTCCTGGAAACGCTTATCCCACGTTTCCAAAATGCTGAACTGGCGTTTCGCCCTACCTGACACATTTCCGCCTGGGTGAACACGTCTCTGTACGTTTCTAAAGCGTGTCTCCAGCGTGCCGTTTCCGAAACGTTTCTGTCACGGGAAACGTCTGTTTCCGTGCTTCATTGCATACAAGTGAACAACACAACTTTCATGATATGGATCCTCTATATTTTTCATTCTTCCAACATTAGGAAAACTCTAAACATCAAAGCCAAATACCGTAAAATGATGCTCACTAACTCCAGAAAGAGTATTATCCATCAAAATATATAAATGCATACATAAAAGATGAGTATAACCTCAATGCAATAATTTCCTCTGTTTTAAATTAAAAATCTCCAACACCGATCATTCAGCCTTACAAAAGCTACCCCTTCCTGGTTGTGTATCCCTTAGGACAAAGGATGGCTTTCACAGAGACCATTGTAAGTCAAAAAGTGAATCAATGAGTATAATATCACGTAGAGGTATACACAATGCAAACCTTATAACAAATTATTATATGCAAAACCAAGTGACAACCTGAAATTCTATGTTTTGCTCAGAAAATTAAATATGAAACCAAATTTAAACCAAATGCAAGGGAGAATGAGAACTTCATTTTTTCTTTTTTTCGTTTTTTGATAAGAAAAAATTTATTGATATCGTGAAACAAATAATTACAAGCTAAGAGGAAGTTGGACAAAAGTTAGGGGCCCCACCTTAAAGGCCCCAGTCACTTTGGCACACGACGACGCCAAATACACTACCAGCTCCCAAACAAACTCAAATGGCATACTAACCCTATCAAAATCCTAGAGTTGCACTCTAGCCAAAGCCAGCATAAGGACGCAAGAGACGCAACGCCTCTGCAACTTAAGCTCCTTACTTACCCCCACCCCCATCCTACTATAGCAGGGACAACAAACACTCTCCCAACAAACAACCCATAAAACACGAGCAAAATACAATGCAACAACAAGGGAGAACAGAAACTTTGTAATGTCACAAAATCGCACAAGCTTCGTTTTAACTAATATATACTACTTCCGTTTTAGAAAAACCTTAACATTTACTTTTTCACGGTCTCCAATGCACCACTTTGACCTTAAATAACTGTATTTATATGAATATAGAAATTACAAAAAAAAATATATATATATATATATATATATGATTTTCCGAAAGTACTATTAAAAATGAATCTAACCATAGTACTTTTATATTGTAAATCCTTATATATTTTTTAAAAATCAACAGTCAAAGTTGGTAAACTTTGACCATCAAAAAACAAATGTTAAGGTTTTCCGAAACGGAAAGAGTACAAACTTTTTATTATTATTGTTTTTTAGATAACATGGGTGTCCAAGCTTTGATTGACTAATCCCATGGGCCCTGAAGTTAACGACCTGTAGTGGTCCTGAGGGACTCGAACCTGAACCTCTGGAATACTTCTTAGAGGTCTTACCAGCTGAGCTTATGATATAGATGAATAAAATACCAAATTACACAACAAAACAGTTCTCTCATGCAATGGCCTCTAAATGTGATTGTTCTATATTAAACCAGTGCAGGATGAACATTCTTTCTGCAGTGTACTTTCTTTTGCCATATTTGAAAACACAACACATTCTTTCTGTTGGATGAACATTGGAGGACGGTGGAAAAAAAGGAAATTCTATGGCATTCTGCTAGTAGCAATTTTATGGTATCTGAAAAACAATATCATCATCCACAATCAAGTGCCTCAGGTGACTTTCGATATTCTATTGAGCTAAAGTTCTTTTCTAACTCCAGTTTTGATTTTTGCTCATGGTATCAAAGAGATTTTGCTTGCACCACATGTTGCGACCACTTCACGTATCCTCACATTTATGGATTCTCCGGATACAAAAAAAAATAATACCTTTCTATTAGATATGACAAAAAAAGACACTACACCCAACATTCGCAGCTATCTATTGGACTTGTTGGAAAGGAACATGCATCAATTTAGTAGATAACATAATATTCAGCTTCACATTTTAGCCAAGATAGTTGTATTCAATCTCCTTGACAGCAGTAAAATTCAACTGTAGGATCTTGTAAACTAAGCCATAGCATACAGTTTCCTGAGCTGATCTTGATTCCCATATACATGCTAACCTTGTGAAGTCAAGCAGTCACTCCTCGGCTCACCAATTGTCCTTTCCAATGAACAACAACATCCCGCCGAGGGCAGGGTCTAAGGAGGTCAAGTTGTACGCAGCCTTACCCTTACCTAGTCGCCTAGTAGAGTGGATATTTCCAATAGACCCGCAAAAGAAGATTTTGGCTTTTCTTAAAAACAGTTTAAGTAAAGGATGAGTGAACAAATGAATTGATGAATAATTATCGCGTTGTCCTTGTCCCATTTCATCAAACTATCAAACCACACAAGCCTCAATTATGAAAACCCGGAACAAGAATAGAAATTATCCCATTTCCATGACAACAAATTTGTTACATGATTAGTTTCTTCCCCCGTTCTCCCATTCACTTAAACTACATAGGCCATATATCAAACAAAAAAAGCATAATACAGAATTGTCAAAAAATATGAAAAAGTAAGCACACAGAAAACTGCAGCAACAAACACAATTACTTTTCACCCTTCTAGTTCTGAAACTATCCTAACTGTCACATATCCCCTAGACATTTTAAAATTTACCAATGTTTATTCTCTTGCAGAGCAAAGCAGACAAAATCAACAATTTTTCTCCACATTCAAATTTAAACCCAAAAGCATCACCAAAACACAACACCCCTTGAAACACCAGGCCACAATATAGACATAATAAACCGACCAAAACAATCACTGAAAAAACTGTACAATAAAATTCTTACAATAACAAAACACACACACACACACACACCTAACACCTTACAGCATTTTCTCTTAAAAAACAATCAAAAACAATATCAACCATTCCTCCACATTACACCTTAAAGCCCAAAATACAACAAGTGACACAATCAAGTTCAAGCAAATCCCAACATACACATCAAAAACAACCACTGTAAAGATAATGTTGAATAGCGTTATAAATAGACTAACAATTTTAAAAAAAAAATGGAGCTAGCGAGAGAGAGTTGAATAAAATTTACCACAGTTTTCCAAACTATCACATACCCTCAAACTTTCTTCTCTATCAAATCAAACAATAGAAAATCTAACAATATCCACCACATTCACATTTAAACACAAAAGCAATCACCACAACGCAGCACCCTCAAACCACCAGGCTACAACATAGACATTAAAAATAAAAAATAAAAGCCCAAAAACAATCACTGAAAAAAAGGTGTTTAATTAGAGTTGTAGCAATAATAACAACAAAAATGGAGAGAGAGAGAGAGAGAGAGAGAGAGAAAATGACCTGGAAGAGCAGGCATAGCACAAGAAGCAACAGGTTTAGGAGATTTCTCAACTTCAACAAGACACATACGACAATTCCCAGCAATAGAAAGACGACTATGGTAACAAAACCTCGGGATATCAATCCCAGCAACTTCACAAGCTTGAAGGACAGTGAAACCCTTTGGGATTTTGACAGCATAACCATCAACGAAAACTTCGATTGCATCTTCTGGGTTTGGAAAATGAACCCTAGCATTTGCAACTGGTGGTCTAGGTGGTGGTGGTGGAGGATCTGGGGTTGCCTCTTGTGCGGCGGTCGCAGTTTTGAGTTCTGGGGTTGAGACTATTGGTCTGATTGATTTCGTTAAGGATCTGTTGAGGATCGCTCGTCGAATTGCTCCTGATGTCAATGAGCCTAACCCCATTTCTGATCTCTCTTTGTTCTCTCTCTCTCTCTCTCTCTCTCTCTCTCTTGTTGTGTGAGGTGATTTGTGGGGGTGACTAGAGGGGTGAACTGAATTCGCGGCTTTGTTTGGGCTTTTGATGGGGTGGGGGAGAATGGAGATGGAAGGCTAAATGATGTGACCCGAGAGAGTAAACCAACCCGTGTGAACCGACTTTGTGGGTTGAAATTTTATACACCTTCTGTCCCTTTTTACTTGGGCACATTTCATTTTAAGATGTCCTTGTTTACTTCGATATTTCTTTAAATGGTATGAAAAAACTAATGAAATTACTTATTTACCCCAATTTTAAATGTCATTATTTTCTTTCCCTTTTCTTTCCTTTTCTTTTTCCTTTTCTTTTTCCTTAACCTCTTTTCCTTTTCCCCACACTTTCTCTCTCCTAAATGTGGCTGGAGAAAAATAACGGTGGCCGGCAAATTACATTCAGATCTTCAAAATTTTTGTTTTTCAATTTTGCTTTCAAATTCTCCGAATTAAATCTCATTGATTTTCAGATCTTCAATTGGCTAAATGGATAGAGAAGCTGGTGGTGGGATGGTGGTGTTTCATGGTGGAGGGCGAAATGGAGAGAGAAGCTGAGTGTGTGGCAGGGGTTTTGGAATTGGACCGCGGTGGTGAGGTAGTGGGCTGTAGTGGTGGAACTTCCCGGTTGTTAGGGTGGTGGAGGTCGGTGGGTGTTGGGGTTGTAGTGGTCGGAATTCCAGGGCGTTAGGGTGGTGGAGGTCGGTGGGTGGTGGTTATGGTGGATATGGTGGTGGGTTTCTTGGTGGTGGTAATGGTGGATATGGTGGTGGGTTTCTTGGTGGTGCTAATGGTGGATATGGTGGTGGGTTTATTGGGGTGGTTATGGTGGATAAGTTTCTGAGGAGAGAGAGTGAGAAAAGACGGTGGGATGATTATGGTGGTGTTGGGGGCTGGTGGGGTAATGGGAGGTGGAGAGAGAAAATTTTGGTTGGGGAGGAGAGAGAATGACAAGAGAAGGGGGTAAGGGAATAGTTGGAAAATGAATGCCAAAGTTAATTTTTATTAAAACGCGTGCCATTTCTATATGCCCAAGTAAATGAGGGACGGAGGGAGTATAATTTTGGAAAATTTCTTGGAAATAATCTGAAAATAATCTCACCTAGCTGTGACATTTTCATTTTTTTTTTTTCTCTTTTTCAAATAATTATTTCGTGTTAAAAGATAGCTCAAAAGAAAGTTAAAAGTAGTAAAAGTATTCGTAATTTTTGCTTTCATTCAGTCACATTTTGCTGAACTACAACTTGACTATTTATAGGGCGGGTATATACGGGAGTTACTATACAAGCATAGTAAAAGTCTATTATTGGTTTCAAGTGAGCCATTCATCTATTCTAACATGTGGGAATTATAACACTCCCCCTTGAATGGATCACTATTAATAATTACAGAGGTATTAGCTGCCTCATTAAAAACCTTGATTCGAAAAACCCAGTGGGATAAAACCAAAGCATGGGAAAAAGAGTAGCGCGTTTATTGTAATGCCTTTTACACACATTGTCTCGTTAAAAACCTTGTCAGGAAAAACCCAGTGGAATAAAAACTTGGTCAAGGAAAAAAGAGTACAATGCTTATGATGCGTAAGTGCTCCCCTGAATTTAGGATAGGTTACAATGACAACGCATCCCGATTCCATGTACAAGCTCCTCAAACTTCTTGGGTGTCAATGTTTTCGTGAACAAATCGGCAAGATTTTCATCTGACTTGATATGCTCAACGCTTATCGTCCCATTTGTCTCTAGATCATGGGTGGAGAAGAATTTTGGATCAATATGTTTTGTTCTGTTTTCTTTGATGTAGTCATCCTTGATTTGAGTCACACATGCACTATTGTCTTCGTAGATTATAGTTGGGATGTCATTAATCATTCTCAAACCGCTTTCCTTGAGTATGTCCTGGGTCATGGACATCAACCATACACATTTTCTTCGTGTTTCATAGAGAGCAATTAATTCAGCCTGATTTTATGAAGTGACGATTAAGGTTTGTTTGGTCGATTTCCATGAGATTGTAGTACCGTTATAAGTGATTATGTATCCTGTCTGAGATTTAGCTTTGTCGGGATCTAACAGGTATCCTACATTTGCATATCCAATAACTGTAGAATCTGCACCTTTGGGAAAAAATAATCCCAAGTCTAGTGTTCCACGAAGGTAACGAATAGGAGCTTAATCTCATTCCAACGTCACCTTGTTGGTGCATTACTACTGTATCTTGCTAAGAGATTCACTGAGAGTGCAATATCTGGCCTTGTCTTGTTGGCTAGGTACATTAGAGCTTTGATTGCACTCAAATATGGCACGTATGGTCTAAGAACGTCTTCATTCTCCTCTCGTGGTCGAAATGGATCATCTTTAGGGGTTATAGAACGTACGACCATTGGATAATGTAGTGGATGTGCTTTATCCATGTAGAACTTTTTCAAGACCTTCTCGGTGTAGTTTCATTGATGGAAAAAATTTTCATCAGTGAGATGTTCAATCTGCAAACCAAGACAAAACCTCGTTCTTGCTAAGTCCTTCATTTCGAACTCTTTCATCAGGTATTGGGTCATTCTTTCTATTTCATCGGGAGTCCGGATAATTGTTAAGTCATCAACATGTACCGCTATGATGGCGAGTCCGGATCTAGATCTTTTGGTGAAGACACATGGGGAGATTTGATCATTTTTGTAACCTTCCCTTAGGTGATATTCACTTAAACAGTTATACCACATCCGCTTTGACTGCTTTAGGCCATATAAAGATTTACTCAATTTTATTGAGTACATTGGCTTCATGCAGTATAAATCTTTCTAGGACTTTCATGTAAATATCAGTGTCTAGTGACCCATGCAAATAAGCAGTCACAACATCCATTAGGTGCATTTGAAGTCCTTGACAATTGGCCAGACTGATCAGAAATCTCAATGTAATTGCATCAACAATGGGAGAATATGTTTCATCATAGTCAAGTCCTGGCTTTTGAGAAAAACCTTGAGCTGTAGTCTTGTCTTGCATCTTACAAATTTGTTTTTCTCGTTTCTTTTTCGTACGAATACCCATTTGTATCCGACGGGCTTTACCTCCTTTGGGGTTTGGACTAATGTCCCAAAAACTTGTCGTTTTTCAAATGAGTTTAATTCTGTCTACATTGCTTCTTTCCATTTTGGCCAATCACTTTGTCGACGACATTCATCGACTGATTTTGGTTCAATGTCATCCTCATTGATGACTATCTCTGTGGCAAATACGTTGTCAATCTCAATGTCTTTTCTGTTCCATTTCTTTCCATTATGTACATAGTTTAATGAGATCTCGTAATTGTCTATATTTTCATGCTCATTTGAGGTTTCAAGTGAGATGTTATTATCTTTTTCGTTTTCATTTCGATTGATGTACGACATTGTCTGCGCTCTGCATATGTTCATTTTCTTCCTTAGAAGATTAAACATCTTTAACATTCACATTTTCCAACCTTTTTTATTTTCTTGACTTCAAATCTTTTGAGTCAATTGGTCGACCACACTTTCGCTTAATAGTAGAATCCTTTGCAAAAGGTTTATCAGAACTTCCTTTATGGATCTCGATCATTGCAGGAACATTCATGGCTGGGATATGTGACTTTGTCACTTTCTTTATATCCGTAAATGCGTTGGACAATTGATTTGCAACATTTTGCCAATGAATTATTTTCTGAACTTCCTGTTCACACATATTTGAACGTGGATCAAGATAAGATATTGTTGTTGCATACCACGTTATTTTTGTCGTACTTGGGTTCGCTGTATCTCTTCCTCCCCCTAAGGTTAGGAATATTGACTCGTCAAAGTGACAGTTAGCAAACCGTGCTGTGAACAAATCAATAGTCATCGGTTCTAAATACTTAATAATTGAGGGGCTTCAAAATTCGATATATATTCCCAACCTTCTTTGCAGACCCATCTTAGTACGATTAGGTGGTTCTATTGGTACATAAACTGCACACCCAAATGTCTTCAGATGCGTAATACTTGGCTCCTTCCCAGTTAACAATTGCATAGGGGAGAATTCATGATATTCAGTTGGCCTTAACCATACTAATTCTGCTACATGCAATATAGCATGTCCCCAAATAGACGGTGGTAACTTTGATTTCATTAGTAATGGCTTAGCGATTAACTATAACCGCTTTATTAAAGATTCAGCAAGGCCATTTTGGGTATGAACATGAGCAACTGGGTGCTCCACCTCAATCCCAATAGACATACAATAGTACTTGAATGTTTGGGATGTAAATTCTCCTGCATTATCGAACCTAATTTTCCTTATTGAGTGATTTGGAAATTGAGTTTTCAATCAAATTATTTGTGCCAACAATCTGGCAAATGCGACATTTCTTGTCGATAATAGACTCACATGCGACCATCATGTTGATGCATCTATTAATACCATGAACTATCGGAATGGTCCGCATGGCGGGTGAATTGGCCCCCAAATATCAACTTGGATTCTTTCCAAGAATGCAGGAGACTCACTTCCAAGCTTACTTCTGGAAGGTCTTGTAATTAACTTTATTTCCAAGTGAATAGGCACCACAAGGGTGTTCACCAAATTTTTGTACCCGAACATTTTTCAATGGGTGTCCAATTGAACCCTTAATTATTATTATCATCATACTTGTGCCAGGATGACCCAAACGATTATGCCACAGAGAGCATAATTCTTGGTTGTCCACCCATTGTTTGGTCACCATATTAATTTCAATGGGATTAATATACGTATAGTACATTCCCGAGGAGTATGCTGACATTTTCTCAAATAATACACACTTCTTGCCAGCTTTAACTTATGTAAGACACATGTACTCCGTTTGGTCTTCAGTATTGGTTTCCATGTGGTAACCATTCTGACGCACATCTTTAAAACTCAACAAATTTCTTCGAGATTTACTCGAATATAGTGCGTCTTTTATTTCAACTTTCGTCCCCATAAGAGAGTATAACACACACAAATCCCGATCCTTCAATTAATTATGCAACACCGCCAATGGTGTTAACGTTTGCCTCGATTGGTTTCAATTGGGTGAAATAAACTTTATTCTCAAGAGTGTGTGTGTCGCAGCACTGTCTATTAGACATTGTTAGCCAATTCCATTTCGCAAGTTCATATCTTCACTAAAATAAATAAATATTAGATTAGTGATTAATTAAACATACTGATTTTATTTAATACGAAATTTTACATCCATTGATAGTCCAATGCTTGTTAAAGCATATATTTAAATAAAACATAACTAAACACTCATAATTAAACACACATAATTGATACGACTTATTTAATGCAAGCTTAATTAATGCGCAGGTTGGCAAGGTTAGTCTTAGCATTGTCCATGAAATAGTCAGAAACATCAAGGCCTGGCGCATTCTAGGGGCAGCGCTGATCTTGGCTCTTTGTGGGCCCTAGGGCGAAGCAAACAAAATGGGCCCCTTAAGACGATACTATTTTTTTAAAAAAAAAATTACGAAACTTTATTAATCAAGAAAAATTCGTCAATACAAGCTGAAAATTGTTTCAACACTAACTCAAATACAAAAAGGAGATTTAAAGCCTTAAGTCTACACAATGCAGTCCAATATATATCAATAATAGTCACTCCAACAACATAAGCAACTTGTAGTATCATCATAAGCCGTAAGCAAAATGAACCCAACCAACACCATATGAGCAGCAGCTAGCTCGAGCAGGCGACAACAACTAGCATTGCAGAACCAGATGAACAAGATGAACACAACAATCAACAGGAACAAACACCATCGGCAATCAAATGAACAACAATCAACAGGAACAAACACGGCACATCATCAACAAACATCCATCCGGAATCCTGTAAAATACAAGCAAACAAATGAATCATGATCATGAAAAACAATGTTTTCTAGCTTTTCTCGATGCAAAATCATTGATAATGGTATCAAAATCGATATTATCCAACATATCTTTCTCAATGCATAAAATGGCCAAACCATTCAATCTTTCTTGTGACATCGATGATCTCAAGTAGTTTTTCAACAATTTTAACTTAGAATAACTTTGTTCAGCTGATGCTACAGTCACAGGCACGGATAACATGATTCAATAAGCATTTCAGCATTTGGAAGACAATCTAAAGACATGACAAACTCAAGAATCTCAAATGTTGACATCAAATCTTCTGGCAAATACATTTTCAGCACATGTAACTCATGAAAAAGATCACTATCATCAAAATTTGAAGAACCGTTATGAGAGAAAGTAGCTACCAACTTATTGCAACATTCTTCTAGTTCAAGGTCATTCAAATACTTCAAGGTTTTAGAATCAAATAAGAACCCAAAAATACCTTCAAATACCTTTAGTTGCTCAAATCTATCATTCAACGAAGTAACAACAAAATCCACCACAACTACGAAGTAATTAATTCTAAAGAACTCCTCAGCTGATTTTTGTTCTTCGTTGTCACTATTTTCATCAAACTGTTTTTTCCTAGTAGCACAATGTTTTTCAGGAAAAGTAGGCTTTACACCCAAACTAGTTGCAAGATCTATGGCAACTTTCTTGCTAGAGACAAACCCAATCTCTCTATAGTTTTCAAAATATAACACTATACTTTTCAAATATTTCATGGTAGCACTTATACACATGGATTTCGATTGCAACTTCTTACTCACCATGTTAATAGAAAATAAGATATCATACCAAATAACCATACCAAGTAAGAACTCAAAACTCACAAGTGCATCAATTAAACTCCCAGCTTCACTCTTTGACTTGGCATCATCAAAGATTCTTTTAACTCCAGTAAAGCCGATCTTATTTGAGGAGCTTGAAATCTAATGGCTTTTACACTTTTTATCTGACTTTTCCAACGAGTGTTAGAGAAAGATTTTACTGTCAACTTTGGAACATTATCAAGTAAAATCTGCCATCTTTTAGGAGAACTTGAATAAAGTATATACTCGTTGCACAACTCCAAAAAATGAAATTGCCTTAACACAAGAATTTGCCATATCACAAACAGTAAGGTTAAGACTATGACAAGCACATGGCATATATAAAGCTCTCGGATTCACATCGAGTAATCGTCTTTGAACCCCTTGGTGTTTTCCTTTCATATTAGAGCCATTGTCATATCCCTAACCCCTTATATCCTCTACATTAAGATTAAAAGATTTTAATGCATCTAGCAATGAATTAAAAAGTCATAATCCAGAAGTATCATCCACAATTAAGAACTCTAAAAAGAACTCTTCTATCTTTATTTTCTTACTTGACATGGTCACACATCGCACAATCAAAGTCATTTGCTCATGATGACTCATATCTGGGGTACAATCTAGAATAATGGAGAAATACTTGGCCTCTTTAATGGTCCTTAAAACAGAATTTTGAACACTTTGGGCCAAAAGAGAAATCAACTCATTTTGAATTGTGTGACTAAGATAATGATGATGAATCTCATTCTTTTCAATGCGTCTAATATGATCTTGCATTACCGCATCAAATTCTGCAATCATCTCAATCAATCCTAAAAAATTTCCATTACTTTCTTGGTATAGTTTCTCATGAGTTCCTCGAAAAGCCAAATTACGTTTTGCAAGACATTTCACAACATCAATTATTCTTATTAAAACTTGTCTCCAACGCTCTTTATCCTTTATAACTTGTTATTGGAGATCATTATCAATTGTTTGATTTTTATTCATTCTCACTCTTGGCTCATTTCAATTGTTCATATTAGCAATATGCTCAACACTATTTTCATGTTGTTTGAGCTTCTCACTCAGATGCTTCCAATCTCTCAATCCATCATTTGCTAATGAACTTTTTCCATTAAGAGTTTTAAACAACTTACAACAAAAACAATACACTTTATCCACATGTTTAGAGTAAACCAACCATTTTCTATCCACAACCTCTACATTATTCAATCTTTTAGAATAATAAGTATAAGAGCAATGCCTAGAAAGATTATCCAAAGGAAATACAAGATTCAATTCTCTTATAGGCCCCTTTTCAATTAAAAGGTCTCTTGATTTATTATCTAGACTATCCCAAATTCTAGGATCATAAATATTCACAGGAGGAATAAATTGTTCATCACCTCTTATGTTTTCATTATCATGCAAATTAGGTACTTCTTCATGCTCACTCAATCTACTATCCTCTTTGATACCTCCACATAGTCCTTCCAAATTTTTATTAGGTTGTTCTTGTTCAACATCATCTCCTACCAAACCCTCCACTTTTTCAGAAGAGGTTGTTGTCCTAGAAAGTTTTTTTTTTTTATTAATGGCTCCTTTTTGTGACTCTATTAATTGTTCCTCTCGTTTTCTTTTTTTTTTTTTTTTCACTTCCAGATAGATGTTTTTTAGGCAACATCATACACTACAATAATAAACCAATTGCCTTAAGAAAGGAGTGATAGCACCTGAAAAGAAATTACTACTGCCACCAAGATGAAAATCTGAAACGGTCGCTAAAAGCATCCCAATTCCGAACAAAGGAAAGACTTGATCAAATCTGGTGCATAAAGATAGGAAAAGTGAGTTTAAACCAAATCAACAACAAGCATGCTTTATCAATTGATCAACAATATAGAGACTACCGATTCCACTAGATTATAACGTTGCTAGCTGTAATGGATAATATTCAACTAATCACCTTGTGGACAAAAACTTTAAATAGTTATTATGAGTTAATCAATTAAAAGAAAGGACATAGGAGTAAATCGTTTTGCAGTTTGTCAAGTTGAATGCCTTCTATAGTGCTGTGTACATATTACACAGTAACAACAATGACTATGTAAAAAACAAAAAACAAAACTTGCCTCTTCTTTAAATTCCTCCCTAGCTAGTTAATTTCCAAGGTCTGGTTTTGATTTGTGAATCACAGTTATATGTAAATTGTATGTCAACTGAGATAAACAGCAAAGAAAGAAATGTAACATTTATGAATTGAATTTGAAGCTAGTCAGCAAGTACTTAGTAAAATGCCCAAGTTAAGGACATTGTTTTAGTAATCCCAATTTCATATTATTGGTATAAAATCTGACGCTAACGTGAAGTTCTCCTAATTGGGCAAATGGCAAACAACTTATACATCAAAGGACAATGTTTTAGTGTTAGGTGCTATTTTACTCTTTTGTACTCGTGAGGTAATACTCTGATCTATTGTTTTAAATTTCACAAATCACAACATTTCAAGTATTCAACTAGAACAACCATATCAAGGCTTAATTCAAACTTTCAAAACTCAATTACTCAAACATACCCCAATCACCCAAATACCCAATTACCCAAATTGAAGACAAGAAATCAAATTAGGCTGAGTTAATAATTAAATTTAAACAATCAAAACCAAAGTTCAGTTTATGTTACCTTGAATCTGGAATTCGAATTCAATGGCTTATCCACCTAACAAAGAAAGAAAAAATGAATATCAAACCCTAATTCAAAAAACTCAAATAGAAGAAAAATAAAATTAAAAGAAGAGAGAGAGAGAGAGAGAGAGAGAGAGAGAGAGAGAGAGAGAGAGAGAGAGAGAGAGAGAGAGAGAGAGAGAGAGAGAGAGAGAGATTTGACAAAATTGATTTGAAAAGTGATAAAAATTCGCCATTAATGTCGCCTCTTTTCTCTCTTTTTCTCTCCTCTTCTATATGGGGTTGTTGAAGTGAAGTCACTTGGTGTTCTTCAGTAGCGAGAAAGAAGCGTTGTTCAGTTATTAGAATTTTTATTTTATTTTATTTTGCAGCCAAAGTAGACTTTTTTTTTTGGGCCCTCTTTTTCCTTCTTTTTCTTTAGGCCCTGGGCGGTCGCCCTCTTAGCCCTCCTCACTGGGCCGGCTCTGTCTAGGGGCCTTCATCCACAAAGTTGGCCAAAACAATTTTCTCTTTACCTTTCAAGGAAACATGATATAAGTCCACCAAATGCTTGGCGATTCGACATTCTTTTGCAAAATGGCCCTTAATGCCACATTTGAAACATGCCACTTTTTGCTTCCCTGTTGGTCTAGTTCTTTGCGGGTGTATTTGTCTGTCTTTTCGATTGAAATGGCGCTCAGATCTTTGTTGAAATTCTTGCCTCGAAATCTATTATTTTTCAGTTGGTGACCTTGTTCACCCGTTTGGGTGGCATGTTCCTTCGGCACTGCACTAGTTCCAACAGGCCGCATGTTATGATTCTGCATGAGCAATTGATTATTCTACTTAGCCACCAATAGCACATATATTAGTTCAGAGTATTTTTTGAAACCTCTTTCTTGATATTGTTGTTGTACTAGCACATTAGAGGCGTGCATGGTGGACTAAGTCTTTTCAAGCATGTCATACTCATTGATTTTTTTCCCACATAACTTCATAGATGAAGTTATCCGCAGTGGAGCAGAGTTATATTCGCTAACAGATTTGTAGTCTCGAAACCTCACATTAGCCCATTAAAACAAGGCTTGTGGCAACACAACTTTTTTCTCTATGACCATATCTCTCATGGAGATTTTACCAAAATTCTTTTGGATCTTCAACCATGAGGTATTCATTTTTCAGGTCCTCATGGAGATGATGCCTTAAGAAAATAATAGCCTTAGCCTGGTCTTCCTCTAAGGCATTATTATTTTCTCCAATGGTTTTCTTAAGTCCATTAGCCTTCAAGTGTGCAAGGGCAACAACCTTCCATGATGGTAGGTTTACTAAAGGATGTAAGAATTATACTAAAGGAAGGTTTACTAAAGTAGATGCAAGAATTATGCAAGCTTTTTTTTTTTCCTACTTTCAACATGAGAAGTATAATTCTGTAGAGTGGATGCAAGAATTATAAAGGATGCAAGAATTATGCAAGAATTAGCCTTCAAGTGTGCAAGGCAACAATCTATCATAGTGTCCTTATCTTTGTGTGAACTAACTATGATGGTAGGTTTACTAAAAGATGCAAGAATTATAATGCTCAAAGCATGATTGCTCATGAAGATGCTTGGATCCTAACAAGACATGAAGACAATGTAATGTAGTTAAGTGCATTTGTCATTAGTCTTTATGTACTATGCTTGACTAGTTAGCAAGAGTCTAAATTGATCATGACAATGGAACAAGGTTGTAGGACTGAGTGCATGCGTCTATGAGTACAGGGGAGCATTCTTGTGAACCCTGTTCTCTATAACCAGCACTGCAGCTTGAAGGAATCAAAGGGGAACAACGAGTTGGACCCTGTTCCTTCTAGCTGTGTATCTAGACGAGTTTGTAATAATATCGTATTTATGATTTCTATGAATATTTTGTGTATTATCCTTTTAGATCTTCACACAAATATTCTTCTGAAGAAATATAATTTATTTTGGAAAAATGAATATTGCAAAATCGTGTTTTAAACAGAAAAAGTATTTTACTTTGAAAATATTTTATCTTGGAAAATTAGTTCACTTAATGGCCAAGTATATATTGTTTAAGTAAGTGAATTATCTTCTGGAATATTTCTAATTATCTTTTAGAGATTATAATCTGATAAATCACTTGCTAGCTGGCCAAGAATTTCTGTTTAAGTATTTGGACGATTTTTATCACATAGGTTGGGTTAGGGAAAGATCTTTATTCTTTACTTAAACTCTATCCTATCTTTTTGACAAATCTTTTCTTTTATATTCTGAAGAGATTTAACCTAATTGGCCTGAGCTCCTTTGCCTGCCTATATATGGCACCTGATAGGCTCAGTTTTAGGGTTAAGATTTGCGTGCATTATTGAGATCAGAATCATTTGTGGAAAGCGTTAAATCGTCCAAACCAGATACGTCCTGTGCTCACAAGAACAACCTTGAACCCTGTTCCTTGTCATGGTCAGTTTGAGTCTTGCTTAGATTGGTCATTGCATAATAAGTTTTCTGTGGTCTTATTTTGCTTAGTGTTGAAGCGTGTAATAGGACAAACAGTCTGGTAATCTGTAATAGCTCTAGCTTAGTAACAAGCGTAGAGTTTCTCTCAGGTCAGTGTGTGACTTGGAGAGGTTGGCAACGCTTCAGTGATGGTGTGTGGTGTGTTAGGGTACAGTAACGTATCCTGTTTTTGGCTCTGGTTATAAGAGATGTAGTGTGACAAAAATCCCAAGTAACAGGGTCGTGGTTTTTACTCCTATTGAGCCTAGGAGGTTTTCCACGTGAAAAAAGCCTTGTGTTATTTACATTCAGTCTTTTACTTTCTATTTAGTTCACTGCGTAGGAACAACGTCCATAACGCTGTTCCCTATCTTGTTCTCAAGTCATAAAACGCGAGAAATTGGAGTCACTCTATTCACCCCCCTCTAGAGTAACTTAGGCACTCTTCAGTTGGTATCAGAGCAAGGTTGCTCATTAAAAGGTTAACACCTTGAGTTTTTCCGCAAAAATGAGTGCACCTAGTGAGATGAAGGAAGGACAGACAATTAACCGTCCACCACTATTTAATGGAGCTTATTACCCTTGGTGGAAGAAAAGAATGGAAATTTTTATCAAGGCTGAAGACTATGAGTTATGGCAAATAACTCAAAAGGGAGATCTGGTTATAGAGCAAGTGGATAAAGAAGGTAAGACAAGCATCAAATCTTCAGAAAAATGGATCAACACGGACATGAAGCAGATAGAGAAAAATGCTAAAGCTGTCAAACTCCTACATTGTGGAGTTGATGCTAAGGAATACAATCGTATTCAAGGATGTGACACTGCTCAAAGCATCTGGAAAACCTTGGAGATGGCGTATGAAGGCACCTCACAGGTAAAGCAATCCAAAATAGATATGTTGATTAGACAATATGAATTGTTTAACATGGAACCAACAGAGACTATCAAAGACATGTATGCTCGGTTCAACAATATCCTAAATCAACTCAAATCCCTTGGCAAACCCTTTGATGAAGATGATGTTGTTAGAAAGCTGTTAAGGAGCCTACCAGTAAGCAATACATGGACACCTAAAGTGACATCTATTCAAGAGGCAAGGGATTTGACCATCATGAAGGTTGAAGAATTGATTGGTAACTTAATGACTCATGAGTTGCAAGTCAAATCTAATGTGACCAAGAGAGAAAAGGAGATTGCTTTCCAAGTGGATGAGATTCCTGAAGATGACCTAGGTCTTAACGAAGATGAGATAAGCCTTGTTGCCAGGAAGTTTGCTCGCTTCTATGGTAATAGAGGAAGTTTCACTCAAGCTGCGTCAAATTCAGGGAAAGGTGGAAACTTCGACAAGTCCAAAATCAGATGTCATAAGTGCTCAAGACTTGGTCACTTCAAGAACGAGTGTCCCGAGTCAACTGAGAACATGCAGACAGAACAACGTCCATCTTCCTCCAGAAAGCCAGAAAGGTTCACCAAAAGAAAAGCAAGATATGTGAGCATGCTGGCTGGTTGGTCAGACAACGATGAGGATAAGCCAGAGAATGAAGTGGAGGATCTATGCACTATGGCCAGAACAGACATCTCTTCTAAAGATGAAGAAGCAGAGGTAGGTATTCTTGAAATCAAAAGTCAAATTGCTTCTTGGTCTAGAGATAAATTGCTTAAGATGGTACTTTCTATGATGGATCAGTATGAAGAGCTAAACATTGAAAAAGATAACATTTTGCATGCTTACAATGATTCAAAGGAAGATGTAAGTGAACTGTTGGAGATCAAAATCAATTACGAGAAAATGTTAAAAACCTTGAAAAAGAAAAATAAAGATCTCAAAGAAACAGTATGCAAAATGGGGGGAACAAAGTCCATCCTTGAAAGTAAATGTTTATCTCTTGAGACTGATTTATCTAAGAAAACCAATGAGGCATTAGAACCTATATATGTGCGATGAAAATGGCCTAGATGAGTTAAAATCTGAATGTGAAATTCTTAGGATCAACTTGGAAAAGGAACTTGAAAAAACTAAAGACTATAAAGGCAAGTTGAATAAGGTTCAAGAAGAACTAGTTCGTCTTAACAAATGGACTAGCTCACCTCAAGCCTTAAAATGGCTAAATGATAATCACAATAGGTTTAAAAATGATATAGGAAGAAAAGCTAAGAAGGATGATTGGACTCCCAACACCAAATATGTTGGATTGAAATATAACAGACTCTGCTGGCATTGTGGACAAGGTGGTCACTACAGGTACGAATGCCAGGACAGAACTAGGTCTGTTGCCAAGAATAAGCAACATGTAAAACAAGTTTGGATGAGAAAAGACAGAGTTAAAAATGATTCTGAGAAAAAGGAGCTCAAGCAAGTGTGGGTTCCTAAAGCTAATAAGTGACTCTCACTGCCGGCTAAAGTGAAAGAGAGCAAGCCATGGTATGTGGACAGTGGCTGCTCAAGGCACATGACAGGAAAAAAATCTGTATTTCTTTCACTCACAGCCTATGAAGGTGGAAGTGTGACTTTTGGTGACGATCAAACAGGTGAAGTGGTTGGTATAGGTAAGGTTGGTAAGTCACTATCACATTCCATAGATGAAGTCTGCTTGGTTGATGGTTTGAAGCATAATTTGTTGAGTGTCTCACAACTATGTGATAAAGGGAACAATGTCCTATTCACTGCAAACAGTTGCATAGTTGTGAGTCACAAGACAAATAATGCGGTGCTAGAGGGAAAGCGGCACAAGAATGTTTATAAAGTGGATGTAAATAAGCTTTACAGTAACTCTCTAACATGTCTCAGTGCTATTGAAACTGATGTCTCATTGTGGCATAGACGGTTTGGACATGTAAGCCTCAATACCTTGAACAAACTAGCATCACAGAACCTAGTCATTGGATTACCTAAAATCAAATTCAAAATTGATGATTTATGTGGTGCTTGTGCTAGAGGTAAACAGGTAAAGTCTTCTTTTAAAACAAAGAACATGGTAAGTACTTCACGACCTCTTGAGCTTCTACATATGGATCTTTGTGGTCCTATGAGAGTTCAAACTCGTGGAGGAAGAAATTATGTTTTAGTTATTGTAGATGACTATTCAACATTCACATGGCCCCTGTTGCTTGTTTCTAAAGATGAAACTTTTGATGTGTTTGAAATCTTTGCTAACAAAATGCAGAAACAGGTTGGAGCTGATATACTATCTCTAAGGTCTGATCGCGGCACAGAGTTTGAAAAAGACAAATTCATGAACTACTGTGCTCATCATGGCATTGATCACAACTTCTCTTCCCCAAGGACTCCTCAACAGAACGGGGTAGTTGAAAGGAAGAATAGGACCTTGGAAGACATAGCTAGAACCCTGTTGCTAGCTAGTGATCTTCCTAGGAACATGTGGGGAGAAGTTGTCATCACAGCTTGCTATATCATAAATCGTGCCATTGTACGACCCATTTTGAGAAAGACACTCTATGAAGTACTCAGAGGAAGAAAGCCAAACATTTCCCACTTTAGAGGTTTCGGTTGTAAGTGCTATGTACATAACAACGGAAAGACTAACCTGGGAAAATTTGATGCTAGGAGTGATGAGGCTGTCTTTGTAGGCTATGCTCCTCAGAGCAAAGCGTACAGGGTCCTCAACAAGAGAACTCAGAAAGTTGAGGAAAGTGTCCATGTTGTGTTTGATGAATCTAATACAAGTTTTGAGTCATTGTTGCAGGATAAAGAAGACTTCTCAATTGGCCTTGCACCAGAAAGGGAAGAAGAAAAGAAGAAGCCTCAGGAGAAACAAGTAATGCTGTGGAGGAAGAAACAAGGTCTACACCTCCAAGATTCCACACAATGGACTCAGGGGGAACAAATACTTCTGATATAGGAACAACACCCATAGAGGAAGGAGTTGATCACAATGAAAGTCCAAGTGAGGACCCTGTTCCCTCTCCACAAAGAGATGATCCAGAAAGTTCTGGCTTCCAGCCACGTTCTTGGAAACATCAGAGCTCTCATCCCATGAATCAAATCATTAGTGATCTAAATAAGGGGATTCAAACGAGAGCTTCTGTACAGAACATTATGGCTTTTTCTGCCTTCTTATCCTATATTGAATCACATAATATTTATGAAGCTTTGCAGGATGCTGATTGGATAACTGCAATGCAGGAGAAACTCAACTAGTTTGAAAGGAACAAGGTTGGGCATCTTGTTTCTAGGCCTGATAATAGGACCATCACTGGGACTAAATGGGTGTTCAGGAACAAACTGGATGAGACATGTACTGTGGTTAGAAACAAGGCTAGACTAGTTGTTCAAGGATACAACCAGCAAGAGGGGATTGACTATGATGAGACATTTGCCCCTGTTGCTAGAATTGAGGCAATACGCATGCTGATAGTGTTTGCAGCTCATATGGACTTTAAATTGCAACAGATGGATGTCAAAAGTGCCTTTCTGAATGGGTACTTGAAAGAGGAAGTCTATGTGAAGCAACCCCCCGGGTTTGAAAGCAATGAGTCCCCTGACCATGTCTATAAACTTGACAAGGCATTGTATGGCTTGAAACAAGCTCCTAGAGCTTGGTATGAACACCTGTCAAAGTTCTTAATGGACAATGGTTATCAAAGGGGACAAGTTGATACAATCTTGTTCTTACGAGCTAAGGAGGAAAGTTTGTTAGTTGTACAAATCTATGTTGATGACATAATTTTTGGTGCAACTAATTAATCTTTGTGCAGGGAATTTTCTGAGTTGATGATGAGTGATTTTGAAATGAGTATGATGGGTGAGCTTAATTTCTTTTTAGGATTACAAATCAAACAAACTTATGAAGGAACAATGATTCATCAACAAAAGTATGCTAGAGAGTTGATCAAGAAATATGGCATGAGAGAAGCCAAGGTCTATGACACACCTGTTGCCACCAATGTCAAGCTTGACTTGGATGAAGCAGGTAAGAGTGTTGATCAAACAGTGTATAGAGGTATGATTGGTTCTTTATTGTACCTAACTGCTAGTAGACCTGATATCATGTATAGTGTTGGCTTGTGTGCAAGGTTTCAAGCAAACCCCAAAGAGTTACATCTTACACAAGTCAAACGTATCCTAAGGTAACTCAAGGGAACTGAAGACTTATGTCTTTGGTACCCTAGAGGTCCTGCCATTGATTTAATTGGCTATGCTGACACTGATTGTGCAGGATACCTTGTAGACAGGAAGAGCACATCAGGCATGGCAACTTTCCTAGGGCCTTGCTTGATCTCTTGGGCCTCCAAAAAGCAAAATTCTGTGGCCATGTCTACTGCTGAAGCTGAGTATGTGGCAGGAGCTTCATGCTGTGCACAATTGTTGTGGGTAAGACAATAATTAAAGGATTTTGGAGTTGATGCAGGTTGTATGCCAATCTTGTGTGATAACACAAGTGCTATAAATATTTCCAAAAATCCAGTGCAACATTCAAGAACAAAGCACATTGACATTAGACATCACTTTCTAAGAGACAATGTAGAGAAAAGATTCATTAAATTGAATATTTGCAAGACGGAGAATCAATTGGCAGATCTCTTTACTAAACCATTGAGCAGAGAAAGGTATGAGAAACTTAGACTAGAAATAGGCATGATCAAAATTACTTAGTTGTATGTGCACCCTGTTCCCTCGATGATTGGCTAGAGTGTGTCTACATGTTTTATGTGTGTATATATGTGATTTGTGTGTCTTTTTAAAGCTTTTGTATGTCTATACCAGCTCGCGTGCAGTAAAATGCATAACTGTATGACCTGAACTAAAGGACTCACTTTGGTATATTGATATATCCCTTATTGTCCTCAAAACTGTTGTTGTATGATCCTTAAGACCAATACATGGACCCTATTCCCTCAGTCACTCTTCCTCAAGCAAAACTGTTCCCAACGGGCAAATTCAGACGCATTTAATTACGTCTGATTTCCTAATAATTTGAGGCGGTTGGGATTATTTCCCTATAACTAGGGGCTAGACCATTCTTCTTCATCATCACAACTCAAATCAGCTCCCAAATTATCGCTTCTTCCCGTTAATTCTCTCTCTCTCACACAAAAATCTGCCCGTTATCTCTTTCTTTCTCAGAATTCTTCATCTTCTTCTCAAGTGTTTTGAAATTTCTTCCCGTTAATTCAAACAATCGTTCCTAAATTCTCGTTTCTTTCTCCTTTCAAAACCCTAATCCTAGCTATAAAAATGGTGACTGGAACTCGATCCACTGCATCCAAGAAATCTCCAGCTAAGAAATCACCATCTACCACTCCCATCAAGTCCTCTACCCCTGTTACAACACCCGTCATGCCTGTCAAGATGACAGCTCATAAGAACACGGGCCCTACTGAGCCTGCTTTACCATCATCACCTCAACCCTCTACCACCGAGCAACTAGGGAAGGGTGATGCTGAAAGAACAGGGGCTTCAACTTCTTCTGCAAGGAAGAAGCCAAAGAAAAGTGCAGCAAAGCGAGTAAGCGTCTCTAAGCTAGCTCATGAGGTTGACGCTCTTCTGGACGAAGGAGCTGGAATTGGTGCTAAGTACGTCAAAGAGAAGGGTGAGAAGGGAAAGAAGAAGAAAGAGGGTGCTGGAAAATCAAAAGGAGAGCCAGAGGGAGAGAAAAAGGAGAGTGAGGGAGGAGAGAAGCCTGAAACAGAGAGCACTGCTGCTCAGGGGGAACTAGGACCTGCTGTGGAATCACCTATTCCCACAACTAGTCCCAAGAAAACCAAGAAGACCACTGCTGGGTCTTCCAAGAAACAGGGTTCTTATCTTAAGGACCCTGTCACAGAGCCTGTTCCCACACCACCTCCGTCCAAGAAAAGAAAGACTGTTTCTAAACGGGTCTTGGATGCACCCACTGAGATACCCCTACCTGAGGTAGTTGAGACCTCTTCCCGTCCTGCCAAAAGGAAGAAGTCTCTAGCATCAATGCCTTCTGCCTCTGCCTCTGCTGGGACTGCTGGCAAAAAGAAGAAGATGAGCCAAGACGACATTGACGCCAGGACTGCTCAAATCCTCTCCAGAAAATGCATGCCAGGTAAAATTTGGAATCTGGATTGGATGAAGGAAAATGGGGTTCACGAATTTGTTACCAACGTTTTGTCTCAAGGGTGGGGTTCTTATCTAACCACTAGAACTACTTTCCATTACGCTGAATTCAAGCAGTTCTACCTGAACTGTACTGTGAAGAACGGGGTAGTCAGGAGTGAGGTGTCTGGGGTTCCCCTTAAATTCAATGCTTCTGATTTAGGGAAAATTTTGGGGATCCCTTGTGAAGGCTTTGTTGAATGGGCTAGGGGTGGGGTCTGGCCTGCATATGATGGTCTAGATCCCATAGCTATTGTAAGGAAATACATCAGGTACATGGAGGTTGATGTGGCCAAGAGGGTCAAAACTGTGGACCTTGTTCCTATGCACAAGTTCCACTTTGCACTTGTGTTTAGGACCCTTGTCCATAGGGAGGAAGCCAGGAAATATTGCTCAGCCTATGACATGAGCCTCATGGACTTGGTTGAAAGGAGAGAAAAGGTGAATCTTCCTGCTGTCATGATTCACCATATTGGCTATGTCCTCAGTGCCAAGAAAATAACCCATTCTCTTCCTTATGGGTATGCTCTTACCCTGGTCTTCAAGCATTTTGGGGTGCCTCTATCTACTGGGACATCACCAACGATTGTGAATGAGGTGGGTAAGCAGTATCTGAAGCAAACAGGGCTCAAGTTTGATGAGGATCAGGAGGAAGCAGAGGAGGAAGAGAAGGTTGATTCTGAGGGCGAACAGGGCCCAGAGGCTGTTTCTATGAAAGGGTCCAGCATCAGTAGAGCTGCCATGTTTACAACGCTGCAACTGGTTGAGGCCAAGCTCAATGCTGTAACATCTAAGCAAGCTGATCTAGCTCAGAAAGTTGCTGATCTGACTGATGCAGTGATAAAGGCTGATGAAGCTTATCAAAGACGACATGATGAGCTTGTCAAGATGCTGAGAGATGGGTTTGAGGTCGAAACTGATGAGCCTGCTGATGATAACACTGACCCATCAAACCATGTTCCTCCCCCTGTTGCCTAAGCCTATTTTCTTTTGTTTTTTTCTTTTCTTTTTCTTCTTTTCTCTCTAGATGTTGTTTCCTCTGTAACAATATCTTCTTTTGTGACTGTGCTACATATATAAAATTTGGTCCTTTTGGTTTATACGATTTGATTATTTTCTGGATGGCCTATATCAATAGATTTTTAAGTTTGAGCTACTTGCATTTGTTTGCATACACTTAAACCCTGGAGGTGATGGTTGTGACATACTTGCTAAAATCTGGCTTAACTTATCACTATTTGCATGTTTAACAAATGTTAACGACACTTTTTGATGAAGCCAAAAGGGGGAAGTGTGGTGTGCTTATGATTGGGTTTGATATGATCATGTTTAGGTTTAGTCTAGTTTAGTTCTCATACCTTGTTAACCTATTCACTATGGATGGGTAGCACACAAATTTTTGATTTTTGCTCTAATGGTTTCTGGTTTGAAATTGTGTTTCCTCTGCCTACTCTGATTCTCTAAAGTCTTGAAGTTGCAACTCTGATTGCAAAATTTCTCTCTGTAAAAGTCTCAATGTGATGAATGATAATGTTAAGTTGATGTTCTTGAAGTTGAAGCTGTGAACCCTGTTCCTATTTACCCTGGTTTTTTTGGTTGGTTCACAGAAATGGTAAGTTAAGGTAAGCGCTTGAGTTAGTTCTGGACTTAATTTAAATTGGTATCTGGTTCAGATAAGCACACTAGTTTGTCATCATCAAAAAGGGGGAATTGTTGAGTTACTGGTTTTGATGATAACAAACATAGTGTCCTTATCTTTGTGTGAACTAACTATGATGACAGGTTTACTTAAGGATGCAAGAAGTTATAATGCTCAATGCATGATTGCTCATGAA
Source organism: Tetragonia tetragonoides (assembly GCA_038025085.1). Taxonomy (NCBI): domain Eukaryota; kingdom Viridiplantae; phylum Streptophyta; class Magnoliopsida; order Caryophyllales; family Aizoaceae; genus Tetragonia; species Tetragonia tetragonoides. Next base: position 24,757,654 of record CM076139.1, on the reverse strand, counting down.
GATGCTTGAATCCTAACAAGACATGAAGATAATGTAATGTAGTTAAGTGAATTTGTCATTTGTCTTTATGTACTATGCTTCACTAGTTAGCAAGAGTCTAAATTGATCATGACAAGGAACAAGGTTGTAGGACTGAGTGCATGCGTCTATGAGTACAGGGGAGCATTATTGTGAACCCTGTTCTCTATGACCAGCACTGCAGCTTGAAGGAATCAAAGGGGAACAACGAGTTGGACCCTGTTCCTTCTAGCTGTGTATCTGGACGAGTTTGCAATAATATCGTATTTATTATTTCTATGAATATTTTGTGTATTATCTTTTTAGATCTTCACACAAATATTCTTATAAAGAAATATAATTTATTTTGGAAAAATGAATATTGCAAAATCGTGTTTTAAACAGAAAAAGTATTTTACTTTGAAATGATTTTATCTTGGAAAATTAGTTTACTTAATGGCCAAGTATATATTGTTTAAGTAAGTGAATTATCCTCTAGAATACTTCTAATTATCTTCTAGAGATTATATTCTGATAAATCACTTGCTAGCTGGCCAAGAATTTCTGTTTAAGTATTTGGACGGTTTTCATCACGTAGGTTGGGTTAAGAAAGATCTTTGATCTTTACTTAAACTATATCCTATCTTTTTGACAAATCTTATCTTTTATATTCTGAAGAGATTTAACCTAATTGGACTGAGCTCCTTGGCCTGCCTATATAAGGCGCCTGATATGCTCAGCTTTAGGGTTAAGCTTTGTTTGCATTATTGAGATCAGAATCACTTGTGGAAAGCGTTAAATCGTCCAAACCAGATACGTCCTGTGCTCACAAGAACAACCTTGAACCCTGTTCCCTGTCCTGGTCAGTTTGAGTCTTGCTTAGATTGGTCATTGCATAATAGGTTTTCTGTGGTCTTATTTTGCTTAGTGTTGAAGCGTGTAATAGGACAAACAGTCTGGTAATCTGTAATAGCTCTAGCTTAGTACCAAGCATAGAGTTTCTCTCAGGTCAGTGTGTGACTTGGAGAGGTTGGCAACGCATCAATGACGGTATGTGGTGTGTTAGGGTATAGTAACGTATCCTGTTTTTGGCTCTGGTTATAAGAGAAGTAGTGTGACAAAATCCCAAGTAACTGGGTCGTGGTTTTTACTCCTATTGAGCCTAGGAGGTTTTCCACGTGAAAAAAGCCTTGTGTTATTTACGTTCAGTCTTTTACTTTCTGTTTAGTTCACTGCGTAGGAACAACGTCCATAACGCTGTTCCCTACCTTGTTCTCAAGTCATAAAATGCGAGAAATTGGAGTCACTCAATTCACCCCCCTCTAGAGTAACTTAGGCACTCTTCACGCTTTTTTAGCGTCTACAGAAGCCCTCACTTTGATCGAGCTTGATTAAAAGTGAAGATCAAAGTATTCCGAAGGCGACATGCAGGATGCTGCTGTGGATATGGTGTGTGAAAGTGTACAGTATGTATACATATGAAGACAAACCTGAGTTGGGACATGCTCGTAGTGTGCTAAGATTTCATCTCTGTGAACACAAGAAAAATAAAGGTTATGGTTAGCAGGACAAACACCGCTCGTAGATGGTTGAAACGTCTGCAGGGGACCTGTATTCATAGTTAGTAATACTTTGAGAATGATCAACGTAGAGTGCTTCAACAAACAGTGACTAAACACCGATTGGCGGGTGCCGAGATTCTGTCCCTGTACGAGAAACGAAAAAGTCGATGAGACAGCGCGATTAATAATAACAATCGTAAATGGGAAATAACACTGGTAGAGTGAATAGTATAAATGCTTTATTCTAAGCAAACAGTGACTAATCACCACTCAGCGGATGCCAAGATTCCGTCCCTGCACGAGAATCGAAAAGGTCGACGAGATATCGCGATTGAAATGACGGCTGTAAATGGAAAATAATATGGTGAGAGTGAATAGTATAAATGCTTTATTCTAAGCAAATAGTGACTAATCACTACTCGGCAGATGCCGAGATTCCATCCCTGCACGAGAAACGAAAAGGTTGACGAGACAACGCGATCAAAATGACGACTGTAAAATGGTTAAAACATATGAACAGTTTAAATGCAATAGCTTAAGCAATCATTGACTGAAACATATAAAAAACAAAGGACAGTATAATCGCAATAGTTTAAGCAATCATTGACTGACACAAAATGAGTGTCCTCGTATAAAAAGGACAGTTTAACCGCACTAGCTTAAGCGATCATTGACTGACACAAAAGGAGTAGCCTTGAATAAAAAAGACAGTTTAACCGCACTAGCTTAAACGATCATTGACTGACACAAATCAGTAACCTTGAATGAAAAGGCCAGTTTAACCGCACTAGCTTAAGCAATCATTGACTGACACAAATGAGTAGCCTCAAATTAAAAGGACAGTTTAACCGCACTAGCTTAAGCGATCATTGACTGACACAATTTTGGAAACTGACTGTCCAATCATAATTTGTGAAACTGACTGTCCTACCACAATTTTAGAAACTGGCTGTCCTATCACAATTTTGGAAACTGGCTGTCCTATAAAAATTTTGGAAACTGGTTGTCCTTTCACAATTTTTGAAACTGGTTGTCATATAAAAATTATGGAAACTGGCTGTTCTATAAAAAATTTGGGATGGTGCCAGAGGATCCACTGGGCTTTTCTTAAAATAATTTGACTACTCTGGGTGACTAGTATTGTCAGGGCATACTGGGCTTGTGTGTTTGAGACCTGCAAAACAGGTGGTTTAGTTTTACCTGATAATACTTGGTACCGTAAGATGGACCAGCTGTTGAATTTTGAATTGGTGGACCAAAGGGACTTGTTTCCGCGCGCTGGGACTGTTGTTGGAAGGTTATTACCATTTTTGGTTGTAGTCGGATAATACTTGGTACCGTAAGATGGACCAGCTGTTGAATTTTGAATTGGTGGACCAAAAGGACTTGTTCCCCCACGCTGGGACTGTTGTTGGAAGGTTATTTCCATTCTTGGTTGTAGTCGGAAGGTCACTTCTAGGCTTCATCATGAGTTTCGGGCTTGCTGGTTTCAATGGAGAGCGGGTAGGCTCAAACCTGCAGTGGAGATATGCACATAGGGAAGAGATGCAATAGACATTCCCAACTGACCATGACAATATGCACAAGAATACGACATAGTAATATGCACGGGGCAAAGGGGGATTGAGATGTAAACACGCAGGGACTCAAGATACTGAGAAATTATGTACACATGCATGCCTTTGAAGGCGACTCTAGTACTTATGCAAATATGATGTATGCAGACTCTATTGACTCACAGCTCCATGCGGCCTAGCCTAACATGCACGACTTTCCTATAGGGTCTGAAGAGGGTCTTCATATAGGAAAAGTTTTTGTGATCAAGAATTTCATTCCTGTGGTGATCTTGACAGAGTAAGAGACAAGTGGACAAGAATGGGTGCAGTCAAGGGAGAATCAGCCCCAGTTTGATGTGTGATTCTTGATGATTATGACCTACTCGAGGAGCTAGGATGTTGATGCAGTGGTACAAAATATCCTAACTTAAGGTATGGGGACGAAATGGACAACTTGGAACATAGCGGACAAAAAACCGACTCATTCTAAAAAAGCCCCCAGTTGGGAAGTCTATGTGCAAGCCTATGAGAAAGGTGATGAGTATGACTCTAGACGACTAACCAAAAAGTTCTTAAATGAGAAACACTGTTCTAAATCCTCGAAAATTTAAGTTGCTTCAAGATGTTTAATTTGTTTTATATATATTTTTTTTGGTTGCCCTAACTTTTGCCTAGGCCGCCCTTTCGGGTTTTTAACCTACCTGGCTCATTTTGTTTTTAGCCATAGATGAGAATGGTGGAATGGGAAAACTCCTTATGATCATGTGACAAAGTGGTTGTCGTGGCCGGACCTCCTTGAGGTTTCCTACGTATCCAGTTTGTGGAATCAGGCCAACGTAGTTTAGGACAATACAATTGAATGGTAGTACCTCTTGGAGGGCTTTAGGGTTGTAAGGTCAGGCTGGGTTAAGGTGTCAAAGAAAGGATAAAGGCTCAAAGAAACTCAATGTAAATCCCCTTCCCAAAGCATGCTAGATGGAAAAGAAGTTTGTGATAATGGCAAGGTGGTTTAGGGATCAATGTTTAGGTAATGTCACCGTTTGTTGTACTTGGTGTTTGCACTTTTTTGGATCTTTGATCGCTCTCGAATTTTTTTTCTCTGTTGTTCTTTTTTCTCTTGAACATTCGAGTTCTCTCTTCTTCTTTTTGCATTTCTCTCGGTGGCTTTTTTTTGTAGGTCGGTCCACCTTGCCTAGAAGGTTGTTTCTATTTCCATGTCGCACACACCCATTTCCCGGGTAAGGATGATGTGGTTAAGAAATGAAAAGGCTATGTGTTTAGGCTCAAAGGATTGCAAGTGGTAATGATGTATAGGGTAGTAAAGGATATTGATGTGAGGTGCCAAATGAATGCCTCCTGTCCTCGGCACGGACGGTTCAACTGTATGTCCTCTACGGCGATGATCATTAGGTAGTTCTTGTTTGATGTTTTCCACAATGAAGGCATTCTTTTGAATTTTTTTTTTTTCTGATTTTTTTTTATTCCGTCATAGGCAACTTAAGTTCGTCATAGGATTGAACAAAGACAATGATGGGAATCAAAATTCAATCTTTATTGAATCGAAGAAAAGCATTACACGGGAAGTAAGATAGACTCAATGAACGAATTGAAAATACAAACTAGACATCATTATACTTGATTGGACTCGACTAGACTTGCGCACTTGGAAACTTCGACTCTCTTCAACTTCTCGAGCACGGGCTGTTTGACAGGGATATGGAGGACAATCCCTTACAGATACTCGCGTTGTTCACGAGTTAAGTGGAATTCTTAAGAAGGTCATCTTAAATTCGGATACCCACAACATAAAGCCAGTTGTAGGAGTCAATTGCTTGATACCTGAAGTGTTCCTTGTAAGCAGGTTGCAGATTCTTGATGAGTTGGCGTATTTGATGAGTTTGCGAAGGTCGCTCAACCATTTCGGCTATCTTTAGCCTCCAACGCCTAAAGAAGGCAGTGAATCCCTCATCTTCTTCTTGTTTGGTGATCTCTAACTCTCGAAGGGTCATAGGTAGAGAAACATTTTCCTTGTAGCGTGCAAGGAAGACTGTAGTAAAATCTGACCAAGTGCGGTAGTTCTCCAAATTCAAGGTGTAGAACCAACGACGAGTCGGGGCATCAAGAGTCTGTGGGAACAAGTGAATGCAGATATTTTTTGTCAACTTCCCTTAAACCCATGGCAGTGGTGAAGGCTTTGAGGTGGTCTTGTGGATTATCAGTTCCAGTGAATATCGGAACCTTGGGCATGGAGAACTTGGCTGGAAGTTTGCCCTTGACTTTGTGATTGACTTTACCAATATTAGCATGGTAGTTGGCAAACAGGCCGCAGTTTTCGAGCACAGAATTAATCTTAGCCAGCTTACCATTTGGCCCTTCTTCCTCAGAGTCGGAGTCAGAGAGGATTCTTGCTTCATCCTCTTTCTTCTTTTCCAAATCTTCAACCTTGAGTCGCACCCTTTCCAACTCACTCATGAGCTCATCAAGCCTCTCGTCGATGGTTTTGACCAAAGTGAAGTTTGGGGGTGTGATTGGTGAGGTAAGGGATGTATTGAGCGGTGACGAGCTTTGTGGTAGTGATGGATTATGGGGTGATGACCTTTTGGAATGTGGTGGTGTCTTGGATGTAGCTTGTCGCGAAAAAATCTGTCGGACGATCGAGCCAAACCTTTGTCACCATAATTCTTCCTCGAGCCCCCCCAATCCTGAACATAAGTCTCAACTTAGAAAGACGCCAAAGAAAGGACTTGAAAACAAAGACTCATGATTTTTAGAAGACCCTCGATAGCCCCTAAGGTGAATGTGCCTATGGACGTCTATATGAACTTGAATGCATGATGATGACAATGCAATAACATAGTTACGACAACAATATGCAAGATGCATGACGGCCTGACCTTGACATGTATGACAATGAATTGACGCAAAATGACCCTAGAAGACTTGAAGAATGACTTGTCTAGACTTCTAGTGCATGAGACGTAGTCAACAAATGGAGACATTGACGAATGCAAGACTTGGACTTTTGTACAAATGCAGATGCAAAATGACGACAATGTATGCATGATGATTAGTTATGAATCCTAGCATGGAGCGTCTAATACGTACAATGCAATGCAAAGAAATGGAAAAGAAGAAAAAAAAAAACTTAAGCCTAAATGGCCGATTATTTCCCCTCATATCAAAGAAAAAATAAAGTCGACGAACGAAAATGAGAAATATAGAAAAAGACGGAGCATCCTAATTTTTTAAAATTTTTCTAGACTCAAAGAAAATGGAAAATGTGATAAATAAAAAAAAAAGAAGGAAGTTTCGGCATTTTTTTTGATTTTTCGATTTCTTTTTTCCCGAATCTGAATTACATGAAAACAAAAAAAAAAAAAAGAAAAAGAAAAATAAAAAAAGTGGGAGAGGGGAATTGGAGAGACTGACTCTTTTTTTTGCTAAAAGGTGCTAGAAAATTGTCCATGACTTCGACGCTATATGAAAATATATCATGGGGGAAACGAGTGCTTATTGAATAGAATTCTCGCACCATTTTTGGGCATTAGGAACTACCTAAAATAAAAGAAAAAAACTACTAGCATGTAAGTACATGTTGGCACATAGTCACGACATTCATGCATTAAGACAAGCGTTACAACGATGCAATTACAGGCAAACACTAGATCAGGCGGGCATTACAACGACACATACACAACAAGCAAACGAATGCATGAATGTGGGCTAGAGGCTTTTGGCTTCTGTGAGGTTACCACGATAAATTACAATTTCCGTCCGGCTGATGGTCGACACATCAATTGTAATTCTTTTTCACCAACAAGAGTCGATGAGTCGTGGGTGAAGAAGCGTAGGTTTGCACGATAGGACAACTGTATATTCCTTTAGATATACGGGTTGTGTACGAGTTAAGACACAAACTTTCTCGATGGTCAATAAGGGTCAAAAGGTTGTGCCAAAGCACATACAAATGATACAAATGATGCAAATGGAACATGTAATTAAATAATTAAGCAAACTTGACTTTCTAGTCTCACCCTCTTAAATAAATCCCCAGTGAAGTCGCCACTATAAGGACCCGGGATTTTTCATCGCTCCACGGAGTGCGTCCTTGTTGAAAATTTGTAAGTTGGGGGTTTAGATAAGTTCAAGGGACCATCGAGTTAGAAAAGCTCTTGAAAATACTTGAATTGAATAAAAACCATGAAAGAGGTCACAAATCTGCTATCGGCGTTTTATCGAAGGGACAATCCGAAGGGACAACCCAATAGCGCGATAAGTGAACTGATCATGTTTTTAGAAAGACTCCCGCTCATATAGAACATATGAGTACCCAAGAATAAAGGGTTCGAGGGCGAATAATTTAAGTCTGCTGAATAATTTAAAGACATAATTCCCATGCAAAACCAGATTAACAACTTAGACTTAGAATATTAATTGGTTCATCATAAGCATCACAACATTTATTAATGACCCTTATTTAGACATGCATTCGATTGGCAAGTTTAGCATTACAACGACTAGACATGTTTGGAAAGACAATATTTAGTAAGCAATAAAAGACGTTATTGGCATGATATCTACATTATGACTACTAGAAAATAAACAATTAGGCAATTAAATTAATTTGAGCCCTCAAGAGTTAGTACCTGAACTGTAGGCTATTTAGCAAAAATAGTAAAGACAAGATCTTAAGAATAAATTTGGAAGAAAGAGGGAGAAGCTCGGTAGTACTCAATCGAGAATAGAGGTTGTCAACTGTAGACTGTGTGATTTGAACTGAGGGAGGAGGGTCATATTTATAGAGAAGGGAATAGGGTTGGACGGGTGAAGGGTGGCCGAAATTCGGAGTTAGGCTTAAAAAAGACGGGCTTCGGAAGACTCTGCGAGCGCCGCTGGCGGCTGTGAGCCTGTCAGCTGGAACTTTGATGGGCCATATATCACTCGTTTCGGCTCTAAATTGGATGATTCAAAATGCGATGGCAAGATTATTGGGCATAGTTTCATATAGTCTTGGTTTCAAGCACAAATGTTTTGTGGATCTCGAGATATACCCGAAAGTGTAAGGAGAGGTCAATTTTAGAGCACGCACCAATGTTGAGCTCGTAACTCCTTGGTTGGAAATGTGGTGTGGGCTCATGATATTTCATTGGAAAAATATTTGAATAAGGAATCCCAAAGTATAAGGCTCACAAATTAAATCAACCTAGTGAACTCCCGAATGAGGCTGGAAACACGGTCCATAGTATTCGGCTACATCTGTTTTGACCCTTAACTTCGTTTGGCCATAACTCTTAGGTGCGGAATCGTATTTTGACACTGAAGGAAGCAATGAAAAGCTCTTAAAAGGGGCTTTTAAATGAAATGGGAATGAAGGAGTGATCAAGGAAAAACCTGAGACCTTATTTTACCTATCAAAGCAAAAATAACATTCAAGTTTTATAAATTACTCCTTTCATCATCGGGCTTTTGCGGGGAAATCTGAAGGCGCTTTTTTGGCGTCTACATCTTTGTATTTTTAAGGGGAGCAGAAAAGTGAGTTCAGATTTACCCTAAAGCTCTCTAATTAACCTCAATCTCTCAAAAACATATCTTCTCTCTTTTCAATTATCAAGGAGGCAACCCTAATCATGCTTCTACCACAAAACTCATCCTTTATCCTTTGCACCATGAATAAACCTTCAATATCATTCATCTTCACAAGAAAAGCACATCAAATTCATTAACCTTGATCAAGGATAAGAATCTTTGGAATTTGGTCAGTCCGTAAATGAATATCCAAGCTCACCATCTTGAGAATTTATTTATTTCAAAATCAATACGTTTCAGGATCATGTTTCTAAGTTCTCTTGTTTTCTATGACTTCTGCCTCATTGCCTCCCCCTTGGCCTCCTCCCCCTTTTCACTCTTTAATTACATTCCTTGCCAAACTTTGGTAGTGGTTGTCAGATGTCATAAACTCCCTTTTGCATCTCTATATTTTCTCCCTCACGCTATCCCACTTCCTGTTGCCTCCTTCAATATTAACCGGTGAATAACGGTTCAAGATGAGATTTTTGCTCTTCTGTTCACAGTTATTGATTTTCTTCTCCGGTCGTCAAGAGTCATCAAATTTTTCTAAGAATTACAGGTAGATTAGATTCTCCGTTGCATATCCCTGCCTGTGGGTGGTGGTTTGGTTTGATTAATTCGGTACCCTTACTAGCTCAGCCACAAATTAAACCCAAGGCTAGCGTTTCAATCAGGTGTTTTCTTATCTATTTTTACGTCGCTTGATTCTACTATTTACTTTTGCATGTTTTCCTTCGTGTCAAGTTTTCAGATCTGTAAGCTGCTTAATCTTTATACTTCTTGCTGCGGTGGCTGTAAGTTGGGGATTTCAGGTAAGTTTAGGTTGTTCATAGGCTTGATGAGTTTGCTCTTTTTTTGTTTTCCCTCTAATAAGAGCCGTAATAGGTTGGTTATTATGAGTTTCTTTGGGTATTTATATGGGTTTCTTTAAGATTGTATATCTGCTTATCTTATTATTCAATGCCTTGTCCTTCTTCTCCTCCTCGAAATAAAAATGCCAATAGCCTCCGGACTAGTGAGTCTTCCCGTGATGATCCAAGTCCCGGAGTTGGGACAAATTCCTGTCGAGCTCAATCTGATCTTGGAAATAGACGCAATCCCTCTTCACCTAGGGCTGGTGTCTCCTACCGGCGAGCCCTGCAAATAGTTGTGACAGCCCAATATTTTCTATAATTATTATATTGATTTATAAATGATTTATAAATCGTTTCGGAGATCAAATCGTAATTAAATTTAAGAATTCGATTTATTCAATTAAAGTCATAATAATATTAACTATTATTATGGGACTTTCATAAATTGCGTTTATCAATTTTGTGAAGTTTAAATAAAATATTTTATATATGAATAAGAATTATTCATATTGTTTTAATAAGCTTTAATTAGCAATTTAAATCTGAAAATTATTTGAGAGTTTTATTTAAATGATTTTAACGATCGAGAGAATTCATATTTCTTTTTTCATTTATTCGGGGAGAATTTTATTCAATTAATTTAATGGGAATATTTCTTTTATTCCTACCTTGACTTTTATTGACCAAAACCATCATGAGTGGGTATATAAACAAAAAGATGAGACATTATTCAATTTGCACACTTTGATCAAACCCTCATCATCTCTCCTCTCTCTCTCACCCGCCCACTCTCTCTCTTCTCTCCCCTGCTCGGTCGCCGGAAACCACCCGGCCGCCGCCATCACCATTGGTAAGCTTTCTCTCTCCTCTTCTTTCTCTCTCTTTCTTTCCCTTTCTCTTTCTCACGTTACTTCTCTCTCTCTCTCTCCCCTTGTTTTCTCTTTCTCTCTCCTGTGCAGCCATCAACCACCAAGGGGCCACCGCTTTCCGGCCACCTATTGTCTTCTCCGGTGAGTTTTCTGGTTGGTTTCTCAACCCCAACCTCCCTCTCCCTTTCTTTCCCTTTTTCTCTCACTTTTGCTCTCTTTTGGGCCTTGTTGTGACCACCACGGTGGACCACCACCACCACCGGCGCCAGTGGGTGGTAGTGGGGTCACCAGTGGGTCCATGACCACCATGGGTGGTTGTTGTTGTGGTGGTTTGTGGGTCGCGCTGTCGAGTTTCGTTCTTCGCCTTTTTGGGATTATCGTGCAGGTTTTTCACGATTTTCAACAGATTTAATTTCTTGTTTTAATTTTTCTGCACTCGTTTGGAACCCGAGTTCGGATTTTCAAAAGTCTATATTGGTTGTAATAAACAAAGGAGTTTAATAAAAATATCAGATTAATATTTCGTTACTTTTTGGATTTTCGTGTTTAATAAATTCAGTTTCGGTAATTATTTTTAGTTAGGGCCTAACGAGCAAGCGTGATAATCTTTGTACATGGAGCTTACGTACTGTTTGGTAGCATTATAGTGGTAAGCGCTCATGCCTACCTTCTTCCAAAGCCCCGTCAAAGCTATTTTGATGTGTCATGTGCTAATTGGGAATTTGTTGTGAATTTAATATGCAAAGCATGATTAAATTATATCGTCGTTAATATGAGAATTATTAAGCATGTTTACTTCTGTAATTATGAATTATAATTAGCATGTCGATGTTATCATGTTTTGAGAATTAATTAGTCCATATGATGATTATTGGACAATTGTTGAATGGTGAATTACTAGTATTATTATGCTATTAACTATATGCTAATTGGTATGGGTATTATTGAGTGCTAGTGAGAACCTATTTATTATCGTTGAATGTCTTGGATGATTTGTGAATTTTTGGATTCATATTATCCTATCGAAATGCTGCCGAAATTATGCTAGACATGCAATGTCATCTTTATTGAATTATCGTCGTTATTGAATTAAAGCATGTTTAATTCTCATCGTATTGAATTATCATTATCGTCATTATTTACTATTCATTGTCAAGAGTATGAAATGAATTAGTAAGTCGTGGTCTCGTAGTACCACTATGTCAACCAATGCAAATTATGTGAATTGAATTAAATGAGAGTAAGACTCCTAATGGATCCCTAGGAGTAGTCGAGCAATCAGGATTACACCTAATGGTGTAGTTCAAGGGATGAGTGATTCCCAAGTTACTTATGGATACCTCGCAGTGTGTCTGGGATGGATCATTCCGCTTTATTAAGTCTTCTAGGCTCGTGTAATCGTACTAGAGGTAGTGTGCACACTAGAGTCATTAAGTCCATGGTGTGATTGTATCTTCGATGAAGAGTATGGGTAATCGCTGTTCTATTCACTCTCTTACATCTCTCTAATCAAGACGGATTGTCTATGTCATATTTTGTGTGATCACTATACAAGAATTGCGTATAAAAGAATGTCGTTATGCGTATGCTTGATTATATGCTTATGTGCGTATGCAAATAAATTTCAATGATTCTTCTAAAACCTCATGTAAGGTTTGTGAAATGTTTTTACTGGGTACGGATGACGTTTATTCAATTTATCTGATTTTTGTTTCTCTTTTTTTTCTTTTCTCTTCTTCTGTATTTTGTTTCCGTCACGGAAACCAAAGTGCAGGTCTAGTGATTGAGGACGTACAGCTTGGAAGATAGAGTTGGCATCGGGTTTTTAGAACTCTCTTTAGTTTAGTTTAGATCGTTGGGATTTTATTGGATTTCGCCCTTTGAAGGCAAGTTGTAATAAATTGGTTTAATGGTTTTTAGCTCACTATATACACAACTCTGATATTAACTTTTTTAGAGTGTTTAGTTCCTTAGAAGCTCCTTTTGATGCCTAGTCTTTCATTCTGCTTAGCATTTACTCCTTAGTGATAAATGTTGCAGTAGCTACCCTTGGGTTTGGGACGGTTCAGTGGTGTCGAGTCGTGCACAACGACGTCGATAGTTCCCAGGAAATCGTTGCGAATTCGGGGGTGTTACAAATGGTATCAGAGCCCTAGGTTTAAAAAGGTTGCTTACGATTAATTAATGAATTAATAAAGATCAGTTTCATTTTGGGGAAAATTAAAAGTTAATTAAAGTCGTTGAGCGTAGTAGTCCTAGAAGTTAGGAGTTATTTGAAATCACTTTGCTTGTGGTTTATAGAGTTCTTATTGTTTGATTGTCTACCTGTAGATGGTAAGGACAAGAATAAGTACGAGGAAGTCGACTGCACACCAAAGGGCACGCGCCCTAGCTCACCGTGCACAACCCGTGGAGTATGTAGCTGCACCGGACAGCGAGTCGACTGGAAACAATGCGAACGTGCGCCACGAGGCCGCGCAAGACCGCGCCGCGCACAAGGACGTCGCACGCGACGGGGCTGCACGCGTCGTGCAAACCGCGCCTGCTGCCGCCCCACCTGCTGTACACGCTGCGCGTGTTGATGACGAAGATGAGGATCCCTCAGAGTCCGAGCCAGACTATACCCCAGCGGCAGAGAATGATGACATGTCGGATTTGGAAGATATTGATGTCGAGAGCGACAACCACATTGCACCTACTGCTGCACCTATTGTTGCACCTACTCCTGCTGCAAATTGGTTTCCTCCTATGGAGCCATTCTTCGCTACTAACGCTGAGCTTGAAGATATTTGTATCTATATATGACGTGCTTACACTACGATCAAGAGTTATCAGTACGAGAATCGCACGAGTCTACACGAAGGCTTAAGGGTGGATCGACTGCTAGCTGGTATGGCTAACATCCATCCTTGGATGGGACTCAAGGAGAAGTACGACGATGTAGTCTCCAAGAGTGGTCACTTGCATGAGAAGAAGTACGGTGAAGGTACGCGATGGTCTCTCTACTTTAGAGGTGTCGCAGCTGAGTTATGCCTGTCCGAATTCGAGTGGAAGGTGAACCATGTGCTAGTGCCTGCGCCAAAAGATATGTGTGAGTACTTCTGGACCAAGAAACGCAAACATGTAGACGACTTTAGGAAGCGTTTCATGCCCTAGAAGTTCGGTGGATATGCTTATCCATACACGCCCTGCAAGGAGGTGAAGCCTAGGAGGAAGGACGATCACGATGAGTCCCCTAGCGCGAAGCAGATGTGTGCGAGTGTCAAGTAGAACTAGATTATTGCATTACTAGTTTTATTTGAGTTTTATTGGATTTTAGTTATTGTGATGGCCCTGCGTGGTCAAGTTTGATGTTGGTGTAGTTGCATAGGCAACAAATATTTATGATTGTTATTTACTTTGCAATTTGTCTCATTACAAGACTATTTCATTTGGTAATATGATATCGTTGAGAATTTGTTCTATATGATCGTTTTATTGCATAATTGCATGGTTGACAAGTAGCTTCGTAATGCTATCTCGTATTGTCTAGACCTGATGGGAAATCCATGTCGAAATTACGGCAAAATTTCATTGAGCATGATCATATCAATTGTGAGCCAAAGGCTAAGCATGTATTGTATGCAATTAAATGTTATTGTTTATTGCCCTACTAAAATAGTATGGAGCCTCGATTTGTGAATTGTGAATGTTAATGCTTATCAATCGTGCAAGACCAATGTGTCTACTTTGTTATTGCATATCGAACTATTATGCATGAGAACTGAGAACTATTCAAAGCAAGTATGTTGCTTAGACCTACAATGTAAGGTCGATCATTGAAACTTATATGCTATTTGCTAAATGTCAAGAGAAAGGTTTCAATTATAACCTATATCTCTCAATTAGACCTCAATTTGGGTCGAACGTGCCAATTTTGCTGAAATGGTGACCAACCATTCCTCTTTTATGTCTTAGATTTGTTATAATGGCAACCAACAACCGAATTGCGAGATTAGAAGTAGGTCTCACCAACGTGGTCGAGCACATTACGCGCCAGCTAGAGCACCAGGAGCAAGACCACAACGCGCAAAATCCTGAAACGCGCAATTTTAAGGATTTCGATGCACTCAAACCTCCGATGTTTGAGGGTGGCTCCGAGCTCACCAAGCTAGAGAATTGGATAATAGAGTTCGAGAAGTTGTATAGGGTGACTAGTCGGCCCAACAACATGAAGGTCCACATCGCTACTTACTACTTGTAGGGTGAAGCGAACAAGTGGTGGAGCGATGTGGGCACTCAACTACTCGCTATTGAGAACTACGGGTGGACCGAATTCAAAAAATCCATTCGTGAGAGGTTTTATCCAAGAGCTATCCGTCACCAGAAGCAATGGGATTTCGAGAACATCTATCAAGGGAAACTATCTATGGCTGAGTACGCAACAAAGTTCAACGAGCTTGCTGCTTTTGCACCTAACTTGGTGACGACCGAAGCTGAGCGTGTCGAGAGGTTCGAGGATGGCCTGAAGTGGGATATTCAGCGTTTTGTTATGGGAAACTTGCTGACATTCCAAGGATCGTACGAGAAAGCCTTGAACCAAGAGCCTGCTGTGGATCCTTGTGATTTGTTGCTCGGAAAGCATAAACGTGACGAAGGGAATTCTTCCCAGTCAAATGGCACAGATAAGAGGCCAAGGCCGAACAACCGCAATCATAACAACAAAGGTGGTAGTCAGAACCACAATGGGAACAGGAATCGTGACTCGAATAGTCATAGAGCTACGATCTTAGCTAGGAGGAATACGCCTTGTAGTCGCTGCAACAAGATGCATCCTGGCAAGAACTGTCGTGGTGACGTGCTTCAATGGTTCGAGTGCAACAAGCCTGGCCACAAAGCTTCTGAATGCTGGAGTCATGGAAGGAACGACAATGGTCAGAACAGCGATAACAACTACAATCATGGTGGAAATATAAATGGTAATCGCGGAAATGGTGGTAACTACCGTGGAAATGGGGGTTACAACAACAACAACCGCAACAATACTGCTGCTCCTTCTGCGAACAATCAAGCACTACTTCCCGCACCTGCCAACCCCGTGCAGAACAACAACAACAACAACAACAACAACAACAACAACAACAACAACAACAACAACAACAACAACAACAACAACAACAACAACAACAACAACAACAACAACAACAACAACAACAATAGAGGGTTGAATGGAAGGGTCTATGTGTTGAACCGCAATGAAGCTGTGGCGAACCCGAATGTGATCGCTGGTACTTTTCTCGTTAACTCTCAACCTGCTTTTGTTTTGTTTGATAGTGGTGCAACGCATTCTGTTCTTTCTAAGAGCTTTGCATCTAAGATAGGTTTAAAACCTAATTCTGTGTATAGTGCAAACATTAGGATGCCAGATGGGTCGATTGTTAATTGTAAAGCGTTGTACGAAAAGTGTCCGATTAGGATAGCTGGTTCCGATTTGCCTGCGGATATGATTCAGATGGATTTGAAGAAATTTGACGTGATTTTGGGAATGGATTGGTTAGCCAAGTATAGGGCTAAGATAGAATGCTTTGAGCAACGTGTGTCATTGCGTGGACCGAAGGGTAGGAGGATTTTCTATAAAGGAGTCGTAGTCAAGCCGAAGTTGAAGGTAGTGGAGACCATGAAAACAAAGGATTGTATGACTAAAGGTGAAGCGATTTACCTATGTCATGTGGCGGATACAAGTCGAGAAGCTGAAGTCTCGAAACCTATTCCAGTTGTGTCGGAATACGCTAACGTCTTTCCAGACGAGATATCCGGAATGCCTCCGTAACGCATTGTTGACTTTACGATCGACTTAGCTCCAGGTTTTGCTCCGTATCGTATGGCTCCTGCAGAGATGAAACAATTGAAAATGCAACTTGAGGAACTACTAGAAAAGGGATACATACGTCCTAGTGTATCGCCTTAGGGTGCTCCTGTTTTGTTTGTGTGTAAGAAGGACAGCAGTATGAGACTGTGTATAGACTACCGCGAGTTGAACAAGATTATGATCAAGAATCGTTGTCCACTTCCTAGGATTGATGATCTATTCGACCAACTCCGTGGAGCGACTGTTTTATCGAAGATCGATTTACGCTCAGGATACCATCAACTAAGGATTTTCGAGCCTGACATTGTAAAGACCGCGTTTAGGACGAGGTATGGTCACTACGAGTTCACTGTTATGCCTTTTGGGTTGACGAACGTGCCTGCAAAGTTATGGATTTGATGAACCGTACGTTCCATCCTTATCTCGATCAGTTCGTAGTTGTCTTTATTGACGATATATGGTCTACTCGAAGAACGCTGCTGAGCACGAGCAACACTTGCGAACCGTTTTGGAGATCTTGCGACGACATCAACTTTATGCCAAGTTATCCAAGTGCGAATTTTGGTGAGAAACTGTTTCTTTCTTAGGACACGTGGTGTCTAAGAGTGGAGTTGCTGTTGACCCGGAAAAGATACGAACTGTGATGGACTGGTCCGCACGGAAGAGCGTGACCGAGGTTAGAAGTTTTCTTGGGTTAGCTGGTTACTATCGTAGGTTTGTGGAAGGATTTTCCAAGATAGCATAGCCTATGACAAACTTGATGAAGAAGACGACGAAGTTCGTGTGGTCTGAAAAGTGTGAAGCTGCTTTTCAAGAGTTGAAGAAAAGACTTACGAGGGCATCAATTTTGACTTTTCCATCGGGAACTGAAGGATACGAAGTCTATAGTGATGCGTTTAAGCATGGCTTAGGCTGTGTTTTGATGCAACATGGAAAGGTAGTGGCTTATGCCTCAAGACAACTGAAGAAACACGAGGATAATTACCCTACTCACGACTTAGAGCTCGCTTCTGTCGTATTTTCTTTGAAGATTTGGCGACATTATCTCTATGGTTCTGCTGTGAAGATGTTCACGGACCACAAGAGTCTCAAGTACATATTCATGCAAAAAGAGTTGAATATGCGACAAAGAAGATGGCTAGAGTTGTTGACGGAGTACGACATCGACATTCAGTATCACGAAGGAAAAGCTAACGTTGTAGTAGACGCTTTGAGTAGAAAGACTCGTCATACGTTGAATACAGCTTTAGTACTTCCAAAGGAGATCATTCGTGACTTACAGAGTCTAGATGTGGAGATTGTGCTGAAAGGTGACGTTCAATGTACCTTAGCACATAAGTCAGTTCGACCAACCTTGCTCGACGAGATCAAGGATAAACAGGATTCAGATTAGGATCTTCAACGGATTCTACGACACAAGGACGAGGGTAGATCCGAGGACTTTTCTACTGGTCAAGACGGTGTCTTGAGATTTCGTGATCATATCTGTGTGCCGAATAACCCGGATATCAAGAGTCAGATTTTGGGTGAAGCTCACAATACGCCTTATTTTGTGCAACCTGGTGGAGACAAGCTTTACAAAGATCATCGCCAAAAGTTTTGGTGGAAAGGAATGAAACAAGATGTCGCTGAGTTTGTGGCTAAGTGATTCAAGATCGAACAAAAAAGACCTGGTGGAGTGATTCAATCGCTTGAAGTTCCTACGTGGAAATAGAATTCAATTTCAATGGACTTTTTCATGGGTTTACCATTGACACAGAAGAAGAACAATGCCATTTGGGTCGTTGTAGATCGTTTGACAAAAGTTGCGAGATTCATCCCAATGAATGACACTTGGGAAATGGAGAAGCTAGCGGATGCTTACGTCAAGGAAGTCATGAGACTTCATGGTATTCCAGAAGATATCGTTTCAGATAGAGACTCGAGATTTCTATCACACTTTTGGCGGAAATTGCAAGAAGTTTTTGGAAGCAAGTTGAAGTTCAGTACTGCTTTTCATCCTGCAACTGATGGTCAGACGGAAAGGACGATTCAGACCTTGGAGGATATGCTACGCGCGTGTGCTCTCGAGTATCAAGGCTCGTGGAATACACACATTCCGTTGATCGAATTTTCTTACAAAATAGCTATCACTCAAGCATTGATCTAGCACCATATGAAGCATTGTATGGTAGGAAGTGTAGATTACCAATTTGTTGGAATGATATCAGCGAAACTGTAGTTTTGGGTCCAAAAATGATCCAGCAGACCGTCGATGTGGTCAAGGTGATTCAAGCGAAGATGCGTAAAGCGCAAGACCGCCAGAAATCTGTAGACGCCAAAAAAGCGCCTTCAGATTTCTCCGCAAAAGCTCGATGATGAAAGGAGTAATTTATAAACTTGAACTGCTATTTTTACTTTAATAGTTAAGATAAGGTCTCAGGTTTTTCCTCCAAACAGTCCTTCATTCCATTTCATTCAAAATCCCCATTCGAGAGCTTTCCAACGACACTTCTCACGCCTTTTTCCGACTCCCGGTCGCCAAGTTGGGATTTAGGGGTAGAACCGTCATTTACCGTCCAAGGGTAAAACGGTCTTTTCATATTTTTCGGAATACAAAAATTCCTCCGGAAAATAAAAATAGATTGGATGACGTCATTATGACGACATGCAGCTGGCTGTTGAGAGCCGTCAGCGGCCCCGGAATAAGTCCCAGGGCCGCTAGCGGCGCTGACAAGTTTCCCAGGGCCGCTAGCGGCGCTGACCCTTCTTCGGGCCCGGCTGATTTTTCAGGCCCGTCTCGTTTTTCAGCTCAATTTCTGCCGTCCAACCCTACTTCCCCACGCTTATATAAACAACCCTTCACCCTCAGTTCAAAACACACAGTCTACAGTTGACACCCTCTATTCTCAGTAGTATTGACTCTGAGCTTCTCCCTCTTTCTTCCAAATTTGAGATCTTGTTTTACTATTCTTGTCAAATATAGCCTACAGTTCAGGTACCAATTCCTGAGGGCTCAAATTAAATTAATTGCCTAATTGTTTATTTTCCAGTAGTCATAATGTAGATATCATGCTAGAATAGCGCTTTTATTGCTTCCTAAATATTGTCTGTATAGTCGTTGTGCTGCCCAACTTGTCAAATCGAATGCATGTCTAAACAAAGGTTAATAATAAATGTTGTAATGCTTGTGGTGAACCAATTAATAGTCTAAGTCTAGGTTGTTAATTCGATTTTGCTTGGGAATTATGTCTTTAAATTATTAAGCAAACTTGAGTTAGTAGAGGCCGCCATAATACGGGCGAGTTGGGTGCCTAACACCTTCCCACCTCGTACCTTCGCCCCCGAACCTATTATTCTTGGGTACTCATATGTTCTATATGAGCGGGAGTTTTTCTAAAAACATGATCGGTTCACTTATCGCTCTATTGGGTTGTCCCTACGGATTGTCCCTTCGGTTTGTCCCTTCGATAAAACGCCGATAGAAGATTTGTGACCTCTTTCATGGTTTTTATTCAATTCAAGTGTTTTCAAAAGCTTTTCTAACTCGATGGTCCCTTGAACTTATCTAAACCCCCAGCTTACAAATTTTCTATAAGGACGCACTCCGTGGGCCGTAGAAATCCCGGGTCCTTACAGTGGCGACTTCACTGGGGATTTATTTAAGAGGGTGAGACTTGAAAGTCAAAGTTGCTTAATTGTTTAATAACGTGTTCCATATCTTTGCATCATTTATATGTGCCTTGGCACAACTTTTTGACCCTTATCGACCCTCGAGGAAGTTTGTGTCGCAACTCGTAGACAACCCATATATCTAAAGGAATATAAAGTTGTCCTATCGTGCAAATAGACGCTTCCTCACCCATGACTCATCAATCCTTGTTGATGAACAGAATTACAATCGATGTGTCGACCATCCGCCGAACGGAAATTGTAATTTGTTGTGGTAACCTCACAGGAGCCAAAAGCCTCTAGCCCACATTCGTGCATTCGCTTGCTTGTTATGCATGTATCGTTGTAATGCCCGTCTGATCACATGTTTGCCTGTAAACTGCGTTGTTATTATGCTTGTCTGAATGCATGAATACCTTGACTATGTGCCAACATGTACTTACGTGCTAGGAGTCCTCTCTTTTATTTTTAGCTAGTTCCTAATGCCTAAAAAATAGTGCGAGAATTCAATTCAATGAGCACTCGTTTCCCCGATGATATATTTTCATACAGCGTCGAAGTAATGAACAATTTTCTAGGACCTTTTAGCAAAAAAAAAAAAGAGTCAGTCTCTCCGATTCCCCTCTCCCATCTTTTTTTTCTCTTTATTGTCTTGATGTAATTCAGAGTCGGCAAAAAAAAAAAGAAAAGCAAAAAAAAAGTTGGTGTTACAAATAAAAATGCCGAAAAAAAAAATTCGGAAAATTAAAAAAAAAAATTGCCGAAATTTTCTTTTTTTATTTATTTATCCCATTTTTCATTTTCTTTGAGTCTAGAAAAATTAAAAAAAAATAATAGGATGGTCCGTCTTTTTTCTATTTTTCTCATTTTCGTTCATCGACTTCGTTTTTCCTTTGATATGAGGGGAAATAATCGGGAATTTAGGCTTAGGTTGTCATTTTCCACTCCTTTGCATTGCATTTCATTACATTATACATATTAAACGCTCCATGCTAGGATTCATAACTAGTCGTCATGTTTGCATTGTCGTCATTTTACATATGCATTTGTACAAAAATCTGAGTGTTGCATTCATCAATGTCTTTATTTGTTCATTACGTCTCATGCACTAGAAGTCTAGACAAGTCATTCATTAAGTGCTCTAGGGTCATTCTAGGAAGCATCCATACATTGTCATACATGTCAAGGTCAGTCTGCCATGCATCTTACATGTTGTTGTCGTAACTCTGTCATTGCATTTTCATCATCATGCATTCGAGTTCATATAGACGTCCTTAGATTCATTCACCTTAGGAGTTATCGAGGGTCTTCTAAAAATCATGAGTTTTTATTTTCAAGTCCTTTCTTTGGCGTCTTCCTAACTTGAGACTTGTGTTCAGGATTGGGGGCTCGAGGAAGAATTACGGAGACAAAGGTTGGGCTCGATCATCCGGCAGATTGGTTCGTGTACAAGCTACCTCCAAGACACCACCACATTCCAAAAGGCCATCACCCCATAATCCATCACCACCACAAACCCCCCACCACTCAATACATCCCTTACCTCACCGATCACACCCCCAAACTCCACCATGGGTAAGACCACCGACGAGAGGCTTGATGATCTCATGAGCGAGTTAGAAAGGGTGCGACTCAAGGTTGAAAATTTGGAAAGAAGGAAAAGGATGAAGCAATAATCCTCTCTGACTCCAACTCTGAGGAAGAAGGACCAAATGCCAAGATGGCTAAGATTATTTCTGTGCTCGAAAATAGCGGCCTGTTTGCCAACTACCATGCTAATGTTGGTAAAGTCAATCCCAAAGTGAAGGGCAAGCTTCCAGCCAAGTTCTCCATACCCGTGGTTCCGATATTTACCGGCACTGATAATCCACAAGACCACCTCAAAGCCTTCACTACTGTCATGGGTTTAAAAGGAGTAGACAAAAATATCTACATTCACTTGTTCCCACAGACTCTTGATGCCCCAACTCGTCGTTGGTTCTACACCTTGAATTTTGAGGACTACCGCACTTGGTCAGATTTCACTACAGTCTTCCTTGCATGCTACAAGGAAAATGTTGCTCTACCTATGACCCTTCGAGAGTTAGAGATCACCAAACAAGAAGAAGATGAGAGATTCACTGCCTCTCTTAGGCGTTGGAAGCTAAAGATAGCCGAACTGGTTGAGCAACCTTCGCAAACTGATCAAATCCGCCAACTCATCAAAAACCTGCAACCTGCTTACAAGGAACCCCTCAAGCATCAAGAAATTGACTCCTACAACCAGCTCTATTGTGGGCATCCTAATTGAAGATAACCTTCTTAAGAATTCCACTTAAGTCGTGAACAACGCGAGTATCTACAGGGGGCTTTCCTTCGTGTCCCTGTGAACAGCCTGTGCTCGAGAAGTTGAATAGAGTCGAAGTTTCCTAGTGTGCAAGTCTAGTTGAGTCTAGTCAAGTTTAATGATTTCTAGTTTTGTCTTTTAAATTCGTCCATAGAGTCTAGCTTACTTCTCGTGTAATGCTTTTCTTCGATTCAATAAAGATTGCATTTTGATTCCCATCATTGTTCTTTGTTCAATTCTATGACAAACTTAAGTTGCCTATGACGGAACAACAAAAAAAAAAATCAAAAGAAAGCCTTCATTGTGGAAAACATCAAACAAAGTCTCCCTAATGATCATCCCCATGGAGGACATACAGTTGAAACCGTCCGTGCTGAGGACAGGAGGCATTCATTTGGCACCTCACATCAATATCCTTTAATACCCTATACATCATTATCACTTGCAACCCTTTGAGCCTTAAACACATAGCCTTTCATTTCTTAACCACATCATCATTACCCGGGGAATGGGTGTGTGCGACATGGGAATAGAAGCAACCTTCTAGGCAAGATGGACCGACCTACAAAAAGAGCCACCGAGAGAAATACCAAAAAGAAGAGAGAACTCAAAAGTTCAAGAGCAAAAACAAGAAAAAACCAAAGAGAAAAAAAGTCGAGAGCGATCAAAGATCCAAAAAAGTGCAAACACTTCAAGCACAACCAAACAATGGCCTTACCTAAACATAGGTCTCTTAGCCACCTTGCCCAGATGACAAGCTTCTATACCATCTAGCATACTTTAGGGAGGGGATTTACATTGGGTTTATTTGAACCTTTATCCTTTGTTTGACACCTCAACCCAGCCTGACATTACAACCCAAAAGCCCTCCAAGAGGTACGACCATTAAATTGTATAGCCCTAAACTACGTTGGTCTGATTCCATAAACTGGATACGTAGGAAACCTCAAGGAGGTCCGGCCACGAAAACCACTTTGTCACATGATCATAAGGAGTTTTCCAAAAATTCCACCATTCTCATCTAAGGCTAAAAAAAAATGAGCCCGGTAGGTTGAAAACCCGAAAGGGTGGCCTAGGCAAAAGTTAGGGCAACCAAAAAAAATATATAAAACAAATTCAACTTCTTGAGGAAACTTAAATTTTCGAGGATTTAGAACATTGTTTCTCATGTAAGCGCTCTTTGGTCTGTCGTCTAGAGGTCATACTCATCACCTTTCTTGTAGGCTTGCACATAGACTTCCCAACTGGGGGTTTTTTCAGAATGAGTCGGTTCTTTGTCCGTTACATTCCAAGTTGGCCATTTCGTCCCCATACCTTAAGTAAGGATATTTTGTACCGCCGCATCAATACCCATAGCTCCTCGAGTAGGTCATATCCATCAAGAACCGCACATCAAACTGGGGGCTGATTCTTCCTTGACTGCACCCAGTTTTGTCCACTTGTCTCATACTCTGCCAAGATCACCACAGGAATGAAATTCTTGATCATAAAATATTTTCCCATATGAAGACCCTCTTCAGACCCTATAGGAGAGTCGTGCATGTTAGGCTAGGCTGCATGGAGCTGTGAGTCAATAGAGTCTCCATACATCATATTTGCATGAATATTAGAGTCGCCTTCAAAGGCATGCATGTGTACATAATTTCTTAGTGTCTTGAGTCCCTATGTGTTTACATGTCAAATCCCATGTTCCCCGTGCATATTACTATGTCATGTCTTGTGCATCTTGTCATGGTCAGTCGGGCATGTCTATTGCATCTCTTCTCTATGTGCATATTTCCACTGCAGGTTTGAGTCTACCTGCTCTCCATCAAAACCAATAAGCCCGAAACTCATGATCAAGCCCAAAAGTGACCTTCCCACTACAACCAAGATTAGAGATAACCTTCCAACAACAGCCCTGCGCGTGCGGGCCCCCTCTGCTGACCCACGGCCCATTTTTCCAGTCCGAAGTTCGTTACTTCAGTTCATTGTATGGCGAAAATCGGTACCAAGCGTGCGGGAGTAAAGCACTCTGGCCCACAAGTTCAAATTCGATAGTTGGCCTATTTTACAGTACCAACTTTCTTAGGTTAAACTAACCCAATTACTTTTGCAGGACCCAGATACTGAAGCCCGGATCTACACTGCGGTGACTCTTACCGCCCGGAGCGCCCAAAAATATTTTATGCCCGGAAAATCTGTTGGCCTTACTAATCATTACAAAATTTTGGGGTCAGCCTCTCTACGAGGTTTACAAATTTTTGGGGTCAGTCCCTCTACGAGGTTTACAAATTTTTGGGGTCAGTCCCACTGCGATGTTTACAAATTTTTTGGGTCAGTCCCTCTGCGATGTTTACAAATATTTGGGGCCAGTCCCTCTGCGCTTTTACAAATTTTTGGGGTCAGTCCTTCTGCGAGGTTACAAATTTTTATGGTCAGCCCTTCTACGAGGTTACTTATTTTTGTGTCAGTCAATAATTGCTTAAACTGTTACAGTTATACTGTCCATTATTTTTTATATGTTTCAGTCAATGATTGCTTAAGCTATTGCATTTAAATTGTTCATATGTCCTAACCACTTTATGGCCGATTATTTTTAATCGCTCTTATCTCGTTGACGTTTTCGTTTCTTATAACAGGGACGGGATCTCGACATCCGCCGAGCGGTGTTTAGTCACTGTTTGTCGAAGCACTCTGCATTGATCATTCTCAAAGTATTACTAGCTTTTTCATTCACTCTGAATACAGGTCCCCAGCAGACGTTTAGACCATCTACGAGCGGTGTTCTATCCTGCTAACATAACCTTTATTTTCTCTTGTGTTAACAGAGATGAAATCTTAGCACACTACGAGCGTTTTCCAACTCAGGTTTGTCTTCATATGCATGCATACTGTACACTCTCACACACCATGCGCACATCAGCATCCTGCATGTCGCCTTCGGAGTACTTTGATCTTCGGTTTTACTCAAGCTCGATCAAAGTGGGGGCTTCTGTAGGCGCCAAAAACGCGCCTTCAGATTCCTCCGCAAAAGCCCAATGATGAAAGGAGTAATTTATAAACTTGAACTGCTATTTTTGCTTTAATAGTTAAGATAAGGTCTCAGGTTTTTCCTCCAAACACTCCTTCATTCCATTTCATTTAGAAGTCCCGTTCGAGAGCTTTCCAACGACACGTCTCACGCCTTTTTTCGACCTCCGGTCGCCAAGTTGCGATTTAGGGGTAGAACCGTCTTTTATCATCCAAGGGTAAAACGGTTTTTCATATTTTTCAGAATACAAAAATTCCTCCAAAAAATAAAAATACACTGGATGACGTCATTATGACGACATCCAGCTGGCTCCTGAGAGCCGTCAGCGGCCCTGGAATAAGTCCCAGAGTCGCGGGCCCGACTGATTTTTTAGGCCCGTCTCGTTTATCAGCTCAATTTCTACCGTCCAACCCTACTTCCCCATGCCTATATAAACAACCCTTCACCCGCAGTTCAAAACACACAATCTACTGTTGACACCCTTTCTTCTCAGTAGTATTGAACTCTGAGCTTCTCCCTCTTTCTTCCAAATTTGAGATCTTGTTTTAATATTCTTGTCAAATATAGCCTACAGTTTAGGTACAAATTCCTGAGGGCTCAAATTAAATTAATTGCCTAATTGTTTATTTTCCAGTAGTCATAATTTAGATATCATGCTAGAATAGCGCTTTTATTGCTTCCTAAATATTGTCTGTATAGTCATTGTGCTGCCCAACTTGTCAAATCGAATGCATGTCTAAACAAGGGTTAATAATAAATGTTGTGATGCTTGTGGTGAACCAATTGATAATCTAAGTCTAGGTTGTTAATCCGGTTTTGCATGGGAATTATGTCTTTAAATTATTAAGCAAACTTGAGTTAGTAGAGGCCGTCATAATACGGGCGAGTTGGGTGCCTAACACCTTCCCACCTCGTACCTTCACTCCCGAACCTATTATTCTTGGGTACTCATATGTTCTATATGAGCGAGAGTCTTTCTAAAAACATGATTAGTTCACTTATCGCGCTATTGGGTTGTCCCTTCGGATTGTCCCTTCGGTTTGTCCCTTCGATAAAACGCCGATAGCAGATTTGTGACCTCTTTCTTGGCTTTTATTCAATTCAAGTGTTTTCAAAAGCTTTTCTAACTCGATGGTCCCTTGAACTTATCTAAACCCCCAGCTTACAAATTTTCTATAAGGACGCACTCCGTGGGCCGTAGAAATCCCGGGTCCTTAAAAAATCGTACACAGATAGAGGTCGTAGAACTGAAGAGTTTGAGGTGGGAAGCAAGGTACTCTTGCGAGTATCTCCTACCAAGGGTGTCATGCGTTTTGGTCATAAGGAGAAGTTGAGTCCTCGTTACATTTGACCTTACGAGATCCTGGAAATGATTGGTGAGGTTGCTTATCGACTAGCTTTACCTGTGCAACTTGCAAAAGTCCATAGCGTGTTACATGTCTCTCAGTTGAAGCATTATGTACATGATCCAACTCATGTCGTTCAACCTGAAACGATCGATCTCGACGAAAGTCTGACTTACAAAGAGTGTCCTATCAAGATTGTGGATCGCGAAGAACACTCAACTCGAACAAAGACTATTCCGATTGTCAAAGTCGTTTGATCTCGACAAGGTCAAGAGGAATCAACATGGGAAGCTGAATCCCTCATGCGCGAGAAATATCCAGACCTCTTCCTAGAAGGTACTAGTCCCACTTGAGTTTCGGGACGAAACTCCTTTTAAGGAGGGTAGAATGTCACGCCTCAAAATTTCGTCTTTTTGCGTGTTTTGTTTATCGCTTTGCACGAATTGCATGTTCAAGCATTGCATGGTGCATGGTAATCAACTTAGAATCACGATCGTACTTGCTCATCTTGCATATATTAGTGTCCTAGAAATTGTTTTATACCTTCGTATGGGTAAACTCGTTTTGTTTTGGGAAGTCATTACTTCATGTCTCAAGTTTCGGGACAAAACTTCTTTTAAGCAGGGTAGAATGTGATACCCCAATATATTCTATAATTATTGTATTGATTTATAAATGATTTATAAATCATTTCGGATATTAAATCGTAATTAAATTTAAGGATTCGATTTATTCAATTAAAGCCACAATAATATTAATTATTATTATGGGATTTTCATAAATTGCATTTATCAATTTTGAGGAGTTTAATTAAAATATTTTATATATGAATAAGAATTATTCATATTGTTTTAATAAGCTTTAATTAGCAATTTAAATCAGAAAATTATTTGAGAGTTTTATTTAAATGATTTTAACGATCGAGAGAATTCATATTTCTTTTTTTATTTATTCGGAGAGAATTTTATTCAATTAATTTTATGGGAATATTTCTTTTATTCCCACCTTGACTTTATTGACCAAAACCATCATGAGTGTGTATATAAACAAAAAGATGAGACATTATTCAGTTTGCACACTTTGATCAAACCCTCATCATCTCTCCTCTCTCTCACCCGCCCACTCTCTCTCTCTTCTCTCCCTTGCTCGGCCGCCGGAAATCACCCGACCGCCGCCATCACCATTGGTAAGCTTTCTCTCTCCTCTTCTTTCTCTCTCTTTCTTTTCCTTTCTCTTTCTCACGTTACTTCTCTCTCTCCCCTTGTTTTCTCTTTCTCTCTTCTGTGCAGCCATAGACCACCAAGGGGCCACCGCTTTCCGGCCACCTACTGTCTTCTTCGGTGAGTTTTCGGGCTGGTTGCTCAACCCCAACCTCCCTCTCCCTTTCTTTCTCTTTTTCTCTCTTTTGCTCTCTTTAGGGCCTTGCCGTGACCACCACGGTGGACCACCACCATCGGCGTTGGTGGGGGTAGTGGGGTTACCAGTGGATCCATGACCAACATGGGTGGTGGTCGTGGTGGTTTGTGGGTCGCGCGGTCGAGTTTCGTTCTTTGCGTTTTCGAAATTATCGTGCAGGTTTTTCACGATTTTCAGCAGATTTAATTTCGTATTTTAATTTTTTTGCACTCGTTTGGAACCCGAATTCGGATTTTCAAAAGCCTAAATTGGTTATAATAAATCAAGGAATTTAATAAATATCAGATTAATATTTCGTTACTTTTTGGATTTTCGTATTTAATAAATTTATTTTCGGTAATTATCTTTAATTAGTGCCTAACGAGCAAGCATGATAATCTTTGTACGTGGAGCTTACGTACTGTTTGGTAGCGTTTTAGTGGTAAGCACTCATGCCTACCTTCTTCCAAAGCCTCATCAAAACTATTTTGATGTGTTATGTGCTAATGGGAAATTTGTTGTGAATTTAATATGCAAAGCATGATTAAATTATATCGTCGTTATTATGAGAATTATTAAGCATGTTTACTGCTGTAATTATGAATTATAATTAGCATGTCGATGTTATCATGTTTTGAGAATTAATTAGTCCATATGATAATTATTGGACAATTGTTGAATGGTGAATTATTAGTATTATTATGCTATTAATTATATGCTAATTGGTATGGGTATTATTGAGTGCTAGTGAGCACATATTTATTATTGTTTAATGTCTTGGATGATTTGTGAATTTTTGGATATCATATTACCCTGCCGAAATGCTGCCGAAATTATTCTAGACATGCAATGTCATCTTTATTGAATTATCGTCGTTATTGAATTAAAGCATGTTTAATTCTCATCGTATTGAATTATCATTATCGTCGTTATTTACTATTCATTGTCAAGAGCATGAAATGAATTAGTAAGTCGTGGTCTCGTAGTACCACTATGTCAACCAATGCAAATTATGTGAATTGAATTAAATGAGAGTAAGACTTCTAATGGATCCCTAGGAGTAGTCGAGCAATCGGGATTACACCTAATGGTGTAGTTTAAGGGATGAGTGATTCCCAAGTTACTTATGGACAGCTCGCAGTGTGTCTGGGATGGATCATTCCCCATTTATTAAGTCCTCTAAGCTCGTATAATTATACTAGAGGTAGTGTGCACACTAGAGTCATTAAGTCCATGGCGTGATTGTATATTCGATGAAGAGTATGGGTAATCACTGTTCTATTCGCTCTCTTACATCTCTCTAATCAAGACGGATTGTCTATGTCATATTTTGTATGATCACTATACAAGAATTGCGTATAAAAGAATGTCGTTATGCGTATGCTTGATTATATGCTTATGTGCGTATGCAAATGAATTTCAATGATTCTTCTAAAATCTCAGGTAATGTTTGCGAAATGTTTTTACTGGGTACGAATGACGTTTATTCAGTTTATCTGATTTTTGTTTCTCTTTTGTTTCTTTTCTCTTCTTCTGTATTTTGTTTCTGTCACGGAAACCAAAGTGTAGGTTTAGTTGATTGAGGATGTACAGCTTGGAAGATAGAGTTGGCGTCGGGTTTTTGGAACTCTCTTTAGTTCAGTTTAGATCGTTGGGATTTTATTGGATTTCGCCCTTTGAAGGCAAGTTGTAATAAATTGGTTTAATGGTTTTTAGCTCACTATATACACAACTCTGATATAAACTGTTTTAGATTGTTTAGTTCCTTAGAAGCTCCTTTCGATGCCTAGTCTTTCTTTCTGCTTAGCATTTACTCCTTAGTGATAAATGTTGTAGTAGCTACCCTCGGGTTTGGGACGGTTCAGTGGTGTCGAGTCGTGCACAATGATGTTGATAGTTCCCAAGAAATCGTTGTGAATTCGAGGGTGCTACAATAGTGGCTAGTGGTAGTGACTTTACTCCTTCTGATCCCACTATCCGACATGATGGTCCCCTTGGCGAGTCAACTATTTCAGATGTTGTTCGAGTCGTCGTAAGGCAAGAGGAGGGTCCTCCTATTTCCCTGGAGATGGTGGATGAATTAGATGCTCTATGTTTAGTTGGTAAGTTTTGGGGAAAGGCCCTCTCCCTTACTGCTATAACCTCTAAGCTTACCCATGATTGTAAGTTTATACATGGGGAAGTTGAGTTTATGCCAGTTGGTAGTGGTTGGATTTTATTTCATTTTAATAATATTGAGGATAAGATTTATGTTTGGGAGAATAGACCATGGTTTGTTCAGGGCCCTAATTTTGTTATTAAACCATGGAAAATTATGTTTAATTCTGTCTGGAATCACTTGTGTTGATCGATGGGTCAGAGTACCTTTGCTCCCCTTAGAATATTGGGATTTTCCTGCTTTAAGTTATCTCCTTATGCATGTTGGGGCTGTGATTAAATTGGATGATTTTTACTCAGCATAGGCGTAGGGGTATGTTTGCTAGAGTTTGTGTTAATAATGATGTGACTAAAACTCTACGTGGTTGTATTAAGCTCAAGTTTAACTCCACTAGTGTTAAATTTGGGATTTTTTATGAAGGCTTGTTGGAACTTTGTGTTCTTTGTGGTGATTCTCAGCATGATTTCGATCATTGTCCTAATAGACCCAGCCCTCCCTCTGTTGAACTTATGGTTGAAAGATTTGGGGCTAGCTCTATGTTGTCTAATACTAAGGGTCAACTTCAGACTGTCCAACCTGATATGGAACATGATAAATAGGTCAAGGTCTTTCCTAGAAAACGTGATATGGAACATGATAAATAGGTCAAGGTCTTCTTTTGTAACTGAGACAAAAGTAATTGTCATGATAAGGTCTTCTTTTGTAATTATCTACTCAATATAAAGCAATATATGATACTCTTTAGTGGTTATGAGCGTTCTGTGAGCTCTTGGTTGAACTGAGCTCTTGGTTGAACTTCTTTTATTTTATTCAGTATTCCTATTGTAATACCCGAAAAAACTAAAGTACTAAGATTAGTGGCCCACTACGTCAGATTTCTCCAATAATAACGGTTTTGTACCCCTTTTATAACGCTTTTAAGCGTTATATAGGTGGATGTTATTGTTAGGGAGAGGGCTACAATAACGGTTGAAACCGTTATAGTAAAATGGGCCTCTATAACGCTTCAGCAAAAAAACATTATTAATGGGTGTCTCTTATAACAGTTGTGTGGCTAAACTGTTATTAAAGACCCCCTTACGAAAATACTTCTAGGTGTTAACCGTTATGATAGGCTTCCTCTTTTTTTATAAAAAAAAATAAAATTAAATGAATCAAAGAATCACCCTACATTCATCCCGTACCTTGCATATACATACCGGTGGATCGCACAAATTTTTTAAGGAAATATAAGAAACATTATTACCAAAAGATAACAATCATTCATACAAAACTAAAAGGGAGCATTTATGGATGACTACCTTCTAGTGAAGGGCTTCCAAGATCCCCATCATGCAGGCCTCCAAGTTCATAAAAGTAAAACAAATAAATTACATAGTTCTGCTTTCAAACAACTTATCACTAACTAGAATAGTTTGGGTAAGATACAAAACTTCTAACATGAACCTCATGCAATCCTGCTGCAACTGTGTAAATCTTTCAAATCCTTATCGTAGACTTTTCTCCTCCCTCCTTTTCCTGCAACTCAACTAATCAATAATTTAGTAATTAAACAGAAAGATGCAGATACACTTGACCCACACTACAAACAATCTTCAAGCAGCGCCGTACTCAAACCTGCATACCACTTTTGACACATCAAGCCAAGTAGTAACCTATCTCCAACATATGTGACGTGCCCAAGTACTAGGACAGTTCAAACAGAAAGTTACAGAACACAACAGAAAACGAGCGAGTTATCACAGAATGGAGATACAAAGGGAACCATAACTGGTGAGGCCAATAAAAGGCATCCTTAACCAACATCATCCTTTGAGCCTAGCTAATCATAATGGAGCTTCAATGATCATACTTTTATGGAGCAACAACCATAAATGATTTCTCTAGTCTATGGAGTGAGAAAACCAAGAAAAACAAAAAAATTTAAAAAAAGAGCTGACATGTGAGCATGAGAGTGAGAAATTCAATTAAATCATCTCATAGCAAAAAACCAACCACGTAAATACCAATGACATATTATGGGCTAAGGAGGCTTCAGCCGAATTGCTATGTTTTGAGAGTGGATGCTGCAAGACCAAGAAGTTAGTCAGGAAAATCTTTATAGGAGGAGAAAATATCAAAGCAATAAGTCGCATCTACATAAAAGGGACCCTTGTAAGACCACAGATGTGATGTCCCAGTTATCCAAGAAACCAAAAGATATAAAAACAAGTTCTGCACAACATAGACAACTTATTTGTTTACAGCATACATGACCAAAAATCATATGATTAATAGAGTACACTATACCAGATGATCATAAAAGCTTTGTATAAATTAAGGACTAATGGGTTAGTCTGGTTAAGTCTTCTATGCTGAATTGAAAGGGGTGGGAACACTGACTTTGCATCATTAAGCAGCCCTTAAGTCCTTCCAAAACCACCACCCCTGATCAAATAAGACTCCCTAAACTTCTTTGTTGCAACTGCAAGTTCCCAAAAAGTTAAGGTACCAGCATTAGCATTTATCCTATCAACTACCTTCTGTTTATCATCCAAACACATAGCCTCCCTTTAATAGTTTGCACCATATATATGTTTGCACATAATTGACAATCAACGCACAAAATTGAATGTAACAACAATTCTTGAGAACAAACCTTACCAGCAGCTTCAACATTTGATTACCTCCTTCCATGTGCAACAAATTGGCAGTTGTTAACCACAACACTAAATCCCTAAAAATGGCAATATTAAATCACTGGCTAGTCGAATTTCAGTATGATTATACACAAAAACTACACCAAAACATTAAAACTCAACAAACGGCAAATGAAAACCCTAATTAGTCGAATCTAAGTTCGATTATATAAGAAATGCACCAAAAGACTAAATTACTACAAACGACAAATTAAAGTCCATTGTTAGTCAAATATTAGTTCGATTATACCCAAAATGCACCAAAACATCAAAATCAACTAAATCATTATCAACTAATCCAAAAACAGATGAAAATGGAGGAGAGAAGTATAAAAGAAAGAATAAACGTCTGAAACCAAAGACACAATTCACGGAAATAATAGCTAGAGTTCAAAATTGCTAGAATTAAACTCATAAAACCATGATTAAGTTACTAAAAACATCAATTGCTTATTTGGGACTCCAAATAATGAAATTAAGCAGTAATAACACATACCTTAATGAAAGAGTTGAAATTCGTGATAACTGGAGTAGTCTGGAGGCAAAGGGAGACTTTATAGCTGCGAGAGGCGTCATGGCCGATGGTGATGCTTGGAGAGAATATATCTGGGGGGATTGAGTGTTTGCAGTTATAGGGTTTGCGATTGGTGGAGGTGAATGGTGCTTCCTAGTCCTCAAGCTCATCAACATGAAGTTGCGTCAATCCCAGATATTCCTCAGGTCTCGAACAAATTTGCAGTTTTGAATGAAATGGGAGATTATTCTAGGGATATGGATGGGTTATTGCAGTCGGCTATAGCTGCAACGAACTCTCCCCATGTTAGCACTGATCCCTGTAGTTTTATTATGTCCTTGGAGGCTCCTAGAGCTGATGGGGATATAGAATTTCATATCCCTCACTCTGGCTTTGAGGGCTCTAATTTGCTGGCTAATGATTTCCTTCAAGTTAGTGATGACGACGTTGATTTCTCTTCTGATTCCTCCAAGCATAGGAAGGTGATTCAGGAAGAGGACACCTCTTCCTCCTTACTGAAAGACTTGTTGGCTGAAGATGCATAACTATAGATATGATGTTATGGGTTCTTGTACATATTATATCTATCATAATCCAGTTAGTTTTATCCTTTTGTAATATGTTGTTTTTTGGATACCAGATAAGTTTTTGGGTAAAGGATTATGTTCATAGTTGGGTCTTCTTTTGTAACTGAGACAAAAGTAATAGTCCTGATAAAGTCTTCTTTTGTAATTATCTACTCAATACAAAGCAATATATGATACTCTTTAGTGGGTATGAGCGTTCTGTGAGCTCTTGGTTGAACTTCATGTTGTAATACCCGAGAAAATTAAAGTACTAAGATTAGTAGCAGACTACGCCAGATTTCTCCAATAATAACGGTTTTGTACCCCTCTCTTATAATGCTGTTAAGCATTATAGGCGGATGTTATTGTTAGGGGGAGGGCTACAATAACGGTTGAAACCGTTAATAGTAAAATGGGCGTCTATAACGCTTCAGCAAAAAAAACATTATTAATGGGTGTCTCTTATAACGATTGTGTGGCTAAACTGTTATTAAAGACCCCATTACGATAATACTTCTAGGTGTTAACCGTTATGATAGGCATCCTCTTTCTTTTCTTTTTTTTTAAATAAATGAATCAAAGAATCGCCCTACATTAATTTAGCCATACCTTGCATATACATACCGGTGGATCGCACAAATTTTTAAAGGAAATATAAGGAAATATTTTATTACCAAAAGATAACAAACATTCATACAAAACTAAAAGGGAGCATTTATGGATGACTACCTTCTACTGAAGGGCTTCCAAGATCCCCATCATGCAGACCTCCAAGTTCATAAAAGCAAAACAAATAAATTACATAGTTCTGCTTTCAAAAAACTTATTACTAACTAGAATAGTTTGGGTAAGATACAAGAACTTCTAACATGAACCTCATGCAATCCTGCTGCAACAGTGTAAATCTTTCAAATCCTTATCATAGATTTTTCTCCTCCCTCCTTTTCCTGCAACTCAACTAATCAATAGTTTAGTACTTTAATTAAACATAAAGATGCAGATACACTTGACCCACACTACAAACAATCTTCAAGCAGCGCCGTACTCAAACCTGGATACAATTTTTGACCCATCAAGCCAAGTAGTAACCTATCTCCAACAAATGTGATGTGCCCAAGTACAAGGACAGTTCAAACAGAAAGTTACAGAACACAACAAAAAACGAGCGAGTTATTACAGAATGGAGATACAAAGGGAATCATAACTTGTGAGGCCAATAAAAGACATCCTTAACCAACATCATCCTGAATTCAACTTTTGATTTCTTGAGCCTAGCTAATCATAATGGAGCTTCAATGATCACACTTTTATGGAGCAACAAATATAAAGTATTACTCTAGTCTATGCAGTGAGAAAACCAAGAAAAACAAAAAATTAAAAAAAAGAGCTGACATGTGAGCAGGAGAGTGAGAAAATCAATTAAATCATCTTATAGCAAAAATACCAACAACGTAAATACCAAGGACATATCATTGGCTAAGGAGGCTTCAGCCGAATTGCTATGTTTGAGAGTGGATGCTGCAAGACCAAGAAGTTAGTCAGGAAAATCTTTATAGGAGGACAAAATATCAAAGCAATAAGTCGCATCTACATAAAAGGGACCATTGTAAGACCACATATGTGATGTCCCAGCTATCCAAGAAACCAAAAAATATAAAAACAAGTTCTTTACAACATAGACAACTTATTTGTTTACAGCATACATGACCAAAAATCATAAGATTAATAGAGTACACTATACCAGATGATAGTTAAGTCTTCTATGCTGAATTGAAAGGGGTGGGAACACTGACTTTGCATCATTAAGACAGCCCTTAAAACCTTCCAAAACCACCATCCCTGATTAAATAAGACTTTCTAAACTTCTTTGTTGCAACTGCGAGTTCCCAAAAAGTTAAGGTACCGACATTAGCATTTATCCTATCAACTACCTTCTGTTTATCATCCAAACACATAGCCTCCCTTGAATAGTCTGCACCCTTATATATGTTGCACATAATTGACAATCACAACGCACAAAATTGAACGTAATAACAAGTTTTGAGAACAAACCTTACCAACAGCTTCCACATTTGATTGACTCTTTCCATCTCCAACAAATTGGCAGTTGTTAACCACAACACAAAATCCCTAAAAATGGCAATATTAAATCCCTGGCTAGTCGAATTTCAGTATGATTATACACAAAAACCACACCAAAACATTAAAACTCAACAAACGGCAAATGAAAACCCTAATTAGTCGAATCTAAGTTCGATTATATAAGAAATGTACCAAAAGACTAAATTACTAGAAACGACAAATTAAAGCCCATTGTTAGTCAAATATTAGTTCGATTATACCCAAAATTCACCAAAACATCAAAATCAACTAAATCAGTACCAACTAATCCAAAAACAGAGGAAAATGGAGGAGAGAACTTTCGCTGGAGAAAAGGAAGGATAAACGTCTCAAACCAAAGACACAATTCACGGATTTAATAGCTAGAGTTAAAAATGGCTAGAATTAAACTCATAAAACCATGCTTAAATTACAAAAACCATCAATTGCTTATCTGGGACTCCAAATAATGAAATTAAGCAGTAATAACACATACCTTAACGAAAGAGTTGAAATTCGGGATAATTGGAGTAGTCTGGAGGCAAAGGGAGACTTTATAGCTGCGAGAGGCATCATGCTTGGACAGAATATAGTAATTACGATCTGGGAGGGGAGGGGGGTGAGTGTTTGCAATTATAGGGTTTGCGATTTGGGAGAGGTGAATGGTGAGTGGCAAATGGCAGAGTTGATTGTGTGTGGAGTCTAGGTTATAGGAGAAAAACACACATAATGCTTCAAAGTGCAAGCGTTATATTCGATGTTTTTCAAATATATCATTAAGCTTTTAATTACAAGCGCTATGAATATTTGTGGATTTTAAGTGGACCTACTAACTACTCTAACTTTATTATTAGAATCGTTATAATTGTTAGGTCTAATAACGTTTCCGCCCAAAACCATTATAATTGGTGGTTTTTGGGGTTGTGATGGTAATAGTGAGAGTTACCCGTAATTAGTGGAGTTAGTAGTATATAGAGTGACATATACATAGTGTAGTATTTATATAGGGACACTCAAAGAGTAAAATCTAATTAAGTATTTCTACCGGAAAATAAGGTGATAAGATCAAGAAAAAAAAATGAAAAAAAGGGAAAGAAAAAGTCAAATTACACTTGGCTACCAAGTTTATTCTTCTTTAGTATTTATTCCTATCCTATTATTCATTCTTATCTATTATTCAATCTTATCCACTAGGTTATTTTAATTAATATTTTATTATTCTTAGTTACTATTTAAAGCCATCATGGACTTCATTAGTGTTATGGTTTCAGCACTTTGCATATCAAAGTTCATAAAAGGAAAAGAAAAGAAAGCCATGGCCGAAAAAAATTTAGTGGGAGAGAAACAAAGAGCTAGAGGTAAAAATATGGGTGAATTAATCTATTTTCGTCTATTAGTAACTTAGTTAGCGGCTTAATGAGCCAAATATACTTAGGAGTGTAAACTTCAAAGGTATTTTCTTAGTATCCGTTTTAAGTATTTAAACTATGGTTTTATATATGTAAATTATTTGAAGATTATATTATTATTTGCAAGTACCTAAGTATATCTTGTTTTTGTGTGAAGTTGAACTAGCATATTTGAATGAAAGGGATATATGAACTCGTATTTGTGTGGTATGTGAAATACCTTATGAGAATGATGTGAAGAGAATATTTGAGCTAAGTGAAAGGAATGATTTTGATAAGTGGATGTTCTTGAGCCATATAAGTTTATGCAAGTGAAGGTTACTATAAAGATTACTTACGTACGGTATGGAGCCATAAGGCAGCTCAATGTGCACACAAAGATATGAAGATAGACTATGGTCTACGGCTGTTCTGGGACTTTGTCCACCCACGGAGCCAAGGTCCACCTACGGAATCTCAAGTTCACTTATGAGAATATGACGATGATCCGATCTTGCATAAACGGACTATGATTAAAGGAATGTACTTGTGTGTTTTTGAGATTGATTATGCTATGTGATTTTATTTGTAAATGATTATGTGTTTTGTGGGAAAACGTGCGTGAGTGAGGACAAAGCGCCCCCTTCAAATACCAAATGATTTTCAAATATTATTTTTGGGGTGCTAAGAGGATACTCAGCTCTGTTGTTGATTTTATAAAATGATTACGTGTGTGTGCGTCTATTTTTTTCAATGGTGGGCCTATGATGAACCTGTACGAAATTCATTTGTACGGGGAATTGGAGTATGTTTTACAGGTTGATGGTTTGTGAAGATCCATAGACGAGTTGATTTAGAGCTGTCAAGAAGTAAATCAATTTGATTATTTATTTACAGTTGGAGGATCGATGACTCTAGAAGTGACGATTCAGTACAATAGTTTGTAATAGGTTTATATAAGTATTAAGTTATTCTACTAGTGTTTGTAATTACATTGGTTTATTTATATAAAAAGGTTTATTATTTTCTTTAGTTTGTCGAGCCTCTACCCTAAAATAGTTAGTTTAAGTCGCCTAGTATTTCACTAACAAGAGACATGGCAGTAACGCCTATTTCTTTAATCTAGCTTTCGCTGTCTAATTCTCACTACAATAAAAATGGTAATAGTAGGCGCTTTTTTAGCCACACTTATCAAAACGTGAGCTGGAGTGAAAAACGCACGGAGCTTTACCATAATTTAAAACGTGGCCAAATGATACATAAGTTTACCGCAGAGTTGAGCGTGATATATTGAAAATTTATCACTCTTTTAATCCAGTCCAATATTTGTAGGAGGGAGGCCTCTTGATTTTTTGGTGAGCAAGGTCACGATTGGGAATTAGTTTCAAGAATCTGTAATTCCCTATGCACTCTCAGTTTCTCACACCAAAGCAAAACTCAACCTCGCGTTCTCGACAGAAGCTCTCTCTCTCCTTCGATTTCTCCATCATTCTACTTCACCCACGCTCTCTCTATCTCTCGATCTCTGTATCACTGTCCTCAATTTTTTTGTTCTGAAACAAATCACAGAGGGAGAAAGAATACTCTTGCCCTCAAATAGATCTCTCTCCTGTTCATATATAAACATAACTCTCTCTTAGGGTTTTCTCACATTTCAACAGAAATTACACCGTCTTCCAATCGCTCGATAATGAATCATGCTCATGCTCTCTAACCCTTGAATTGTAGGTATTGCATCTCGTCTTCTTTAATTCAATGTAGAATTTTGCAAAAGGACTGAAGGATTGTGGTGAATTGTGCTAGTTTACAATTATCCTTATTTTATTTATATATTTATTAATTTTTGTTTCCATATTCATTCATGAACTTGGTTCAATTTGTGAATTTTGCTCAATTTCAGTTATGTTTCTTCACATTCGCCGTCCATTGTTGCATAGCCGACTTAAGGTGAGCCATCCGACCTTAATCTAAACTATTTTGGTTCCCTCGTGAATTGTATGATGATTTTATTTACGATCATGTTGTAAATTTTAAGAGAACACAACCTTTTAATAAATCAGTAGCTTTGCATTTGTGTAAGTTTAGTGAAAACCCAATTTGTTTCTATTGTGCTAAATTACCTTTTCTGGCTGAAATGTTCAGAGAATTTGTGGGAAAATGTCACTTTTTTAATTGCCATTTGGCAATTGTTGACCACTTCTATCAACCACCATTTCTCCAAATGCTACTTCCGAGGATGTGGTTAATCTCCTGGTCCAAGGAAAGTCATCCACACCCGTCACTTTTTCTGACAAGGATCTTCCACCCGAAGGCATCCACCACAACAAAGCCCTTTATTTGACCGTAATTTGTCAATAAAAACAAGTCCCCATGACTTTGATTGACAATGCTTCTGCTGTAAAGGTATGCCCCTTGAGGGCTGCTGAACAATCTCGCGCACTCTGCATAAGGGCTTAGTGCTTACGACAATTCCAAAAGGAACGTCTTAAGCACATTCTCTATGAACATCAACATTGGGCCCATTGAGAAAATCGTCCAATTTCACGTCATCGATATTCCCGCCACCTTCAATCTACTTTTAGGAAGGCCTTGGTTGCATGAGCCTAATGCTGTAGCCTCGATCCTTCACATAAAGGTGAAGCTATCTCTAGCAGGGTCCACTCTGGAAGTCTGTGCTGATAACATGGTAACTTAGATAGAAAATCTCTACTCCTAAAGATAGAGCATAACGAGCAAGATGGAAGAATTATGGGGCTTCGAGAACATAGCCTTCATAGAAACAATAGAGCCCACACTCAATGTGAACGCCCTACTCAGAAAATAAGGTCACTTTCCAGGCACCACTTTGGGTCCTCACCCCAAGGTAACCCAACCCTGCTGGAACACCAAGATCAAAAATGATTTATTTGGGCTAGGCTAAAAGCCCACGAGGCAAGAGATCCGAGCCTACATATCCAAGTAGGTGGCTAGAAAGAGAGCCCGCGCGGCTAACAAGCCCATCCCACATATGATGGATCCTTATCCTCTAACTCTCAATGGACAATTTCTCCAAGAAGGTGATCCACACCCTTATTATGGATTCCCAGAACCTTATGCGATCAACGGAGTTCTAGTTCCGGGCTTTGAAGCATTCCAAGACCGTTTCACTATGAGTGAAGATGCACCAATACCTCTCAAAGAGGACCAATCCACTAAAGATTGGGCTAATGACATGGAACCCAATGACTTTGGGCTACTATTTGGCGAAGAACGTCGTCAATACGACGAGACAAC
The DNA here is from genome assembly GCA_038025085.1 of Tetragonia tetragonoides. Taxonomy (NCBI): domain Eukaryota; kingdom Viridiplantae; phylum Streptophyta; class Magnoliopsida; order Caryophyllales; family Aizoaceae; genus Tetragonia; species Tetragonia tetragonoides. Next base: position 24,716,992 of record CM076139.1, on the reverse strand, counting down.
AGACAAACTTCCCCTTACTCTGCTTTTTTTAGTGAAGGCTTCGACCCGTCCAAGCTGATCGCCCCAATCGGGCCAGACCGTGCCACCTGGAAGCACGAGACGAAGTGGGCTCCAGTCGAGGGAGTCAAGTACAAGTTCACGATTCGCAATGGTCCTTCAGAAAGGCCCAATTCTGATTCTGAGTCTGATTCCGAGCTCGAGTCTGATTATGAGTCTGTTATCCTAGAAGTGTTGGGTAGTCCACCCCAGTCTATTCCTTTTGCTACTAAGGTCGCTAGTGATGACCTCATTGATGTATTGTCCGCTTCTATTAATGTTATGAGTGCCGATTTTGCTACTTGGATTGCCTTATTGCTAATAATTCAGAAGACACAATGGAATTTCCAGAAGAAGTCATTAAAGCACTAATTGAACATGAACAAAAGACTTCAATAGTTGAAGAATCAGAGACAATAAATATTGCAACTAATGATGAGCCTCGCCATGTGCAAATAGGCTTGTCTTTAACTTCTAATGAACGCGAACAATTCCTAACACTCCTAAAGAATTATACGACTGTTTTCGCCTGGTCCTACAAGGACATGCCTGGTATAGACTGCAATATTGCCCAACATACCATCCCGTTAAAACCCGACTGCAAACCAGTCAAAAAAAAGCTAAGGAGAATGAAACCAGAATGGGCTCTTAAGATCAAAGAAGAGGTCTAAAAACAACTCGATGCAGGCTTCATAAGAGTGGCCAACTACCCCGATTGGGTAGCCAACATCGTTCTAGTCCCGAAAAAGGACGGACGAGTACGAATGTGTGGATTTTAGGGACTTAAACAAAGCAAGCCCAAAAGATGACTTCCCCCTACCCCACATAGATGTTCTAGTAGACAATACAGCAGTACACGCCCTCCTATCATTCATGGACAGGTACGAAGGATATAACCAAGTTCTGATGGCCAAAGAGGATGAAGAGAAAACCACTTTCATCACACAATGGTGCACTTATTGCTACATTGTAATGTCGTTCCGGATTAAGAACGCGGAGGTTACATATCAAAGAACCGCGACAACCCTGCTCCACAATATGATGCATAAAGAGGCCAAAGTTTATGTAGATGACATGATCATAAAGTCTAAGGAGAGAGAAGGGCATGTACCCTCAATTCAAAAGTTCTTCGAAAGGCTTAGGAAGTACAACATGAGGCTCAATCCCAAAAGGTGCGCATTCGGAGTTACATCCGGCAAACTTTTAGGATTCGTCATAAGCACCAGAGGAATCGAGATTGATCCATCTAAGATCAAGACCATAATACTTATGCCCCCGCCGAAAAAAAAATAAAATAAAAATCAAGGGCTTCCTGGGGAGGATCCAGTACATTAGCAGGTTCATTTACAAATTAACTATCACCTGCGAGCCTATATTCAAAAAGCTCAAAAAAGAGGTAAAAACGGAATGGGACGAGCAATGCCAAAAAGCCTTTGACAAGATTAAGGCCTATCTGTCCGAACCACTCGTGCTAGTACCGCCCACTCCAAACATGCCTCTAATTCTCTACCTTACTGTCACTGAAATGTCAATGGGGGTCATGCTAGCCCAAGTAATAAACAAGGAAGAGAAGGCCATATACTATGTGAGCAAGAAGTTTCTAGAATATGAAACCCGCTATTCCTCTCTAGAAAAAACATGCCTAGCCTTGGTCGCTACGACCAAGAAACTACGACATTACATGCTCCAACACACGATCCACATAAGATCGAGAGAAAATCCATTAAAGTACATATTCGAAAAGCCCATCCTAAATGGTAGAATAGCAAGATGGACCGTCCTTCTATCAGAGTTCGACCTCAAATTTGAACACCAAAAAGTCATCAAAGGACATGCCATTTCGGAATACCTAGCTGACCAAGCTATAGACGAGCCTGATCGCAACGAAGAATACCACTTTCGAGACGAAGGGTTTATGACCTTAGATACCGAGACCTGGAAGCTTTATTTCAATGGATCATCTAACCAAAAGGGCTTTGGAGTGGGAGTACTAATAGTGTCTCCTGACGGTGCACATACACCTATTTCGGTTAAGTTAGACCACGAGGTCACCAACAATGGCGCAGAGTACGAAGCTTGCATAATAAGACTGCAATCCGCCATAGGCCTTGGCATTAAAACGGTTCGAGTCTATGGTGACTCGTCACTTATACTCAACCAAATTTCCAAAGTATGGAAAGTCAAAAGTGAATCCTTGGCACTCTACCAAGAATACTTAGACAAAATCATAGTGTATTTCAACCAAATATATTTTACATACCTTCCACGGGAAGATAATCAATTTGCAGATGCCTTGGCCAAGTGATCAACATACCTGACACCATTCGAATGATGTCTATTTGTGTACAAAGAAGGTTCGAACCTTCATATTGCGATGCTCTGGAGGTATTCCATTATGAAGAAGATGAATGGTATACTGATATAAAGAACCTACTCGTCCATCAGGTTTATCCTCTTGATTCTAACCCTAGAGCCCAAAAGACACATAGAAGGCTGGCGGCCCAATTCATAGAGGTACAAGGTCAAATATACAAAAAGACCCCAAACGGGATTAATCTCTTGTGCTTAAGCACCGAAATGACCCATAAATTCTTACGAGACGTACATGGAGGAGTCTGTGGACCGCACATGAACGGTATGATGTTATCCAGGAAAATAATCATGCCTGGTTATTATTGGACCACAATGGAGAAAGACTGTTGTGAATTTGTCAAAAGATGCACACAGTGTCAGACACACGCAAATCTACAACACATGCCACCAAGCGCATTATATACTTTCACCTCACCTTGGCCTTTCTCCGCTTGGGGGATAGATATCGTTGGCAAGATAACCCCAACAGGTAAAGGGGGCCATGAATACATTCTAGTTGCAATTGACTACTTCACTAAATGGGTTGAGGCGCAATCATACGCCAAGCTCAAAGCAAAACATGTAGTCAAGTTCATCAAAAATAATATAATAGCTAGATATGGGGTCCCCCAAGAGATCATTAGCGATAATGGGTCACACTTCATGAAGGAAGTAATCAAGCTCCTAGCCCAGTTCAAGATCCAACATCGGAAATCATCTCCCTACAGACCGCAAACAAACGGTGCAGTAGAAGCGGCTAATAAAAATATTAAGAAGATCATCGAAAGAATGTCCGAGAATTACTATGATTGGCCCAACAAATTGCCATTCGCGCTTTGGGGTTATAGGACATCTATTGGTGCATCAACCGGAGCAACACCGTACTCCTTAGTTTACGGAATGGAAGCCGTATTACCAATTGAGTTAGAGGTCCCATCTCTACGGATCGTCTTGGAAAGTCAAATTCCAGAAGTGGACTGGGTCCAAGCCCGCTATGACCAATTAGTCTTACTAGATGAAAAAAGGTTGCAAGCTTTGCACAATGTGCCAATCTATCAAAAGAGGCTAACAAAGCACTTCAGGCTCAAAATGAGAGATCTCAAAGTTGGAGATTTAGTGCTTAATGAAGTAAGGGCCAATGTCCCTGACCCAAGAGGCAAGTTTAGGCCCAATTGGTCCGGTCCTTTTCTCATTACAAAGATCCTAACCGGTGGAGCTGCAAGATTAGCGGACTTAGACGGGATCAACTAAAGAGGTTCTATGCTTAGGCAAGACACCCAATATAGCACTTTCGAGAGGCCCACATAAGGCTAAGCAATCCCCCCCCAAAAAAAAAAAAGGGATTTAATGTTAAAAAATGCACGGATTAGAACTATGAGCGGCTTGATTCCCTTAAAAGGATATGTAGGACAACCCAATTGCAATTGGGCCCGGCCCCTTCATTATTTTCACGTTCAAAAGTTGTTAAAAATGATAATATAATAAATAAATCAAGTTGCAATATTAAAACAAAAGTGAGCATGTCTCCATAAATGATAATAAAGTCCATTAAAAAAGACTTAGCAATTCCAAAAATAATAATGCAAATATTTAAATCTAAGTCTAAAAAGTTGGCACATCACCCTTATTGAATTTAAAGCAAAACAAAAGGCAATCCTAAGCTAGACATGCTCCAAAATAGTATTTTCTTCAATGGACTACTCCCTAGCTTCGGTAGTAAGGCCCGCGTCCTCCATAGGCTCATCCACTTTTGGGTCCTCCGCTTCGCGTTCCTTGGGAGCCCATCTCTCTTGAACTATAGTCTCTTCTTCTTCAACCTCCATTACAGGTGTGCTTGAAGATGCCTCATGATCATTGGCCCGGATTTCGGGCTCCTCTAGCGGCTTGGTAGTGATCTTTTCCAAAGCTTTCTTGGACTTCGGGTTGAGGATGCCTCTCACATGGTTAACTCCCTTTTTCTTACCCTTCCCCTTTGGGTCACTAGGATTTGAAAGTCTTAAGCTGGTTTTGACCGATTGGGCCTTAAGATCGTCTTGTTCGGACTTCCTGCATGCACGATGACCCTTTGCGGTCTTACAATCCATCTAAGCCTCATAAGCGGAAGATATGGCCGTAGGTGCTTTGACATGAGGAATAGTCCACTTAGGAAGACGATCCCATGCACACTCCCATAATCTTACCATACTAATTGTCAAGATCCGCGTGGTAGGAGGAACAGTATCCTTTTGTGGGATGATTTGGCGTTTCCCATATTGTCGCATAAGACGGCTAGGAAATATGTAAGTCGAGTTATGAAGGCCAAGAACTTGATAATATCCCGTTTCCTTGCTACATCCGATTGCGGATTTTAGACCCCACGACTTGACGGTCCATCGTAGCAAGGGGCATGCTTTAAGATACCCACGCCACTCATCAATGGTGGATTCATAATACAGCCTCTGGCGTTCGGAAAATTGCTTTGGTTGATATTTGAGCGCATTGGCGGGCCTCTCAATAAAGCACATATGCTCGAGAAGCCATATCTACAAAAAGGCAAAACATATAAAGTTAAATATCCATCAAAGATTCAAACTTTATTAATCAAATAATTCAAAGCAAATTATTCAAGCACTTACTTGGAGAAGAAGCGGGCTTCCCGTCCATCCACTGAGCGATGGCTTTTGTTTCTTGCGGTCCAGGCTAATTAAGGTTTCACCAAGAACAAGAGACACAGGGGTAAAATTGTTTTGAATTTGTTCAACATTTCTAAGCATACTAGTTTTACCATTATTACCTCCACCAACAAAGAGCTACCTATGCAAGAGACATAAAATAAAGGCGCGCTTATAATAGGTCTCACTCATCACATCATGGTTATCCCTTACCTTGGGGAAGAAGATATCAATTCCACCGTTGAGGTCTAACTCACCACTCCTAGCAACAGAGGAGGCTTGCATCGGTGATAGGCCAAGATACCTTTTGTAGTAGCCTTCAAGATTTTCCCCAAGCCATGGAGTGGCGGGAGCTTGGTCATGAGGAAACCCAAGGATAGCGGCAAATTCTTCAGGGAGAGGGCATAACTCATTGTACCCAAATCGGAAGACATGAAGTTTGTCATCCCAAAACTCGATCGCGGCCTCAAGAAGGTTCCATAAAATTTGAACTTGCTTAAGGTGGAAGAGAGCATTCATGTGGAAAGGCACAAGTCTCATCCTCCTTTGGGGTTCATGGATTGTAACTAAGATCAAAACTTGTCATGGATGAAATCTAAGTTAATTAGGGGGTTTCTCTCTCTAAAAAGCTCTCTATTTCTAGTAAATTATGAAGGTGATGTCCCAAAATCGGACTAACCCAAGGCTTATATAGGGCTCGCACGGAAAAGACGAAAAAATAAGGCTACCCGTCAAAAAGGGACTTCAGCGGCCCCTAGGACAGCCGTTGAAGGATCAGCAGCCCCGATAGAGCAGCCCAGGGCCAGCGGTCCAGCCGCTGAGTTTCAGCGGCACGCCGCCGAGCCCCAGCGGCCAACCACTGGAGCCTGGCGGCCCGTCTTTTCGCCTCCGCTGCTCCGCGTGTGCCGCTGGACCCCTCCCTTTGGCCGCCAGACCCTTTTCTCGAGACAAGTCGCTTTTCTCCGGTTTTGGACGCTTTTCTTAACCGATTTGGAATCAAATATGGCTCTTTTTCCTATTTTCCCTATTATTTCTATTTTGTATTATTTCCTTAATATTAATGGAAACTCCACTCTTTTCCTTATTTCTTTTTGGATGATTATCATTTTTTTTATCTGTATCTTTTTTTTATTAATCCCTTTTTATTTTCATTTCATTTTTTTTCTTTCACCTCTTCTTTTTTTTCAATTTTTTAGGGGGGATAGGGTACACCCAATTTTAACTTTTTGGTTGTACCATTTTTTGCTAAATGGCTATTACTTGCGCTTTTGCTTGACTACGTGTGCATTTGCATTAGCCTAATTATGTGCAGGGACCAATAAACAAGCAAGCAATATTTACACGCAAAGTCCGAATGTTTGTTCAATACAAATGTTCAAAATGTATTTAACACAAATACATTATCATAAAAACCATCACCCGCATCATCATCCGTACGGGGCACCTCAAAGTGGTCCTCCGACCTCCGCGCCTCATCACCAAAGATCGACGCCACAACCTGGCTAGGGTAAAAGGAAGAATTTCGGGCAAGCTCCCGGTATGAATTCCCTTCCTCGGCATAGCTCGAATCATACCCCCACGAAGAACGATGAGCCATGGTAGGCATCATAGGAGCAGGAACCGGGGGCTGGTAGTAAAGGCCACCATACGAAGGATATCCCACATACCCGGCATATGAAGGATACATTGGCATAGTCATAGGAGCAGGCTCCACATACGGAGTCATCTTACTCCAACCAGGGCGGTCTGACCGATGTACAGGCACCCTCTCTCTCCTAGGACTCTCCCTCCGAGGCCTCCTTTCGCGCGAAGGAGTGCGCTCAGGAGAGCTCACGCCCTCATCATCCGACAGCACCTGTCGTGACCAATGAGAAAGAGGACGACGGTACTCAACGTACATCCCAAAGAAGGAATAAGACACATTTCTCAAAGGATGCAACTTTGAAAATGCAAAATCAACTTTACCTTGTCCAAGTCAGCTCTTAAACAAGTACCCTTCGAGAGACCTCGGGATATCCAAGAATTCATGGCATGCATCATCTTGAAGACCCTCCCAGTCTGCTCACGATCAAGCTACACAAAGAAAAGTCAGTACAAGCATGATATATAATAGGGCATTGCACATTTCAGTAAAATTACAAATTTACCCCTGGATGCCTAACAGGAAGAGGAAGGCCCTAGATGTCCTCATCAAGGTCCTCCGTCATAGGGATCTCTCCCCAGCACTCCTTCTCGCCATAATCCCGGCCTCGGACCAGCATGTCCGGGACATCCACCTCGTTATCATCAACCCGAGGCTCCTACAAAGCCAAGTAAGTTAATATCAATAAGGCAAGAAAGGCATAGAATATCGAACATAAGTTCTTACCTTCAAGCCCCCTAATGAAGGCATGAGGCGATCACGGCGGAACTGCTCATAGTGCCCCGCAAGGTCCTCCGCAGGCTCCCTCAAATACTGTATAGCATCTGAGCCCACCATGGCCTCCGCAACCTGCTCGCTAGACAAGCACCTCACTAAGAACATGGTCGAGGGAGGATCCAAAGGAATCCTCGGACCCTCCGAATCGGGATAAACCTGACCGAAAATCCGCTCCCCTAGATACCACTCAAATGAGAACGTGCCCGCAATCAGGATCCTCTGACGGTCCACTTCCCTAGAGGCTAGGATGACGTCCGGAGCCGACCCATGATACTTCGCCCACGAGAAGTAGTCAATCTACACAAGCGTGCAACATAAGATATTTTCACAGCGCGCGGTCGCTGGACCTTTTTTCTCTTCCGCATCTCACGAGGCGGGTCCACGAGTTCAAATTCCGCGCGAGATTGCATTTCTCGACCATTAGAAGCCCGGGAGATACGGGCTTGTCACCAAAAATGACTTTTTTGCCCCCGCAACACGGTTTCCTACCCGATATTATCAAGTTTTTTGCATGCACAGGCATTTTCTTTAATTTTCACAGGCATAGGCACATTATCTAATTTTTGCAGGCACAATTTTCAAAGACACAGGCATTACTAAAGCAGAGCTATGCAACGCTCTTTGATGTTGAGGCTATTAAAATTATCGTCACGTTGGCACCCGCAAAGCAGAGCTACGCAACGCTCTTTGACGTTGAGGCTATCAAAATTAGCGTCACGTTGGCACCCGCAAAGCAGAGCTACGCAACGCTCTTTGACGAAGAGGCTATTAAAATTAGCATCGCGTCGGCAACCTCAAAGCAGATAACCCTGACCACAGGCGGTCAGGATTCTACCTTTTTATCTTTTCTCTAACATAAAGCATTTTCAAAAAAAAAAAAAACACTGCAGGCATTTTTTAGCAAATACTTTGACCTTCGCTTTCACAAGCTCGGCCAAAGTGGGGGCTTCTGTAGACACCCTAATCGGTTCTCATCCCCTTACACCGCAACGCTCGATGATGATGGTAATGGAATAACATGGACGTAAGTAGAAAAGGACATTGCTCGGAAATCTAGACCAAGTTCCTTGAAACCTCAGTCTTTGGATAACCCTTGTTATAAGGATTCCAACGCCTTTGACCTTGCCTCAATCAGGTTCTCGGATCAAGAGATATCGCGTCTTAAAGATTTGGGTGAAAATCGCTCAATCCCGACCCCCTGGGTCAGCCCAAGGCCAATTTTGTAATTTACTGAGCACAAAAAGTCAAAAAAACCCTAGCCACGTGCGCGCCTCCAGGTCGAGCGGCTGATGCTGTCAGCCCGGCAGCACACGCGTGACAGCAGGGGCCCTCAGCGCAGCTGCTGGGCTCCAGCTGCCTTCCGGTTGGCCGCTAGGCCTTTTTTTTTGCTGGGCCGAGTTTCGTCGCCGGGTTTGCAGCCCTAAGCCCCTAATTCCATCCCCTAACTCTATAAATACTCCCTTTTACCCTCTTTTGAGAGAGGTTGGTCAGTTTATAATTTTGAGAGCAATTTGAGAGCACAAATCCCCCAAATCATAGAGAATTCAGATTTTTAAAACTCAAGCAAGCCATTGCACCCAACCTAGCACCCAAGATTGAAGAACAATTCCAATTCTACTAGTCCTGTTCGAATAGAAGGTTCAGGTTAACCATTCTGAGGGCCTAAATCTTCTATTAAATCTCTTCTTTATTATTCATAATCATGTTTTATCTAGCTTTTGATTATGGTTGAATAATTATGCATGCTTTGATCCTTGTAAATAATTATGCATGTTAGTTTAAAATAAAGTTTGCATCTTTTTAATAGTTTATGCAAGTTTGCATCTTTTTATTAGTTTATGCATGCATGGAGCAACCTCCTAGGTTTATTTTAGCATAAAGTTATTATTTTAGCATAAAGTTAATATTTTTGCATTGTTCTTCTATTGAAGTTAGTAACAAATTTATTGATGTGCATATGAAATGCTTGGCGCGTTCAGCAAAGTGTGGTAGATTGGAGCGTTAAATATTGCTCTTATCTCTTATTTGTGTTTGATAATAGTATGCATGCAAATTGGATATAAATTGTGCAAAGTGATAACATAGGTGATTTGGTTGTCTTTAACACGCCTAGTTAATTTTAGGATCTTGGATGACCGGATTTGTATGGAACCATATAGCATAAATAAATATTTGACATGGATAGGCTTAGTAGAAGCTATTTAGATGAGATTCGTTTTGTTTATTTCGTACCTACACCGCCGAACTCAATATTTAGCCCCATGGGTATGAGTCAATTACCAATAGCAATTGGGTGCACTTTTTGATGATTTCCAATTGTTTTCTAAAAATTGGTGGCGGCTTCATTGATTGCAAATTGTTATTCCCCGTTATGATTGAATTTAAATTGCATATGACGTATTATTTAAGAACCATTAATTTTCAACAATAACATTTCCATAAAAGGCGCCGGAAAGGCGAGGGTTCTTACACTAAGTGAAAGGAAATATTTTGATAAGTGGATGTTGTTGAGCCATGTACGTTTATGCTAGTGAAGATTACTATAAAGAGTACGTACGTACGGTATGGAGCCATAAGCTAGCTCCGTGTGCACACAAAGATATGAGGATAAACTATGGTCTACAGCTATTTTGGGACTTTGTCCACCCACGGGGCCCAAGGTCCACCAACGGAACCTCAGGTTCACTTATGAGAATATGACGATGATCTGATCTTGTATAAATAGACTATGGTAAAGCGAATGTGTAACTTATGTGTTTTTGAGATTGATTATGCTGTGTGATTTTATTGGTAAATGATTATGTGTTATGTGCGAAAACATGGTGTGAGTGAGGACAAATCGTCCCCTTCAAAAACCAAATGATTTTCAAATATTATTTTTGGGGTGCTAAGAGGATACTCAGCTCTGTTGTTGGTTTTACAAAATGTTTACGTGTGTGTGCGTCCATATTTCTTTAATGATGGGACTATGATGAACCTGTACGAAATTCGTTTGTATGGAGGAGTAGATTGGAGTATGTTTTACAGGTTGATGATTTGTGCAGATCCATGGACGAGTTGATTTAGAGCTACCAAGAAGTGGATCAATTTGCTTATTTAATTATAGTTAGGGGATCGATGACTCTAGAAGTGAGGATTCAGTACAATAGTTTGTAATAGGTTTATATAAGTTTTAAGCTAGTCTACTAATGTTTGTAATTACATTGGTTTATTTATATAAAAAGGTTTATTATTTTCTTTAGTTTGTCGAGCCTCTGGCCTAAAATGGTTAGTTTAAGTCGCCTTGTATATCCCTTACCGGAGATACGGCGGTAACACCAATTTCTTTAATCTCACTTTTGCTGCCTAAATCTGATTAGTTATTATAAGCAGACACTTGATTTTCTTGGGGCGTTACACCTGTCTTCTGCAACAGTCTACACTGGATCATTATCTTTTCAAGCTTGATACTGTATTCTGCTTATTGTGTAGTTGTTACTTGGGAAGACTGGATTCGTCGCCACAACTATGATGGATGCTGTAGAAGCCAAAAAAGCGCCTTCAGATTTTTCCGTAAAAGCCCGATGATGAATAGAGTAATTTATAAACTTGAACTGCTATTTTTTCTTTGATAGGTAAAATAAGGTCTCAAGTTTTTCCTTGATCACTCCTTCATTTCCACTTTGTTTAAAAACCCCTTTCAAGAGCTTTCCATCGCTTCTTTCCATGTCCAAATACGATTCCGCACCTAAGAGTTATGGCCAAACAAAGTCAAGGGTCAAAACAGATGTAGCCGAATACTGTGGACCGTGTTTCCAGCCCCATTTGGGAGTCTATTTGGTTGAATTAATTTATGAGCCTTATAATTTTGGGTTTTTTATTCAAATACCTTTCCAATGACATATCATGAGCCCACACCACATTCCCAACCAAGGAGTTACAAGCCCAACATTGATGCGTACTCCAAAACTGACCTCTCCTTACTCTTTCAGGTATATCTCAAGATTCACAAAACATTTGGGCCTGAAACAAAAATAATGTGAAAGTAAACCCGATGATCTTTCCAACGCATCTTGAATCATCCACTTTGGAGCCCAAACGAGTGAGATATGACCCGTTAAACATCCAGCTGATAAGCTGACAACAGTCAAAATGTAGATATCATGCTAGTACACGTTTTTTTTATCGCTTCCTAAATATTGTTTGTCTAGTAGTTGTGCTGCCCAATTTGTCAATCGAATGCATGTCTAGATAAGGGTTAAAAATAATTGTTGTGATGCTTGTGATGAACCAATTAATAGTCTAAGTCTAGGTTGTTAATCCGGTTTGTGTGGGAATCATGTCTTTAAATTATTAAGCAAACTTGAGTTAGTAGAGGCCGTCAGAATACGGGCAAGTTGGGTGCCTAACACCTTCCCACCTCGTACCTTCGCCCCCGAACCTATTATTCTTGGGTACTCATATGTTCTATATGAGCGGGAGTCTTTCTAAAAACATGATCAGTTCACTTATCACGCTATTGGGTTGTCCCTTCGGATTGTCCCTTCGATAAAACGCCGATAGCAGATGTGTGACCTATTTCATCAATTCAAGTCTTTACAAAATATTTTCTAACTCGATGGTCCCTTAAACTTATCTAAAGCCCCCAGCTTACAAAAGTTCTATAAGAACGCACTCCGTGGCCGTAAAAATCCCGGGTCCTTACAGTGGCGACTTCACTGGGGATTTATTTAAGAGGGTGAGACTCGAAAGTCACCTTGGCACAACCTTTTGATCCTTATCGACCCTCAAAGAAGTTTGTGTCGCAACTCGTAGACAACCCGTATATCTAAAGGAATATACAGTTGTCCTATCGTGCAAATCGACGCTTCCTTACCCATGAGACATCAATCCTTGTTGGTGAAAAAGAATTACAATTGATGTGTCGACAATCCGCTGAACGGAAATTGTAATTTGTCATGGTAACCTCATAGGAGCCAAAAGCCTCTAGCCCACATTCGTGCATTTGGTTGCTTGTTGTGCATGTGTCATTGTAATGCCCGTCTGATCACATGTTTGCCTGTAAACTGCGTTGTTATAATGCTTGCCTGAATGCATGAATACCGTGACTATGTGCCAACATGTACTTACGTGCTAGGAGTCCTTTCTTTTATTTTTAGCTAGTTCCTAATGCCCAAAATTAGTGCGAGAATTCAACTCAATGAGCACTCGTTTCCCCGATGATATATTTTCAAATAGCGTCGAAGTCATGAACAATTTTCTAGGACCTTTTTAGCCAAAAAAAAAGGAGTCAGTCTCTCCAATTCCCCTCTCCCATATTTTTATTTTTCTTTTTTTCTTTTTTGTTTTGATGTAATTCAGATTCGGCAAAAAAAAAAAGAAAAGCAAAAAAAATGGCGTTACAAAAAAAAAAAAAAAGCCGAAAACAAAATTCGAAAAATAAAAAAATTGTCGAAATTTTCTTATTTATTTATTTATTTATCCCATTTTCCATTTTCGTTGAGTCTAGTAAAAAAATAAAATAGGATGGTCCATCTTTTTCTATTTTTCTCATTTTCGTTCATCAACTTCATTTTTTCCTTTGATATTAGGGGAAATAATCGGGCATTTAGGCTTTGGTTTTTATTTTCTTCTTTTTCATTTCTTTCAATTGCATTGTACGTATTAGACGCTCCATGCTAAGATTCATAACTAATCGTCATGCATACATTGCCGTAATTTTGCATCAGCATTTGTACAAAAGTCCAAGTCTTGCATTCATCAATGTCTTCATTTATTCACTACGTCTCATGCATTAGAAGTCTAGACGAGTCAATCATAAGTCTTCTACGGTCATTTTGCGTCAATTCATTGTCATACATGTCAAGGTCAGTCCGTCATGCATCTTGCATATTGTTGTCGTAAGTCTGTCATTGCATTGTCATCATCATGCATTCAAGTTCATATAGACGTCTATAAGCACATTCACCTTAGGAGCTATCAAGGGTATTCTAAAAATCATGAGTCTTCGTTTTCAAGTCCTTTCTTTGACGTCTTTCTAAGTTGAGACTTGTGTTCAGGATTGGGGGCTCGAGGAAGAATTACGGTGACAAAGGTTGGGCTCGATCATCCGGCAGACTAGTTCGTGTACAAGCTACATCCAAGACACCACCACATTCCAAAAGGCCATCACCCCATAATCCATCACCACCACAAAGCTCGCCACCACTCAATACATCCCTTACCTCACCGATCACACCCCCAAACTTCACCATGGTCAAAACCACCGACGAGAGGCTTGATGAGCTCATGAGTGAGTTAGAAAGGGTGCGACTCAAGGTTGAAGATTTAGAAGAGAAGAAAGAGGATGAAGCTATAATCCTCTCTGACTCCGACTCTGAGGAAGAAGGACCAAATGCCAAGTTAGCTAAGATTAATTCTGTGCTTGAAATTAGCGGCCTGTTTGCCAACTACCATGCTAATGTTGGTAAAGTCAATCCCAAAGTCAAGGGAAAGCTTCCAGCCAAATTCTCCATGCTCGAGGTTCCGACATTCACTAGCACTGATAATCCACAAGACCACCTCAAATCCTTCACTACTGCCATGGGTTTAAGAGGAGTTGACAAATATATCTACATTCACTTGTTCCCACAGACTCTTGATGCCCCAACTCGTCGTTGGTTCTACACCTTGAATTTGGAGGACTACCGCACTTGGTCAGATTTCACTACAATCTTCCTTGCACGCTACAAGGAAAATGTTGCTCTACCTATGACCCTTCGAGAGTTAGAGATAACCAAACAAGAAGAAGATGAGGGATTCACTGCCTTCCTTTGGCGTTGGTAGCTAAAGATAGCCGAACTCGTTGAGCGACCATCGCAAACTGATTAAATCCGCCAACTCATCAAGAACCTGCAACCTGCTTACAAGGAACACCTCAAGTATCAACCAATTGACTCCTAGAACCGGCTCTATGCAGTGGGCATCCTAATTGAAGATAATATTCTTAATAATTCCACTTAAGTCGTGAACAACGCAAGTATCTACAGGGGGCTGTCCTTCATATCCCTATGAACAGCCTGTGGTCGAGAAGTTGAAGAGAGTCGAAGTCTCCTAGTGTGCAAGTCTAGTCGAGTCCAGTCAAGTTTAATGATGTCTAGTTTGTGTTTTCAATTCGTCCATAGAGTCTAGCTTACTTCTCGTGTAATGCTTTTCTTCGATTCAATGATGATTGCATTTTGATTCCCATTATTGTTCTTTGTTGAATCCTATGACGAACTTAAGTTGCCTATGAAGGAATAAAAAAAAAATCAAAAAAAAAAAATTCAAAAGAAAGCCTTCATTGTGGAAAACATCAAACAAAAACTCCCTAATGATCATCCCCATAGAGGACCTACGGTTGAACCGTCCGTGCTGAGGACAGTAGGCATTCATTTGGCACCTTAGATCAATATCCTTTACTACCCTATACATCATTACCACTTGCAACCCTTTGAGCCTTAAACACATAGCATTTCATTTCTTAACCACATCATCCTTACCCGGGGAATGGATGTGTGCGACATGGGAATAGAAGCAACCTTCTGGGCAAGGTGGACCGACCCACAAAAAAAAAGCCACCGAGAGAAATGCAAAAAAAAAAAAAGAAGAAGAGAGAACTCGAAAGTTGAAGAGCAAAAACAAAAAAAAACCAAAAGAGAAAAAAAGTCGAGAGCGATCAAAGATCCAAAAAAGTGCAAACACTTCAAGCACAACCAAACAATGGCTTTACCTAAACATAGGTCTTTTAGCCACCTTGCCCAGATCACAAGCTTCTATACCATATAGCATACTTTGGGGACGGGATTTACATTGGGTTTCTTCGAGCCTTTATCCTTTCTTTGACACCTTAACCCAGCCTAACATTGCAACCCAAAAGCCCTCCAAGAGGTACGACCATTCAATTGTATAGTCCTGAACTACGTTGGCCTGATTCGACACACTGGATACGTAGAAAACCTCAAGGAGGTTCGGCCACGACAACCCCTTTGTCACATGATCATAAGGAGTTCTCCCATTCCACCATTCTCATCTAAGGCTAAAAAAAAAAGAGCCCGGTAGGTTGAAAACCCGAATGGGCGGCCTAGGCAAAAGTTACGGAAATAAAAAAAAAAAAATATAAAACAAATTCAACATCTTGAGGCAACTTAAATTTCTGAGGATTTAAAGCATTGTTTCTCATGTAAGCACTCTTTGGTCAGTCATCTAGAGTCATACTCATCACCTTTCTCGCAGGATTGTACATAGACTTCCCAACTGGGAGCTTTTTTAGAATGAGGTTTCTTTGTCCGCTACGTTCCAAGTTGGCCATTTCGTCCCCATACCTTAAGTTAGGATATTTTGTACCGCCGCATCAACACCCATAGCTCCTCGAGTAGGTCTTAACCATCAAGAACCACACATCAAACTAGGGGCTGCTTCTTCCTTGACTGCACCCAGTTTTGTCCACTTGTCTCATACTCTGCCAAGATCACCACAGGAATGAAATTCTTGATCACAAAACTTTTCCCATATGAAGACCCTCTTCAGATCCTATAGGAGAGTCATGCATGTTAGGTTAGGCTGCATGAAGCTGTGAGTCAATAGAGTCCGCATACATCATATTCCCATAAGTACTAGAGTCGCCTTCAAAGGCATGCATGTGTACAGAACTTCTCAGCATCTTGAGTCCCTGCATGTTTACATGTCAAATCCCCTTTGCCCCGTACTTATTACTATGTCATGTGTTGTGCATCTTGTCATGGTTGGTCGGGCATGTCTATTGCATCTTTTCCCTATTTGCATATTTTCACTACAGGTTTGAGTCTACCCACTCTCCATCGAAACCAGCAAGCTCGAAACTCATGATCAAGCCCAGAAGCGACCTTCCGACTACAACCAAGAATGAAAATAACCTTGCAACAATAGCCAAGCGCGCGGGCCCTCTGTTGTCCCCCGACTTTGTTCTAGCCTAGAAACCGTTATTTCAGTTCGTTCGCGGCAGATATCAGTACCAAGCGCGCGGGAGCAAGTCTATTTGGCCCACAAATTAAAATTCGACAGTTGGCCCATTTTACGGTACCAACTATTTTCAGGTAAAACTAACCCGATTATTTTTGCAGGTCCCAGATACTAAAGCCCGGATCTACGATGCGACAAGTTATACCGCCCAGAGTGCCAAAATTATTTTTCAAGCCCGAAAAGTCTATCGGCCTTACCAAATATCTCAATATCACAAATTTTTGGGTCAGTCAATGATCGCTTAAGTTATTGCGGTTAAACTGTCATTCTGCGAGGTCACAAATTTTGGGTCAGTCAATGATTGCTTAAGCTATTGCTGTTAAACTGTCCTTCTGCGAGGTTACTTATTTTGGGGTCAGTCAATGATTTCTTAAGCTATTGCGGTTAAACTGTCCTTCTATGAGGTTACTTATTTTGTGTCAGTCAATGATTGCTTAATTTATTGCATTATAATGTCCTTTATTTTTTATATGTTTCAGTCAATGATTGCTTAACCTCTTGCATTTAAACTGTTCATATGTTTTAACCATTTTATAGCCGTCATTTTGATCGCGCTGTCTCGTCGACCTTTTCGTTTCTTGTGCAGGGACGGAATCTCGGCATCTGCCGAGTGGTGTTTAGTCACTGTTTGCTCAATAAAGCATTTATACTATTCACTCTCACCAGTGTTACTTTCCATTTTACAGCCATTATTTTTAATCGCGCCGTCTCGTTGACTTTTTCTTTTCTCATGCAGAGACGGAATCTCGACACCCGCCGAGCGGTGTTTAGTCACTGTTTGTCGAAGCACTCTACGTTGATCATTCTCAAAGTATTACTAACTTTTTCATTCACTATGAATACATGTCCCCAGTAGACGTTTAGACCATCTACGAGCGGTGTTCTCTCCTGCTAACCATAACCTTGATTTTCTCTTGTGTTCACAGAGATGAAATCTTAGCACGCTACGAGCATGTCCAAACTCAGGTTTGTCTTCATACACATACATGCTGTACACTCTCACACACCATGTGCACATCAGCATCCTGCATGTCGCATTCGGAATACTTTGATCTTCGCTTTTGCTCAAGCTCGATCAAAGTGGGGGCTTCTGTAGACGCCAAAAAAGCGCCTTCAGATTTCTCCGCAAAAGCCCGATGATGAAAGGAGTAATTTATAAACTTGAACTGCTATTTTTGCTTTGATAGGTAAAATAAGGTCTCAAGTTTTTCCTTGATCACTCCTTCATTTCCCCTTCGTTTAAAAACCCCTTTGAAGAGCTTTCTATCACTTCCTTTCGTGTCCAAATACGATTCCACACCTAAGAGTTATGGCCAAACAAAGTCAAGGGTCAAAACAGATGTAGCCGAATACTATGGACCGTATTTCCAGCCCCATTTGGGAGTTTATTTGGTTGAATTAATTTGTGAGCCTTATATTTTTGGATTCCTTATTCAAATACCTTTCCAATGGCATATCATGAGCCCACACCACATTTCCAACCAAGGAGTTACGAGCCCAACATTGATGCGTACTCTAAAACTAATCTCTCCTTACTCTTTCGGGTATATCTCAATATCCACAAAACATTTGGGCCTGAAACGAAAACCATTTGTAACTAAACCCAATAAGCTAACCAAAGCATCTTGAAGCATCTACTTTCGAGCCCAAACAAGTGAGATATGGCTCGTCAAACATCCACCTGGAAAGCTGACAACTGTCAGCGGCCCAGGGATAAAACCTAGGGCCGCTAGCGGCGCTGACGTGGCTTCTGGCCCGACTCATTTTTCAAGCCCAATTCAATTTTCATCTCCTTTTCAGCCGTCCAACCCTACTTCCCTGCGCCTATAAATACGACCCTCCTCCCTCAGTTCAAAACATATAGTCTACAGTTGACACCCTCTATTCTCAGTAGTATTAACTCTGAGCTTCTCCCTCTTTCTTCCATAAACAATTCTATTCTATTCTCGGGAGTATTACACAGAGCTTCCCCCTCTTTCTTCCAATCTTGAGATCTTGTCTTTACTATTTTTGTCAAACATAGCTTACAGTTCAGGTACTAACTCCTGAGGGCTCAAATTAAATTACTTGCTTAATTGTTTATTTTCTAGTAGTCAAAATGTAGATATCATGCTAGTACACGTTTTTTTATCGCTTCCTAAATATTGTCTGTTTAGTCGTTGTGCTGCCCAATTTGTCAATCGAATGCATGTCTAAATAAGGGTTAAAAATAAATGTTGTGATGCTTGTGATGAACCAATTAATAGTCTAAATCTAGGTTGTTAATCCAGTTTGTGTGGGAATCATATCTTTGAATTATTAAGCAAACTTGAGTTAGTAGAGGCCGTCATAATACGGACGAGTTGGGTGCCTAACACCTTCCCACCTCGTACCTTCGCCCCTGAACCTATTATTCTTGGGTACTCAAATGTTCCATATGAGCGGGAATCTTTCTAAAAACATGATCATTTCACTTATCGTGCTATTGGGTTGTCCTTTCGGTTTGTTCATTCGATAAAACGCCGATAGTACATTTGTGACCTCTTTCATGATTTTTATTCAATTCAAGTCTTTACAAAATCGTTTCTAACTCGATGGTCCCTTAAACTTATCTAAAGCCCCCAGCTTACAAATTTTCTATAAGGACGCACTCCGTGGCCGTAGACATCCTGGGTCCTTACAGATGCGAAGGCTGAAGTACTATGGGCATCTTAATAGGTCTCTTGGACAGTAGACATGGCTTTATGGGATGGATTTTGGTGGCTAGACTGGACCTTTTTGCACTTTCTAATGCTCTGTATATCTTCGATGTAGGAAAGAGTTGCTTTAGCCAGTAAAAGCTTTCATGTATATATGGTGAATCAATAACAAATACCCAGTTTATGTGTTATTTGCAGTGGTTCTATTTACCTTGGCTTCTCTTGTTCCATGCTTTTTCATAACTTATTGGTTAAGTTGGAATTCCAGTTGCTTGTACTGGTTTTATAGCTCATACACTGTTACAAAGTGTATTTACGACTGGCAGTTTAATTATGTTAGCCTATTTTATAATTGTTTACAAGTAGTCTCTGGGAGCTTCTCTTTTTGCCCTCAACACTATTTGCTTGGACACCTCCTTATGCTTAAATTTTCCATTGTGTATACTAGTCTTCACCATATTTGTTAGGTACATAAATTTCTCCGGCCTATTGCTAAGAGAGCATGCTTTCACATGCGAAAGTCTTTTTTAGATTGGGATTTTATTCTTCTATATTTATGTAATCAGCCCCATGTGATTACTTTCAAATCACTATGGATGCTATTTGTAACCTATGAGTTGTTGTTTTACGTACTACAAATAGTAAGAATTCACCCCCTTGGTTATTATGAGGATTATTAGTTGGAATGCTCGAGGTATAAAAAGTCTTGAAACTTAACTAGAGTTGAGATTCATCCGAAATAAATATAAACCTAACATTTTTTTTTTTATCAGAAACATTAGTTTTGTCGCTTAATAGTCATCGCATTGCTCGTAGCTTGGGATTTGGACAAATCGTTGTTGTTAATCATGTTAACCATTCAGCTGGCATGCTAGTTTTTGACAATTCTTTAGCTCAAGTATCTCAAGTTTCTGATCAAATTCTGAAGCTTGTTGTCCATGACCATAAAACAAATTTAGATAGCATTTTGGCTACTGTTTATGCTCCAACACAAGAACAAGACAGTGATCCTTTTTGGGGAGAGATGCAAAATGAAATCTCTCAATGGCCAGCACCATGGTGTTTGATTGGTGATCTAAATGAGCTAGCTTGCCCCTCTGATAAAACTGGGGGATGATTCCGTCATCCACAAAGATATGCTCGACTTAAATAGTCTTGGTGCGTTTGACATTCTGGTAGCTCTTTTACGTACAAAAACTCGACTCAAATCAACTCATATACGAAAAATTAGACCGAGTTTTATGCTCCTTCAGTTTGTACCTTCAATATAGTAATAGCTAAAATCTTTGTTGGAAACTTTACTAGCTCCAATCATGCTCCAATTATACTAGATACTACACATCAAGTACCGTACTCCAAAGACCATTTCATTTCCACCAAGCATGGGCTCATAATAAAGATTCGTGCCAAATCGTTCCAAAAAATTGGAAACATTTCAGGTACCCAAATGTATAACATTGTTCGGAGGTTATGGTATATCAAAGGCCCTCTTAAAACTTGGCA
Organism: Tetragonia tetragonoides; assembly: GCA_038025085.1. NCBI lineage: Eukaryota > Viridiplantae > Streptophyta > Magnoliopsida > Caryophyllales > Aizoaceae > Tetragonia > Tetragonia tetragonoides. Next base: position 24,696,356 of record CM076139.1, on the reverse strand, counting down.
TTACATAAAATTCCGACATATTGGTAATAAGCTAGAGCACAATTATGACAAAATTAATAGTATTGAACAACAACTCATTTCTGACATTCATAATCAATGGCTTTATCACATTTTGGCTGGGCTCATTAGTCAACGAGAAAAATTGCTTTTATTTGGTTAAAAGTATTAGGGCACTCTAGCGAAAAAATATTGGTTGCCTAAAGGTGATCATAATACTAAAATTTTCCACCTCAAGCTTTAAATATATGAATAATGGTCCTGGTAGTAATATTCTCCAGGACATTCCCTGCTGCACTAGTTCAGAATATAATGAATCTATTATTGGCCCTGTTACTGCCATTAAAAAACAAAATGCAGTATTTCAGCTTGATGCGTATAAAGCCTGGGGCCTGATGGGTTTCTGGCTCAGTACTGTAACATTTTAAGTAAACATTTAATTGATGGAATCCAAGATTTTTTTCGGCATGGTAACCTGCTTCGTGCAGTTAATCATAGATTTATCACATTAGTTCCCAAAGTAGACAACTTGAAACAATTATTCATTATAGGTCAATTAGTCTTTGTAATGTATTATATAAAATCATAGCTAAAATCTTAGTTAACCGTCTTCGCCCTATCTTAACAAAAATTATTAGTCCTTTGCAAGGAACCTTTGTCCCTAAACGATCTATTCATGATAATATCTTACTTACGCTTGAAATTTCAAATGTTTTTAGAAAATCCACTAGTAAGAGAGGATGAATGACTCTTAAGATAAATATGGAAGATGTAATACCCCACATATTTATAGTATTTATTATATTTAATAGTGTGATTAATTGATTTGGAATATGCATATTTGGAGGAAATAATATTTATTAATATTTATTTCCTTATTAATTGGTGTTTGAAAAGAAAAAATATTTCCCTTGATATAGTTTCCTTAATTGAGTTGTGTTGTAATTGGATTACAATTCTAACTAAGTCAAGTTTCCTAACCTCTATAAATACCCATTCACACTCCTAAGTCTGATTCTCTTCCTCTAAATTCATGCCCTAGTGAGTTCATAAAGCTCACTCATGTTTTCTCTCTTGCAAACCTCACAAAAACCCTAGAAACTGTCCGGCACACACAATTGGATTGAAAAATCCGTTTCTCCAGTTCTGTATATCGTTTGTAGTTTATTTTTGTATATATTTGAGATCTAGATGGCTATAACCATACTGCAAAGTTTCATAATTTTTAGAGACCGTTTGATACCCAAAACAAGTTATCTCTTGAAGCAACGCAGTGCTGATACGAGATTCAGATCTGCCTACTTTGTGCAATCATATCTCAAAACCTACACATTCTTTGTGCAAACCGTTTGGTGGAATTTAACCTTAGGGTGTCCTCATCATGTACACCAAATTTTAGAGGATCTCAACTTTGTTTGATGGTCCTTTCAAGCATTTGTTTCACATTGGGCGTGCTGATTTCAGATTTCAGATTTGTTCTTTGTGATTTGTGGTGATTGAATCGAAAGGTAACCATCATTCTTATCAGTGGAGACGTATGATACTGTTATTTGAGTACTTATTCATGTATAACATTCATTTTCATTGTTTAGACATGTTTGTTTATATTTTTACATGTATTGATTGGTTTGTCATGATACTTGAACATGATTGAAATTATCGTTCATGAATTGTTTACATCTTATTGATATGCTTAAGATGTTGTTTAACTCGATGAGAGTTTATAGCTAGATTGTAGTATTGGGATGAATTAAGTGTAAAGGAGCATACTTTTTAGATAGATGCTTGTTATTCTAGTTGAGATGACAATATGAGTACTTTAAGAGTAGTTTATGGTAACTATTTTAGTGATAGTTAGTGCAACACGAGAATAAGTTATACTTTGGAAAACCGTGCCAACTTGTGATTTATATATCATTATAAACCTGAATAGGTGTGTGATTGAGGATATCATTGTGAATTAACCCATGATGGGTAATCAATTGAGGTATGAACATGAGAATGAGTTGATACAAATTATTTTGTTTTAAGGCTCATTAGGTTTATTAGCTACTCATACCTGGCATGTTGGCAAGTAGCCTAAGAGATTGACTCTTAGGTGATGAACAATTATATTTATGAAAATTGGAATCTCGTTATGATTTGATTATGAATCGGTCCACAGTGGACTTTTAAGAGCCTGTGATGACTCTGTTATTGAGAGCCTATGATGGCTATGGTTATATATTTGATATTGGTTTTGCGGCTTTATCACCGCCAGTTTGCTTTCCTCATGTCCAAAGCTAGGAGTTAATGACCAAGAGCAAATGACACAAGTTTTGGGCTAATTGAGTGATTAGCAAAGTGGTATACAAGAATATTACGGATTTGAAAAGTTATAGTTATATCCTTTGAGATTGAGTATAAGGTCTAAGAAGACCTAAATTGTGTTTTGATTATGTGATACAATCGCACTTATAGTTTTTTAGTACATTCATATGAAATTATGACATTGTATATTGTTCGATATAATGTTGAATTACTCAGTTTTTTTGACTGGTTTCTTTTGTGCTACGTGTGTTTGTTGTCCATTTCTCTTCAATGATGGGCCTAGGATGAACCTATGCAAAATTCGTGTACATGGGGGAGTAGATTGGTGATTGGTTTAGAGATTGCATTGAAGATCAAGTTTGGATGATCGAATAGAGCTGCCAAGAAGTTGGTCTTGTATATTTTGTTATGAATAGTCATTTATTGGACTATCGAGTATGTTGAGAGTTGTACCGTTTAGCGTTCACTCATTCGTTGGAGTGAGTGTGGCGATATCGCCCTGGATTGTGTATAAAACTCTTCTGCTGTTGTAAATATTATTGATTTATAAAATTATTTATTGGTTCCGAAATCCAGGGTGTTACAAATGGTATCAGAGCGGGTTAGTTTTGGGTAAACGCATGCATCTTTATATGCTCGCGTTTTTCTTTGTTGTGCTTATATACCAATCTTTTTTACGTGAATTTTATTTTTAGTGGGCCCATAACCCAAAGGCTAAGAATCGGACTTTTATGTCCTAGTTGTTGCTTAGTGATTTTCGAGGCAAAAAATCTTTTTAAGGAGGGTAGAATGTAATACCCCGCATATTTATAATATTTATTATATTCAAGAGTGTGATTAATTGATTTGGAATATGCATATTTGGAGAAAAAAATATTTATTTATATTTATTTCTTTATTAATTGGTGTTTGAAAAGAAAAAGATATTTCCCTAGATATAGTTTTCTTAATTGTGTTGTGTTGTAGCTGGATTAGAATTCTAACTAGGTCAAGTTTCCTAACCTCTATAAATACCCATTGACACTCCTAAATCTGATTCCTTTCCTCTAAATTTGTGCCCTAGTGAGTTCATAAAGCTCACTCACGTTTTCTCTCTTGCAAACCTCACAAAAATCCTAGAAACTGTCCAGCACACACTGTTGGATTCAAAAATTCGTTTCTCCCGTTCTACTTATCGTGTGTAATTGATTTTTGGATATATTTTAGAAATAGATGTCTATAACCAGAATGAAATGTTTCATAATGTTTAGAGACCGTTTGCTACCCCGAACAATTTTTATCTTGAAGCAACGCAGTGCTGATACAAGATTCAGATCCGCCAACTTTGTTGAATCACATCTCAAAACCTACACATTCTTTGTGCAAACTGTTCAGTGGAATTTAAACTTAGGGTGTCCTTAGCATGTATGACAAATTTTAGAAAATCTCAACTTCGTTTAATAGTCCGTTTGAGCGTTTTTTTTTCAGATTGGGCGTTTTGATTTCAGATTTCAGATTTGTTCTTTGTGATTTGTGGTGATTGAATCAAAAGGTAACCATCATTCTTATCAGTGGAGACGTATGATACGGTTATTTGAGTACTTATTCATGTGTAACATTCATTGTCAGACATGTTTGTTTATATTTTCACATATATTGATTGGTTTGTCATGATACTTGAACATGATTGAAATTATCGTTCATGAATTGTTTACATCTTATTGATATGCTTAAGATGTTTTTTAAGTCGATGAGAGTTTATAGCTAGATTGTAGTATGGTGAAGAATTAAGAGCAAAGGAGCATACTTTTTAGATAGATGCTTGTTATTGTAGTTGAGATGACAATATGAGTACTTTAAGAGTAGTTTATGGTAACTCTTTTAGTGATAGTTAGTGCAACCCGAGAATAAGTTATACTTTGGAAAACCGTGCCAACTTGTGATGTAAATATCGTTATAAACCCGAACAGGTGTGTGATTGAGGATATCATTGTGAATTAACCCATGGTGGGTAATCGATTGAGGTATGAACTTGAGAATGAGTTGATACAAATTATTTTTGTTTGAGGCTTGTTAGGTTTATTAGCTACTTATACCTTGGCATGTTGGCGAGTAGCCTAAGAGATTGACTCTTAGGTGATGAACAATTATTTTTATGAAAATTAGAATCTCGTTATGATTCGATTATGAAGTGGTCCAGAGTGGACTTTTGAGAGCCTGTGATGGCTATGTTATTGAGAGCCTATGATGGCTATGGTTATATATTTGATATTGGCTTTGCGGCTTTGTCACCGGCAGTTCGCTTTCCTCATGTCCAAGGCTAGGAGTTAATGATCAAGAGCAAATGGCACAAGTTTTGGGCTAATTGAGTGATTAGCAAAGTGGTATACAAGAATATTACGGATTTGAAAAGTTATAGTTATATCCTTTGAGATTGAGTGTAAGGTCTTCTAAGAAGACCTAAACCGTGTTTTGATTAGGTGACACAATTGCACTTATAGTTTTTGAGTACATTCATATGAAATTATGGCATTGTATATTGTTCAATGAAATGTTGAGTTACTCAGTTTTGCTTACTGGTTTCTTTTGTGCTACGTGTGTTTGTTGTCCATTTCGGTTCAATGGTCGGCCTATGATGAACCTATGCGAAATTGGTTTGCATGGGGGAGTAGATTGATGATTGGCTTAGATATTGCATTGAAGATCAAGTTTGGACGATCGAATAGAGCTGCCAAGAAGTTGGTCTTGTATATTTTGTAATGAATAGTCATTTATTGTACTATCGTGTATGCTGAGAGTTGTACCGTTTAGCCTTGCACTTATTCGTTGGAGTGAGTGTGGCGAAAGCGCCCTGGATTTTGAATAAAAGTCTTCCGCTGTTGTAAATATTATTGATTTATAAAAGTATTTATTGGTTCCGATATCCAGGGTGTTACAGAAAAAAGGCCTATGATCGTATAGAATGGGAATTCCTTTTCGATCTTCTTGAAAAACTAGACTTCCACCAAGTGTGATACAGTGGATTAAACAATGTGGTTCTTCAGTTTCTTATTCGCTACTGGTTAATAATGTATCGACAAGTTTGTTTGCTACATCTGCTGGTTTAAGACAAGGGCATCCTCTTTCGACCTACTTGTTTGTTTTATGCATCGAAGCCCTTGCCAAGAGGCTAGTAAAATGTCGAACTCCTTGCCAAGAGGCTAGTAGAAGCAGCATACCAGAATCAAAGTGATTTAGGTATTCGCATTGCTAGTAATGCACCGCTAATTCCTGGGTTACTTTTTGTTGATGAGTGTATGTTATTCTGTAAGGCTTCAAGGAAAGCTTGTAAAACGATCCATAACATTTTGCAACAATTTTTGCAAGGACTCTAGTCCGTTAGTTAATTATCACGATCATATATCAGTTGTTACATTCTCCAAAATAGTTATGCAACATGAAAAGCAAATGGTTGAATCTGAATTGAATATTCCGCAAAAGCACGCCTAGGTAAGTATTTAGGGTGCTATTTTTATAAAGAAAAAATTAATAGAGACACTTTTAAGCCAATTATTGATATATCTCTTGATAAAATGCAAAGTTGGAAAGCTAATACGCTCTCAAAAGCAGGGCACACTGTGTTAATACAAAGTATTCCCTCTTTTTCATAATATAAATCATTTTTTGACTTTGCACACAAATTAAGAAATTGGGAATTTAAGAAAAAAAGATGGTACAAAGACTAAACTATCCTTAAACATTAAATGAAACTTTGGAGAGAGAAAAGAAGTAAATGACAAGAAAAAGAAAGGGTACAGTGGGAAAACTAGCAATAAATACTCATTGAGAATGCCTAAAAGTCAAAATATGCCTTATATCGTTTGAACCTCGCCCTTAACTTTAAGGTTATATTGTGAAACAGAGGGAGTAATTTAGAGACTATGCCAGCATACGCTATGCAATGCTTTGACATCCTAGTCTTTGTGACTAATGAATTAAACTCTATTAGTCGCAAATTCTTTTGGAAAAAATAGAATTTGGAGAATGGGTTTCCTATGATTAGTTGAGAAAAGATTTGTCGTCCTAAGTCTGAAGGTGGGGTGGGGTTAAGGCAAGCTAAGGATAATAATGAAGCATTTATTTCGAAACTTGGATGGTAATTATTAACGCAACTTGATAACCTTTAGGTTAAGTCTGTTACAAATAATTACCTTCACTATAACAATTTCTTCAGTTGTCAATCAAGGGCTACAGATTCTTGGATGTGGCGGAAATAGTTAGCTCACCGCATACTACTTAGATAAGGTATTCGTTGGAAGGTTGGTTCTGGGCAACACATCAGTTTTTGGTTTGATAATTGGTGCTTGGAGAAAAACATAGTTGATTATTTACAATTGTCCAATGATCAAACTAGATACAATAGACTTTGCGTTTCGGATGTTATTACAGAATATAAAATATGGAACATGGAAAGATTACAACCATTAGTTCCAGAGAGCTGATTCATATCATTTGTGCCATTCCGATCCCTAGCTATGATCTTCCTCACAGTTATGTTTGGGGATTATCTAGTAATGGTGACTTCACAACTAAATCTGCGAATCGTTTAGCACATAATATTAGATATATTGAGAAAGCAGTTTGGGGTTACAAGTGGTTGTGGAAAGTCCTAAGTTATAATTATTTATTTGCCATCTCCTTCATAAGAGCTTAGCCTTGAGACATACCCTTCGTCAACGAGGTTTGGATATTGATCCTCTCTGCCCCCTTTGCCATCAAGCAGAGGAAACATACTCACATTTATTATGTGATTGCCCTATATCACTACACATGTTTGGAAAATTGTTCTAAGTAGGCATATGATTTCTAGCATGCCTCAAGGAGTTATCTTTACTTACCTTCAAAAGGTACATACTCAGGGACGTAAGGAGGAATTGACGGAAATTTGCGATGTATTAGGGAGTATTTGGAAAGGGAGAAATGCAGTCCTCTTTCAACATCAAGACTTCAACGTCAACCGGGCCTTTTACTCGGCTCACCAGGCAGCGCAAGAGTGGAGGATTCGTAAGCAGTTGGATGACTAGTATTACTTAGAAGTAGATCTCTTTCGACCATGCAAGTCAAACATAGCTTGTCAAGTGGTGCGCTCCAGTGGATGAGTTTGTTAAAGTTTAACTTTAATTGTTCAATTCTGAACTAGTCAACTGCATCTGGGTTTATTTTTCAAGATTCAAGAGGTATTCCAATATGTGGTAAAGCAGAAACGCTAGGGACAATTTCAGTGTTGGTGGCAGAAGCCACGACTATGCAGAATGGAATACGTGAAGCAGTTCAACGAGGTTATTGACGCGTTCAATTAGAAGGTGATAATTTGGCTTTCATCAATGCCCTAACTGGAAAATGGGATGCATCCTGGCAGATACACACCTGAATGGCGTAAGAATGTTTATTGAATATTAGGGTTCAACATGTCTACAGATTAGATAACCAAGCAGTTGATTGGTTATTAAAAGCAGGTGAACTATGTACTTATGAGTTTGATATCCCTAGGCCTTTAGTATCTATTCTGTACCAGGATCAAATTGGCGTCTCCCTCGCGAGGAGGATTTCCCAATGGTAACATTCTTACTTTTTGGAAAAAAAGGATCATGTTCTATTTGGATTATGGTTATGGTTAATTAATTTGCATAGTTTGATTATGATTTTGCATGTTAGTATATTTATCATATTAGATTATTTTATATCATGTTTATTTCATGTTTAACATAAAAATTATACTTTTGCTTCTTTGTATGATTAATTAGCATACAATTAGATTAATTACATAATTAGATTAATTTGCATATTAGTTGTAATTATTGCACGAAAAGCATGTTGAGTTGAATTGTGATGCTACCTTTGATAATGCCTCTCTAGTGAGTAGTGTTGCAGGTGTATTAAAGGATCATAACTCAAGATGGATGCAAATTTTCTTCAAACAAATCAGAGCGCAATCTGTTGTTGCTGCGGAATTGATAACCATCAAAGAAGAACTATATTTCATTGTCGCCAAAGGATGGAAAAGGGTCATCATTGAGTTTGACTCCACACAAGCAGTTAAGTTACTCAACAAGGATAAGGTTCACAAGGGGAGTCTCATGAATATTGTTTTGGAATGCAGGCATCTAATGAAGACAATAGAGGAGGTGTTGATCATCCAATGTTTTAGAGAGAAGAATGCATTAGCTGACTCCCTAGCTAATTATGCTAAGAACTTGTAGTTGGATTATAATAATAATTTAGTAGTACTAGATGTGGCGCTAGATCCCCGCAAACACTTTCTGAGCAGGGGTTGTAATGGAGTCTGTACTCCCAGACTAGTTTTGACGTAATTTGTTTAACTGCCCAAATTTTATCAAAAAAAAAAAAAAAAAACTACTTCACTATTGCTTTGATTTAATTCCCTATATGGTTACCAACTTGTTTGTTCATACAAATTGGCAATTGGCGCGTTAAACAAGAACGGTATTTTAGAGGACATGCTTATCATATTTATTTGAGAAATCTCGTATCAAAGCATGTAATTGGATAAATCATGTGTAAAGCAATAATAGTAACAATTTGCATTGTTTAACCCACTTAGTTAATTCTAGAATTGGACAATCGGATTGGTTTGGAACCGTGCAATCGCAATAATTAATCAACATCATCTACAAGAGGTCGTTTGTTTAAATGGGCGTAATTGGGTGCTTAACACATTCCCAATTCGTACCCACACCCCCAAACTCATCTTTGGTCCTTTGGGTCATTAGAGTCAATTTATCCCCAATCGGGATTGGGGTGCATTTAACCTAGGTTGGAGTCTTTCTAGACTTTCGATTTGGATTCTTTCTTGGAACTGGTTTTCAAGTGTATCCAAAAAATTTGGTGGCGACTCTCGTTTTATCTAAACCCCTAAAAATGTTAAAATTTAAACCCGGATGTTTAGAACACCCATATTGTTTGACTAATTTCCCATAGCACGCAATCAAATGCATCAGACATCTAATAAAGTATAGGATACGATGGGAATATGTGAAAAGTAGAAAAAACAAAAATGTGATAGAAGACCCACATAATTGTTGGGTTAGAAAATCTATCTCCTCTTATTCTACCTCGTCTCACGGCACCAAATGACCCATAAAAGAAAAGAAAAAAGAAGTCTTCCTCTTATTCTTTCTATTGCCATTCGGTTGTCCTCTCAACTAGTTATTCGCCTTAGCTTAGGGAGTTAAGTGAGAGCTAAACGACATGCAAGTGAAAGGCGAAAACCTCTACTCTAATCCCTTTTTATGGGTTGTTGGAACCTTCATAATCCTTTTTTCGCTTTTTATCCCTCCACGTTTCTCTCTGTACTCCTTTTTTTTTAAATAAATTTTGTATTGTTCTATATTTTCAGTGTAGTGTATATGTAGTTTTGTTTTGTGGGATTTAATTTTCCAAGTTATGCTTCTTTTTATTCTTTTTTTAGGTTCTGAGATGGGATTTGGGTTTGGATGAAAATGAGATGGATATGAAATTGAGAAGATAGAAGTGAAAATAGAGATATTGTTAAATTATATTAGTAGATTCCCAAATGAGCGAAAAGAATAAAAAACATTTCTTTCTTGGTTAGGCCTTTAACTCTCAATTTCCATGTTATTGAGTTGTAAAAGTAACAAATACGGATATAAAAAAAAAAAGAAAAAAGAAAAAAGAGTAAGTTATACTTTGGAAAACATTTAACTTGAACTATTTGAGTTAAACTATGTGGTTTTTGGGAGGGAGGTCTGTTGTAAAGTTCTTCTGCCAAGTATCAAATTAGCATGGATAGCTAGCTAGTTGCTAATTTACTACTGTTGATTGTTGGTCTCTGACTTTGGTTTCCTTGTCTTTATGTCACAGGCTTGTAGTTTATTATTAGAAAATATATTTTGAATGCTATCAAGAAAATAGATTAATGATTTATCAATACCGTTTATAATAACTAATATGAAGTTATCCGTATAAAACCAAAGTTGTGCTATGTGAATATAAAATTGCTTATGTGACATACAGTAATAGTTGTTTAGATTTAAATGATAAGTTAAATCTATATCTTTTCATACTTTAAAAACGTATTCAAATAAATAGTTAAATGACAAATTCACAACCACACACCATCTTGATAAAATGTCTTTGGGAACCGTTAGATTTATACATTCGTGTGCTGTAGTCCATAAATTTATCTACCGAGCTTATTAATAGCCAATATACTACTATTGGTTCTTATCTCTCTTTGATTTATATATTTATTTTATATAAAATTACTTATGTGTCATGTAATGTGTTATGACAACGGTTTGATCCATATAGATAAAATAATTTCCTTTCTTTTTTTATACTTAAAAAAATTTGTCGAAGAAAATAGTGTTTAAATCTACTTTATTCACATTATTTTACCAAATTAGCATATTGCTCCATCTCCATGAACCATGTACTTTTTTTGGGGTATAGAATCACTATGAAGATTAGATGCATATATAATATGTTTATTTATTAGTTAGTTTTAAAGTCTTTATGCATTTATTACTTTGAGTACCTTACCTTATTAAATTCTTATATCTAGTTTTTGGTATAGTTTAGTTTAAGATTTAATTATGTTCATGTTTTTTTCACTCAAATAAACAAATAAATATTTATGTATCCTATTTATTAATTATATAATATGGTTCATGTATCCTCATTAATTGGTTAACTTGGCATTAGTTTTTGAATATGATGATGATTGGACATGGTGACATGCAAAACACGTGTGAATACAACAGCGCTAGATCAACTTTTATATAGGATCATTTTATAGTATGTTATTTTTTTAGAAAATTCATACGCCAAAAACTTTGTTCAATAAAATAGTTAAGTGATAGATTTACAATTAACTACCATTTTCACGTGTTCTGTCAACCAAAATATTAATACCTCTACATGCTTGTGTAATTCTATAACTTTCTACCATGACAATACCCATTACTAACGTTTTTATTCCTCTTTAGTCTACATTGTATTAAAATTATTAATAATATTTTTTTCATTTAAAAAAAAAATTATGTTTAATGTCATGGATTATGCAGCAGTTGTTTAGATCCACATGGCCAAACTAATTTCCTATATTTCTAATTAAAAGAAAATTGTTAAAAAATAATAATAGTTATATTTACACCTATTTTACTTAAATATTGTACTAATTTACTATATTTATCCATCTTCATTGAGAATCACTTTTAATTTGGTTTAATGTCATGTATTATGCATCGTTTGTTTATTTGGATTCATGTAGATATTTTTCTAATTAAAAAAATACTCAAAAAATAATTATGTTGACAACTATCTTACTTAACTATTCTACTAATCTACTATATTTCTCCATCTTCATGTATCGTAATTAATTAGATAACATGGTTCATGTATCGTCATTAATTATTTGGGTGACATGGCATTGACTTTTTGATATGATGATGACTGAGATAGTGACATGGCATGACACATGTCGATGCAGCGGCTATCATGATCCAACTTTATATATATATATATATATATATATATATATATATATATATATATATATATATATATATATATATATATATATATATATATATATATATATATATATATATAAGTGAGTCCATTTCGTGTGGCCACGACACATGGGATGCCTTGTAAGCGCCAAAAATCATGTGGGCATGACACCTAAGATGCCACGTAAGCGCCAAGTTCGTGTGGTGATGACACGTATTCCGCCACCTAAGCCACCTTCCAAGTGTGTCAAGCATTAATTAATAATCATTTTTGACTTCATAAATACTACCTATTATATTTATTATCATATTGTTCAGATTATAAAATAAAATAACTTTTGTTACGCAACTTTAAAGATTATAATTCTTCCTTCATTGGATCAGGTTCAGAAAATACTTCAAAATGAGATACATATGTACTATATCCTATCGTATAGGCGCCACATCGTTGTACGTATAAATGTGAGTCCAATTCGTATGGGCACGATAAGTAGGACGCCACGTAGAAGGTGTAAATTCGTGTGACGATGATCACACATTTCACACCTAAGTGCACGTAAGCAAAACTCTCTACATAGCCTAACAACTCACCATCCAAGTGTCACTCATTAATGCCTCATCATTAGTTGACTTTATTACATATTTAATAGCATTTTTTTATATTACAAAATAAAATAAAATAACTTTAGTTTAAGTCAGAAAATTATAAATCCTACTTCAATGGATTGGATTTGAAAACAAAAGTTTCAAAATGAGATATATATGTCTTATAAAAGTTGGGTCATTTTCGTGCAGTGATGACATGTAGGATTCCACATAAGAGAAAATGTTCGTGTGAGGATAAGACATAGATGACACATGTGCACAACTTGGTTAAATAACAATAAACGATACTTCTAACAATACCTTAACTATTTGATGTTATATGTATTTAACTTGATCTTTAATCTTTTATAAACATAAATAAAATTTATTTAAGTGGTACGTTCCTACATGATCTATGTTTATAAATCAATCTTTTTTACATTCATTCTAATTTTGATGTAGATCGATTTAAAGGAACATTTCATATCGTGCGGTATAAAACAGGCATGAGGTATCATCTAGGAAGTTATCTTCATTTTCGAGAGATATTCACGAGTCCATGCGGAGCACGGAGTATATATATATATATATATATATATATATATATATATATATATATATATATATATATATATATATATATATATATATATAAAAGTGAGTCCATTTCGTGTGGCCACGACATGTGGGATGCCATGTAAGCGCCGAAAATCATGTGGGCTTGACACCTAAGATGCCACGTAAGTGCCAAGTTCGTGTGGTGATGACACGTATGCCGCCACCTAAGCCACCATCCAAGTGTGTCAAACATTAATTATTAATCATTATTTGACTTCATAAATACAACCTATTATATTTATTATCATATTGTTCAGATTGTAAAATAATATAACTTTTGTTATGCAACTTTAAAAATTATAATTCTTACTCCATTGGATCAGGTTCGAAAAATACTTCAAAATGAGATACATATGTATTATGTCCTTTAAAGTTGGGTTCTTTTCGTTGTAGGATGACATCATGTGAGAATATATAAAAGGGAGTCCATTTCGTGTGGCCACGACACGTGGGATGGCATGTAAGCCCCATAAATCATGTGGGCATGACACCTAAGATGCCACGTAAGCTCCAAGTTCGTGTGGTGATGATACTTATGTCATCACGTAAGCCACCATCCAAGTGTGTAAAGCATTAATTAATAATCATTATTTGAATTCATAAATACAACCTATTATATTATCATCATATTGTTCAGATTATAAAATAAAATAAATTTTGTTATGCACTTTAAAAATTATAATTCTTACTCTATTGAATCAGGTTCGGAAAATACTTCAAAATGAGATACATTTGTACTATGTCCTATAAAGTTGGGTTCTTTTCATCCGAGTATGACATGTGAGACGCCACATGTATGGGAGGAATATGTTCGTGTGAAGATGATACATAGGCGCCACATCGGCATACGTATAAAAGTGAGTCCAATTCGTGTGGGCACGATAGGTGGGATGCCACGTAGGAGGTGTAAATTCGTGTGACGATAACACCTAAGCGCCACGTAAGCAAAACTTGATACATAGCCTAACAACTCACCATCCAAGTGTCACTCATTAATGCCTCATCATTAGTTGGCTTTATTACATATTTATTAGGAGTAGCATTTTTTATATTACAAAATAAAAAAAAAAACTTTAGTTACGTAAGTCAAAAAATTATAAATCCTACTTCAATGGATTGGATTTAAAAAAAGCTTCAAAATGAGATTTATATGTCTTATAAAAGCTTTTTTTAAATCCAATCCATTGAGTCAATTACGTGTGTGCACGCCACGTGGGACGCCACGCAAGTGTATATATTGGTGTGAGGACGACACATGGGATGCCACGCAAGCGCCAAATTCGTGTGGTGATAACATGTATGTCACCACCTAAGCCACCCATCCAAGTGGGTCATTATTAATGCATGATCATTATTTGACTTCATAAATACACCATGATATAATTATTATAACATTATTCAAATTATAAAATAAAATAACTTTTGTTACGCAATTTTAAAAATTATAATTTTTACTCCACTGGATCAGGTTCAGAAAATATTTCAGAATGAGATAAATGTGTACTATGTCCTACAAAGTTGGGTTCTTTTTGTGTGGGGATGATATGATGTGGGTGGGAGGGATATGTTCGTGTGAAGATAACACATAGGTGCCACATCATATATATACACACACACGTGGGACGCTAACTAGGCGGGTCAAGTTGGTATTGTCATGACATATAGGCGCCACGTAAAAGATGTAGTTCATGTGGAGCTGACACATAAGTCACCACCTAAGCAACTCATACATATGTGTCATGCATTTATTCATCATCATCATTGCCTCCATTAATACAGCATAATATAATTCAAAGCATATTTGTTCAAGTTATATAATAAAATAACTTTTGTTACGACAACTTGAACATTTATAATTTTTTCTTCATTGGATCTGAATCAAAAAATAGTTCCAAACGAGATACATATGTCATATATTTGATTCTAATATAAAGTTAGGTCTTTTTCTACAACACGTAAGACGCCACATAAGAGCGTTATGCTGGTGTAGAGATGACACATAGGCGCCACATAAGAGATCATATTCGTGTGTAGCTGACACGTAAGTATGTAGCCACATAACTTGGTCATTATTCGTGTGGTGACGACACGGGTACGCATACCCTTGCGAGCCACATCGTGTGGGGTTGACACATAAACTGCCACATAAGAGAGTAATGTTCGTGTGAGATTGACCCATAAGCCGCCAAGCAAACGAATCATCCAAGTGTCACACGCATTAATGTATCCTCATTAATTACATGACTTAGTTAAGATCACATATTCTACTTATTAGCATATTATTTAAAATATAATCTAATGTAACTTTTGTTACGCAATTTAAAAAATATATGTCTTACTTAATTAGATCAGAGTTAAAAAATACTTCTAAAATGATATATATATATATATATATATATATATATATATATATATATATATATATATATATATATATATATATATATATATATATATATATATATATATATATATATTTGACCTACACATTTAAAGTTTGATCCGTTTTGTGTGTAGAGGAAAGAGATGACGTCAATTAAGTGATCCATATTCGCATGGAGTTGATATACATATGATTGCCGACTAAGAGACATGCATGCCTCATCCAATAATGCATCCTCATCAATTACCTGAGTTATAATAGTGAAATACCACATTTGATTTTTAATAACGTATTATTCAAAACGAGATATATATGTCTTATATTTGACTCTATTATAAAGTTAGGTCTTTTCTATGACAAGTAGGATGCCAAATAAGAGCATCATGTTGGTGTAGAGATGACACATAGACACCACGTAAGAGGTCATATTCGTGTGGAGCTGACACCTAAGTCGCCACATATATAATTGGGCCATTATTTGTGCGGTGATGACACAGGGACGCCGCCTTTGCGAACCACATCGTGTGGGGTTGACATGTAAACTGCTACGACTACGTAGAAGAGTGATGTTCATGTTGGGTTGACACATAAGCCGTCACGCAAGCAAAATCATCCAAGTGTCACACACATTAATGCATCCATCATTACTTGATTTAATTAATATCACATAATATACTCACTAACATATTTTTTAAATTATAATCTAAAATAACTTTTTTAACGCAAAAAAAGTTATAATTCTTACATAATTGGTCAATCTCATTGAAATTATTTACGAGTCCGTGCGAAGCACGGACATAAAACTAGAATATATATATATATATATATATATATATATATATATATATATATATATATATATATATATATATATATATGTGGATGTTGTACGTTGCTAGGTGGACACGTAGGCATCCACGTAGACACTTTCTATTATCATTATTTGACATGTGTAATCCATGTTATCCTAACAATTAATGCTTTACATTCATACTTTGAATATGATTCACACTTAATAACTCATGATTCAATGTATGTGGTTAATTTAATTAGTTTGACTATTAAGTGGTTAATTAATATACTTTGAAAAATTAATGTATTGTAATTGTTGAAATTTATTTGGATCAAATAAAATCTATACCGAGCCAAATCAAACTATTTGATTTGGAATAAACATTTAGATCAGCATTCAAATTGTAATTTTGGTTTTGACTTGGACTTATCTATTTGGAGTTCCAATTCCAACAGTTTCAACTTAATTTCAATGCATCCATTTGATACTTATCATATTTTTTTTTATTGGACTGGATACCAGAGTAAATTGCAGTAAAATAATAATAGTAGTATGATTGCAGTAGTGGTAGTGGTGATCTTTTGGACTGAATATTGGATACTATATGGAGTAAATTGCAATAAAAATAATAAACAAGTTTGCTATACAAACCAACAGATTTATATCATGATTAACGATAAATGAGATATTGTATACGTAGTATTTTTTGTACTGTCTTACCATTGATGCAATATTGTGGGTTTGTACGTAGCATATTAAGGGGATGTGACAAATGGATATTTATGGTACGGATATGACATATGCGAATGATATATTGAAATATGCATTTAAAAATATTTTATTTAATATTAACACACAAACTGTGCATCGCACGAGAATGTAACTAGTTAACAAATAAGATGATAAAGTAACCAAAGAACTTTGATTATGTAAAAAATCTCCTGGCACTATCACGTGACAATCCACATTTTTTACTTTTTTTTTAATTTAATTTGCTTCGATATATATAGTCCCTGTAGTGGCTTTTGTTGGATATCATCAGCGGAGTTTTGACTTTGTACATATTTTCTTTATATGAACACAAAGTCAGCATCAAGCACACCTTTTTTGGGGATTGAAGACTTGAGCAGTGTTGAAAGGAAATTTAAGGGTCCTCTTCTTTGCTTGTCTTTGACTCTTTTTTTATTTGGAAGTTTTTTTCGTCATGTCCCAAAACAAGGTAAAGTCTTCGACAAATTTTTTATTTTTTTTTGTGCGTCCTTTTAGCCTTGATTTGCTTTCTTTATATATATATATAATAGAATTCATATGAGATGGCGTCCTACAGTGAGATGGTGAGAAGTGATCACCACTGTTCAATCACGCAGATCTAAGGGTTCAGATTACATGTGTCATTAATGACATTTTGGTAATAACTCGTAACTTTCTTTTTTTTTCACTGCTGGGTTCCTCACGCTTCTCGGTTTCTCTCTCCTCTCCCCTTCTTTACCAAATCTCGTTTCTTTCCCCTAATCTTTCTCCTTCCCCTTTCACTTGACAGCGCCATTGATAACCATAAAGAAGTTATGACGAGCAGCTCATGGCAGCGCAGGTGAAGCTTGTTTGATCGTCGCCGGTGTTATTCGAATTTCGAAGTACGTGGAAACCTATTTCAGCACATAACGCTCGATCTACTCGCGATTTTTGCAGCTATTTAATCTAGCTCTTATGAAATTAGGTAAAATTACCTATCTTAAGGTAGAATTAATTTATCAAACTGTGTGACAATTTCTTTTTAGGGTTTTGGGTTGTTATGTTCGATTTCCAGGTTTTCTTCCTTTTTCTACTGAGCTAGTTCATGTTTTTGTTGTATTAATTGATATCTGCTCTTGTTTTTGGGATTGAAATTTGGAGCTATTGTTTTTTTCGATTTTAGCCTTTTGTTTATATTTAATTTTGAGCTAAATTAACTCCTGCAGTGCTATGAGTGCTATGAACTCTACTTGGTACATTAGTATTCATTCCTTTTTCTGTTTGATTTTGGTAATAAATTTGGTTGTTCATCTCATTGACTTTTAATTTGTTGATATTAATTTTGTTGCTAATGTGGTCTATGAGTGACCTTGCTTAGAGTTAGACATGACCTCTCTCTCTCTCTCTCTATTTTAACACTTAAACATGTCTAGGAGTAACCCCTTTTGTGGCAAAACCAAGTCCACAACCTGAATTTCCAACTGCTAATACGTTTAAATGTAAAAATTAGGTTAGCTACTTGAAGTGACCCCCTTATACAAAGAACAATGAGCCTTTATACATCGAAAAGTGACCCTTTGCGATTGTTTTCTTCATTTATTTGATGTGCGATTTCATACTCGTGATATTGTTAATAAATAATGGACTTGTATTATCTTGCAGCTTCAGGAATGAGAGCTCATTGTGCTATTTATGTAATTTATTGAAGTTGTCATTTATGTTTGTTTAAAGTCATTTCTTAGTTCATACAAGATCGAATGACCCTTGGGTTCAGTATAAGTGACCCCTGGGTTCAGTATAAGTGACCCCTATGTTCAGTATAAGTGACCCCTATGTTTTCCTTACATTTCATATTGGGGAAGCTATTTTTTGTTGACTGAAATGATTTTGCTGAAATGACTGTTGAAGTAGATACATGAAATCTATAATTTACTTGTGACTGCCAGAAGAAAAGATGCGTGTTTTGTGAGATCAAGACAAGCAAGAATTTCATCAAGTTCGAGGTTTATTGTCCAAAATATCTTTCTCCGTACACACTGTGTATCGCTGACTCCGTGAAGGCTGACAAGTGGAAGAAATCTCTTTCTCCTGGTTGGTGCCTCGTCTCTTTGCCTTTTGAATTTATATATTCACTTATCATGCTTGCTGGTATGCTGGGTTTTCAAACTATGATGGTTAGTTTCTGGTGGTATGTGTTATGTAAGTAGTATAAGCGAGAATTGAGTCTTTCTTTTTTTTATGCAAATAATGTAGTTCTTTGTGCTACTATATATGAATCTAATTACTAGTGAACTACTAGAGTTCCCCCTGGTGCATTTTGATTTAGGTTTGCCTATCGATCCAAGCAGACTTTGGATTTGTGCTACAAATATTGTAGTCATGTAAGCTTTGTGCTAGATCATCTGTGAGTTGAATCACATGTGAAAGATATATGATATATGGAAGGGTCGTGGGGTCGCACTAGAAATTTGGTGTTAATATCTTTGTAGGACTCAGTGGATCCATACCCCCACCAGTTTAGAAAACTTGGCACTGGAATAAGGTCCCCCATAGTTTTCCCACAACAAGTTAAACTAAGGTTCTTTATTTTGTAACTATATTTTTAAGTGATATTAAGCTAATTGTTGGTTTTGAAAATTTCGTATGCTAGTCTGTTAGCTCAATTTGTAGAGCCTTTGTGCGATTGCACAAAAGATTAGGTTCAAATCCTACATAACTTGTTAAGGTAAACTATATGTTGAACATAAAAGTGACCCCTGTTTAGCGAAAAAGTGACCCCTACTTAACTAAAAAGTGACCCCTACTTAACTAAAAAGTTACCCTTACTTAACCAAAAAAGTGACCCCAGTGTGCAAAGGTTGCTTAGGGTTTGGGGACTAAGTCGTCTTAAACGGTTGCCAGGTTTATACGACATGCACTTTTAAGTTCATCTAGACTTTTCTGTGCATTTGTCCCTCGGTTTAGGTTGAATCATCAAGTTTTAGGGTTCATTAAGTGTAGAGATTACACCGACCCCCAATGGGGTTTAGGGAATCTTTCCTTGCGGGGGGATGAGAAGAGTGCTTAGGGTTTGGGGACGGTAGTTGCCAAACCCTAAGCCGTCTTAAAACGGTTGCCAGGTTTATACGACATGCGCTTTTAAGTTCATCCAGACTTTTATGTGCATTTGCCCCTCAGTTTAGGTTGAATCAAGTTTTAGGGTTCATTAAGTGTACAGATTACACCGATCCCCAATGGGGTTTAGGGTATCTTTTCTTGCGGGTGGGTGAGAAGAGTGCTTAGGGTTTGGGGACGGTAGTCCCCAAACCCTAAGCCGTCTTAAAACGGTTGCCAGGTTTATACGGCACGCCCTTTTAAGTTCATCCGAACTTTTATGTCCATTTGCCTCTCGGTTTAGGTTGAATCAAGTTTTAGAGTTAATTAAGTGTAAAGTTTACACTGACCCCCAATAGGGTTTAGGGTATCTTTTCTTGCGGGGTGTGTGTAGAGTGCTTAGAGTTTGGGGACACCGTCCCCAAACCCTAAGTCGTCGTAAAACGGTTGCCAGGTTTGTACGACATGCCCTTTTAGGGGCGGTGCAAAGAGTGCTTAGGGTTTGGGGATGACAGCTGAAAAACTTAACATTAACCAACTTCGGTTTACTTGTTTTCTCAGCACTTGCTTGGTTGGAAGTGCAGCCGACTCTCTTAACTCTCTTTCCCTTTCACCACTTACAATGACAATCTACATTCAGCAATTAGCATTCTATAAGTGACCCAACATAGTTGAAAAAGTGACCCCTTACCCTTTTTAAAGTGACTGATTAATCGTTTGCATTTTCTTTGTGCATGTGTGTGGTATGTAGTATGTACTGTATGCATTTTGGTACTTTTCCGGGGGTCAGTATAAGTGACCCCTGTCTCTTTTATAGTGACCCCTCACACTTATTTGAGTCCAATTTTAGTGTTTAATTTGTTCATATTTACATTGTTCGTTTTGTAAATCTATTCTGCATTTGCTCAATGCATATTTGCAGACATAGGCTTTATAAGGTTTTGTAAAAACAAATCTGCATATTAAAGTATAAAGGGATCCTTGTTTAGCTAATAAGTATTTATAAGTGACCTATGTTAAGCTAAAAAGTGACCTTTGTTCAACTAAAAGGTGACCTATTAATCTAAAAATAATCTTCTTGATGTTTCATTATAGTCGTCGTTACTTTTGTGTTTGATCTAGTGAAAAATTGTACTCTCAAAGTTGGACTTGTGTATAAGGGAACTTTAAACAAGTCTGCTTGTTAAACTAAAAACTGACCCTGTTTAGCTAAAATTAGACCCTTGTTTTGATCGAATTTTCTACTTTCTTCGATTTCTTGTTTAATTTTTGTCTATTTCCGGTTTATAGTGACACATGTTTAAATAAAGAAAATGACCCTGTTGATGAACAATTGTTTCATTGTGAAGTAACTTCTAAACTGAGTAAGCTAAAGTAGCTTCTATACCCTGATGCTATGGCACTGTTAATATACTTGAGCATGATATTTGCTAGTAATGTTGGGGCTGAAAGAAGGCTATTTTGGTGAATGAGGATGCTTTCATTTCATCTCCTTGGTTAATCACGGGCGACTTTAATGTCTTCTTGTCAACTGAAGAAAGAATTAGGTTTGTTGACTTGGTCTTTTCAAGATATCAGTGACTTTAAAGGTTGTGTTGATGAGTCCCCCTTGATGGACGTCCCTGCTACTGACCATTATTATTTTACATGGTTGAATAAACAGTTTGCTGCTGATCGTGTTTTGTGTAAGCTAGACAATCTGCTGCTATTACGTTCCTGTTTCTGTTTTGTTTGCTCTTTAGTTCTGTCATGTATCTATCATTCTGTTTCACTATAAAGTGACCCCTGTTTAACTATAAAGTGACCCATGTTTCACTATAAAGTGACCCTTGTAAACTATAAAGTGACCCATGTAAACTATAAAGTGACTCTTGTCTGTATTCATGTGATTAATTCATGGACATTTTTGCCTATAGACAGGGATGGGGGATTTTTACTCGTATTTCAGATTTGATGTCTGTATTCATGTGATTAAATCATGGACATTTTCCCTTAATTGTCAACATGTCCTAGTAGTCTGCTTACCAACCAATATGATTTGAGAAGTTATAGCATTTGATCCATCTTTAGTAATGCATTTATTCCAATGACTATTGCCTTTTGGAGGTAGTTTCAGATGTCTTATTTTTGGTTTATTTTAGTGTATTAGCTCAATGGTAGAGCATTTGTGCAGTGCATAAAAGATGTGGGTTCAAATCCCATATAGAATTCTTGTTATCTTGGATTATTATAGTTAGAAAGAAGTTACCCCTCTCCTCTCCCTTTTAATGCTCAATGATATTGTTCTTGCAGTGTCTTAAAAGTTACTCCCTCCGTTTCACAATATAAGGCATTTTTTGACTTTATTTTTGTTTCACAATATAAGGCATATTTTGACTTTCAACACTTCCCAATGAGTATTTATTGCTAGTTTTCCAACTTTACCCTTATTTTTTCTTGTCATTTACTTCTTTTCTCTCACCAATGTTGCATTTTATGTTTAAGGATAGTTTAGTCTTTTTACCATCTTTTTTTCTTGAATTCACAATTTCTTAATTTGTGTGCAAAGTCAAAAAATGACTTATATTATGAAACGGAGGGAGTACCTTGCATTGTCTTAGAAGTGATCCGCCTTTCTTTTTAAAGTGATCCTTGTTTAATCTAAAAGTGACCCAAATGGTTAAGGAGTAACCTATGTAGGATTCAAACCTATATTCATTGTGCAAAGCACATTGCTCTACCAATTAAGCTAATAGGCTAGCATATCAATATCAATATCGATATTAGAGATTAACCCCATCCTAATTGACACTTGACAACTTGCATATGAATATCAATATCAATATCAATATCAATATCAGCTTAACATTAGTGGTGGGCTCACTGATAATGTAAAAGTGCCCCCCCGTATTCTTTAAAAATTACGCATAACATAAAGTGATTTAGTCATTTTCAATAAACAAAAAATTAGAAGTAATATGAAAAATTCTCGGATTAATGAACTCATGCGTTATAACCGTTAGAGGCCATCTCGGGTTCACATCTCCATGCGTTGTATCTCATGTATTTCAAGACCAAGACATAGTACATAGGATCATCTCGATTTTGTGAACTCATGCGTTGTAACCGTTAGAGGCCATCTCGGGTTCACATCTCCATGCGTTGTATCCTATGTGCTTGAAGACCAAGGTTCGCCGCCGTATTCTAAGTCATCTCGGATATGTGAACTCATGCGTTGTAACCATTAGAGGTCATCTCGGGTTCACATATCCATGCGTTGCACTTAGGTACCAGATGAAAACGATATACATGATCGATCCTGAGTGCAACAATGAGTCCTTTAAAATTGCAACCACAACACGCACGTGGAGTTATTAGTGCAACAACGATTCCTTTGGTATGTGCAATCTAAAAGATTATAAGAGTACTGACACCTCTTTTTTTTTTAAAGGTATAACCATGATGCGACTCAAGGAGCATACGCAAGACGGTCATATTTACCTCTTAGCAACTACATCTGAAAATGGAAAGGCTAAAAAGGACATAACTTTTCGTGTGCGTCACTCTCTCTTGCGACCTCGAAGACCAGCACTATAAATTGATCGCTCACTTGTTAAATTGGAGATGTCAACCATGATTGAACAAGGAGCGCATGATGGGACCACTGCTCATATCCTGAAAAGTCCTAATCATGACTGTTTACCTTCGAATGATACATTTCCTGTACTTGGCCGCAAGATCATCTCTGACTCATCCAAGTGGAATTCTCATAGTTTGAAGATTTTGGGGGAATTTAATTATATTCCGAAGTATTGGGAGTCAACTGAAGATATTCTTTCTCCCTTTGGAAATATCTTGGCAAAGTGTTCCATCCGCAGTGCTATATATGCTTCCCTTTACACCTATGATCGAGAGCCTAGTGTTTTCCTTGCATTTTGTGAGGGTTAGTTCCCTACTACTAATACCTTCCACACTTTGGCAGGCGAGACGTCCATTTCTCTATGGGATCTATATAAGATCCCTGGTTTGCCTATTTCTGGCTTACCTTATGACGAGACGGTCCCTAGTTACAGCACATTGCAAGGGAAAGATAACGATGGCCAAAGACTAGTCCCGCAAACTTGTGAGTACTTATTTGCTGCATACCATCACCTAGAAAATCACTCTTCCCATGGAGTTTCTGCTGAGAGATGGATCGATTTTTGGTGTAAGAATAAGTTAGTCTACAAAGCCCCAACTACACGTCGAAGCTGACGACATACCACGGGTGCTCCGAAACTGACTCACAATCCAGATGGTAATCTCCAGATTCAGTCGAGGGAGTGGAATGAAAAGGAACTTATGATTTTTAATGCTCTTGGGATTGTAGAGACAGAGGTACAAGAGAAAGTATACTTGTCAGCATTTCTTTCTTGTTGTTTATGCACCTTTATTTTACCGGACGCTAAAGACAGGTTAATTAGACTTAAAAATTTTGAGATTGCGGCATTGATGGCGTCGCAAAAGATGTTTAGTCTTGCAGTCCCAGTATTGGCTAGTATTTATCGTGGTGTGAATGCAAGAGCTAACTCTGCTAAACCATCATTTAACAACTGTCTTTGTCCTGCCCACTATGTTTATGCTTAGATAACTTGTTATTTTGACACACATTACTCTATTAATCCATCCCCTACCGGTCCTGGAATGACAAAATATGCAGGTGCCCAATCAGTCAGATTTAAGAAGGATGCGGAGGCTCAAAAGCTTATTCATGTGGGGGGAATCATTAATTGGGGATGCAATATTTTGAACAAGAATCGGAATGAGGCCTTATGCGATGATGGTAATTTGGAAGCCTCGAGGCATGACTACATGGTGTCCCTTCGTTTTGCCTATTTACCTTTGCACGACGGAGATTTCTTTCATGCTGAACCCTACAGTCCTCATCGGTTCAGTAGAGAATTTGGTTCTTGTCAAGATATTCCTGGCAAACTTCTGGATAATCTTCTTCCCAATGAGGTTTCTTATAGCAAAGCTTTGACATATTGGGATACGCTCCTATTCATGGATAGCAAGTCTAATGTCTTTCTACCTTGCCCTTATTTAAACCCATCGCAATTTGTCACCACTCGATTTAAGGATTGGTGGACCAAGATGAATGTTCACGACCTCAGGGACAATGTTGCTATCCTTTAGAGAGGACTTGAACCTGATATGTCTCGATCGCAGAAAAATCAGAAAGATAAAACATCAAAGAAAGATACAGGATGCGACATCGTAGTCATAGATGGTGATAATGCAAATGAGATTTCAAGCGTTGTTGCTACTATGCGAGATTCCTCTTCCCAGTCACGATCACATTTCAGGCACATGACAGTTGCTGATAATGAGAGTAGTGATAAAGAGTCTGAAACTAACTTTAAACATCGTAGAAGGAAGCGAAAGTCTCGAGCTGACGATGTGGAGGATACCAAGACAATTTGTGCTGATAATGTTTCCGATGTTTCGACCACACCTATCGACCTTGTATTGGTATGCTTTTCTTCTTATCCGTTTTATTCATCTTCTTTCTCTTTCTTTGTTTACTCATTATTCTTATATATTTTATGTAGACAGGGGATTTTGATCATGACAAAGAGGTACCAAATGCCATCAATGGGCCCCTTCTTAATGAGATGAATCCAGGCGCGAAGACTTATGGGCCCCATTGTCGACTTGGAAAAGACTACAACTTTGTGAAGGGATTGACCGCTAAAGTCGCCAAAGAGAATGAAGAGGATGCAGACTCCCTATCCACCCATAGCCAAGCTTCTGTTGAGGGACCTCATTCTTTAGAGACAGCAAGCAAGAAGCTTGTAGATGTTCCAAAAAATAACTCCATAGTTGAATTGTCTCCCGCAAAGAAGACGTTTCTTCCTTCATATTCAGTTACTTCCTTTTGACCTAGTCCTCATTCAAGAAATATACTTGCAGAAGCCATACGCGACATTGGAGCTAAATTTTTAGCGAGCTTACGCGATACTCCTTTCATTGAGGTTGAGAGAGGTATTCAGAGGCTTCCACGGTTCATAAGGGAATTGTAAACCTTAAAGGAGATGCTACCTCTCTGAACCGTAAAGTGGACTCATACGTGGCTTCTGTCAGGTCTTACCTTGCACTGAAACATGTTGCTGCGCAACGCAAGTGGCTGGACGACTTAGAGCGAGAAGTGGCAGTACATAAAGTAAAGGTCACTGAAGCAGAACCAAGTCTCAATATTGTGCGTACCGAGCATGGTAACTTAGTTAGGAGACGCTCGGGAGTCGTACAAAAGGTTGCGAATCTCGAGGAAGAGCTACGCAGTGCTCGAGAAGAAGGACATCAATTAACAAGTGACTTAGAGGCTAAAACAGTTTTGGTGAGCCAAGTCGAAGCACATGTCGTATAGATGCGACGGGGTCTAGCTGAGATAGTGGCAAGCCAAACTTTAACACCTGAGGAAGCTGCCCAATTCAAGGAGCACAAGAAGAGTCTTTTGGAGCTTCAATCATCACTTAAACCCGAAGAGTTGATGGACTCAGAATGATTGCTCTTATGCTTATTTCTTGTTTATTTATTTTACTCATCTGCGAACACAGACTTCCCTTATGTATTGTCAACTTCATTCTTGTATGAATAAAGAACATTTTTTGTTTGTTTGTTTGATTGTACTTGGTTTTATGTTTCCAAGTTGCCTAGTACTTATAAGAGCATGCAATCTCTAAATAAGATCAAGTCATAATGTAGTTCAAGAAAAGAAAATATTTTATTTAACTTTTTCGCCATTCACAGTTTATACTCTTGCGGGCCAGGAGTAATGATTTTATTTTTGTTTAGCCATTCACAGTTTATACTCTGGCGGGCTAGGAGTAGTACAATGTTTTTTTTTTTCATTGTGCAGTTTAAGCTCTTGCTTAGGAGCATTATAGATGCACTCTTCAAGGATAGTAAGGCTTCAAGAACTTGCCGTTGATGGGGCCAATTCTAAGTCCTTCACTATCAACAATCTTATAGGCACCAGTGTAGACCTCTTGGACAACATATGGGCCATCCCACTTAGAAGTAAACTTGCTTTTAGTTTTTCGAGAGACGATGATAGGCCTTTTAACTGCAAGGACCATATCCCCAACTTGAAAAGAGCGAGGACGAACCTTCTTATTGAAGGCACGTGACAAGCGTGCTTGATAACATTGCAACTTTTGTTGTGTCTCGATCCTTTTCTCGTCGAGGGCCTCCAACTCTGTAAGGTGAAGCTTATCTTTTTTTATCATCCGTGATACCTTCTTTTATAGAGACTCATAAGGATGGGATTTCAAGCTCCAAAAGAAAGACATCCTCTACACCATACACAAGAGCATAAGGTGTTGACTGAGTTGGCGTTTTATAAGTAGTGCGGTATATGCCCACATGGCTTCATCAAGCCTTTCATGCCAATCTTTCTTTTTGAGCTTCGAGACTATCTTACTTAAAAAGTTTCAAAGCATCTTGTTGAAAGCTTCAGCCAAGCCATTTGCAGGGGCATTGTACATCGATGAGTTGTGGGCAAACTTGAATTTCACACACAAACTCGTCACCAACTTATTGACCAATGGATTACCATTATCAGTGATAATGTATCGTGGTATGCCATATCTATATATGATGTGTGTACGGATGAAGTCGACGACATTCTCCTTTTTGACTTCACGAAGAGGGACTGCTTCTGCCCATTTAGAAAAGTAATCAGTTGCAGCCAGGATGTATAAGTGACCAGCTGAAGACTTAGGTGTGATGGGTCCTACTACATCAAGTCCCCAAGCTTTAAAAGGCCAAGACGCCACTGTTGGATGCAATGGTTCAGGAGGTTGATGAATGAAGTTTGCATGAAATTGACAAGCATCTAATGCCATCTATCACATCTTTTTGCATAGTCCATGCAGTCTTGTACCATGGTTGGCCAGTAATATCCCATTCTCTTGATACTATCATAGAGTTTTGGACTGGATTGATGGGCACCACATATTCATGAGTGAGCATCTTTTACTGCTTGAGTTGCCTCTTCTTCTCCTAGGCATCTCATCCAAATTCCAAGGAATGATCGACGATAAAGTATTTTTTTGTAGTATATGAAGCCCGTCGACAAATTTCTGTTTTGTGCCTTGGGTCATTTGGCAACCTTGGATGCTCCAAGAAGTCGATTAGTGGTTGACGCCAATCCTCTTTGTCAATTTGATAGATAGAGATGAGATTGACTTCTCCATCAAATTTTTCTTCAAGTGGCGCTACAACCCACTCTTTGCATATAGGAATTGACATGTTATCCTTTGCCCCCAATGCCAAAGTGGCTACGAGATTTCCAAGCGCGTCAGCCATCTTGTTGGCAATCCTTGGAAAATGTCCTAACTTGAGCGTGTTGAGCCTATCCAACAATTGCGAGGCGTATTGGTGATATGGGATCAAGTCGTTCTTCTTCACTTCATAGTCATTGAGAAGTTGGTTAATGTAACGCCCCAGATTGGATAACTCTAATTAAACATACTAATGGGCCCTTAATCCAATCCAAGACATTACTGCCGTACTTGTAACAAGACAAGCACAAGGCAAAGAATGATAAAGAGTACAACAACGAACTGAATTATATTATATTATATAAGTGAAGATTACATAGTTGAACTATTCCAAAACTACATTGAAGAGTGCCTAAGTTACTCTAGATGGGGGGGGGGGGATGAAGAGAGTGACTCCAATTTCTCGCGTTTTTGTAACTTGAGAACAGGGTAGGGAACAACGTTTTGGACGATGTTCCTACGCAGTGAACTAAAACATAATGTAAAGAACGGAATGAAAATAACACAAGAGTTTTTCTACTTGGAAAACGTCCTCGGCTCAATAGCAGTAAAAACCACGACCCAGTTACTTGGGATTTTGTCACAGTACTTCTCTTATAACTAGAGCCAAACACAGGATACAACACAGTACCATAACACCACCACACACCGTCACTGATGCGTTGCCAATCTCTCCAAGTCACACATTGACTGTAGACACCCTAATCGGTTCTCATCCCCTGGCACCGCAACCCCCGATGATGATGGTAATGGATTAACATGGACGTAAGTAGAAAAGGACATTGCTCGGAAATCTAGACCAAATTCCTTGAAACCTTAGTCTTTGAATAGCCCTTGTTATAAGGATTCCAACGCCTTTGACCTTGCCTCAATCAGGTTCCCGGATCAAGAGATATCGCGTCTCGAAGATTAGGGTCAAAACCGCTCAATGCCGACCCCCTGGTTCTGCCCAAGGGCAATTTCGTAATTTACTGAGCACAAAAAGTCAAAAAACCCTAGACACGCGCGCGCCTCCAGGCCCAGCGGCTGACGCTGTCAGTCCGGCGGCACACGCGTGACAGCGTGGGCCATCTGGGCAGCCGCTGAGCCCCAGCGGCAGCCGCTGAGCCCAGCTGCCTTCCGTGTGGCCGCTGGGCCTGTTTTTTTTTTGGCTGGGCCGAGTTTTGGCGCCGGGTTTCTTACCCTAAACCTCTAATTCCGTCCCCTAACACTATAAATACTCCTTTTCACCCTCTTTTGAGAGGGGTTGGTCAGTTCATAATTTTGAGAGCATTGAGAGCACATATTTTCCCCAAATCAAAGAGAATTCAGATTTTGAAGACTCAAGCAAGCATTGCACCTAGCCTAGCACCCACGATTGAAGAGCAATTCCAATTCTACTAGTCCCGTTCGAATAGAACGTCCAGGTTAACCATCCTGAGGGCCTAAATTCTTTATTAAATCTCTTATTTATCGTTTATAATCATGTTTTATTTAGCTTTTGATTATGGTTGAGTAAATCTGCATGCTTGGGTTTTTGTATATAATTGTGCATGATTAGTTAATTTAAAGTTAACGTCTTTTTATTAGTTTATGCAAGTTTGCATCTTTTTATAGTTTTTTGCATGCATATAGCAACCTCATAGGTTTATTTTAGCATAAAGTTGATATTTTTACATTGTTCTTCCTTTGAAGTTATTAACAAATTTATTGATGTGCATACGCAATACCTGGCGCGTTTAGTAAAGTACGGTAGGTTGGAGCGTTAATTTATTGCTCTTATATCTTGTTTATGCTTGATAGTAGTATGCATGTGAATTGGATATAAATTGTGCAAAGTTATAACATAGGTAATTTGGTTGTCTTTAACCCGCCTAGTAAAGATAGGATCTTTGACGACCGGATTTATTTGGAACCATATAGCATAAATAAATATTTGACATGGATAGGCTTAGTGGAGGCCGTTTATTCGGGCGATTTAGATGAGATTCGTTTTGTTTATTTCGTACCTACACCCCTGAACACAATATTTAGTCCCCATGGACATGAGTCAATTCCCAATAGGAATTGGGTGCACTTTTGATGGTTTCCAATTGTTCCCTAAAAATTGGTGGCGGCTTCTTTATTTGCAAATTGTTATTCCCCATAATTAATTTAAATTGCATAAATTGACGTATTATTTAAGAACAATTAATTCCAATCCAAAGATTAAATTCTATGGCGAGCGCCAGAAAGGCGAGGGTTCTTACCGTGGCGACTTCACTAGGGACAATTAACAAGAGGGTGTAATTCAAACACCTATCCATGTCAACAGTTTATGTTAGTTATTTGGTTCAATTGTCGTATGTGTTTATTTTCTTCGCTTTAAATTCATACCATTCATATTGCATGCGTTATCATCGCAAGATGTCGAAAGATATCATCAGACCATAAACAGGAATTACCCTTTGCAACATTGTCTATGACTTAGGCCAGTGACCCACTAGGTCCGAATTACCTTTGCACATAGTCGTGTTCCGCCCCATGGCATTCACATTGTTTCCATTCGATATGTGTGAAAAGGTACGTTTAGTTTTACTATGCACCCCATAGATGACGAAACGCATCCGGTCGTGGGTTACCTTATCCAACCATAGATTGTGTCAAAATATTGCATTAGTCTCATAGTCCATATCAAGGTGCTAATTGATTTACTTGCTATATTATGATTGATTGTTTCCTTGATTGCTATGTGATTAGTTTTCATAGAATATTAGGATTAGATCCCCCTTTAGGATTTCTTTTTGAGTCCTGGTTAGGGAAGGTTTCCCTTTTGTTTGCTTGTGCGTTTTGTCAAGTTTACAAATAGAGTCTAGGATCTTTTCTTTTTAGGAAGTAGAATCCCTGTATGACTCCGATGACACTAATGACCATATTAGAAAGACGTTCTTCTCCCTATGAATTTGATTGCATGCAAATAATATATTCCCGTCAATGATCTTTCACAAAATAAAAAAAAGAGTCCTACTTTGTTCCATATGCAAGTCAATAGTATATTTTCCTTCCTTAAATTAAGGACTTTCATCCCATATGCAAGTTAAGAGTACATTTTATTATAATAAAGTCGAAAGATCATTGACTAGAATATACTATTAACATAAAATCGCGTCTTTTCCAAAGATCACCATGTTGAGTATTAGTGCTAGATTCTCTTCCCACATTTGTCGTAAAATAAAATCTTTATTCTGTGGAGTTTTCCATTTTCTTCCTATTTTCTTAAACGAGCCTTGTTATGTCTAGAATTGGTAGGAGTAAAGATCCCGGTCCTAGAAAGTGGGAGAGGGACGAGTCCAGCAAGATATTGGTCTGCAAGTTGTCATTCGAACCTTCACCGCAAGCACAGTTTGTGGGCCCCATCTGGCTCGATTACCTTCGCACACTGCTATTGTCACCTCATGTCTCACCATCTAATTCACCTATGTCCGCCATGTCTGGAGATGCTGAGAAAACCGCTGACCAAAAGATGGATGACCTTTTAGCCCAAATGGTCGCCATGAATGCTAGATTCACCGATATGGAAGCCCGTGTCGCCAAGTTGGATCCCCCTATTGGGGATGATGACGATAAGCCCAAGCCCAATGAAAATAAGACTGAGCCCTCCACTATAGAGGTCCAAGAACTCCAAGCCAAACTGAATAGGCTTGAGTCTGTTTTAGGCAAAAGTCGTGTCTTCAACGACATGATCATCAATTCTGAGGGCTATGCTCCCCACATCAAGGCAAAATTACCGACTATGTTTTCCATGCCTGAGGTTCCCACGTTCAAAGGAACTGATGATCCACAACATCATATTAGAGCCTTTACCACTGCATTGGGACTTAGAGGCATTGAACAAGAGCTGTATGTTCACCTCTTTCCCCAAACCTTGGACCCTGCTGTCCGGGCCTGGTTCTTCAAGTTTCCCACCCAAAAATTGCAAAAATGGAAAGATTTATCCACCTTGTTCCTCGAGAGGTATGCCGACAATATCTTGCCTCCCATGACATTGAGAGAATTGGATATCACCAAGCAAGGTGACAAAGAAGGGTTCACCAATTTCGTGAGAAGATGGAGAACTAAGGTCGCTGAAATGATTGATCGCCCATCTGAAAGGGATCAAATTAGAATTCCAAAACTTGGCATCTGAGTACCGCGAACACATGAAGTTTCAACCCATAACCACTTATGCCCAGCTAACTGAAGTAGGCATGGCCATTGAAGATGACCAACTCCAAAGAGGAAAGAACAAGGTCACTTACAACAACAACACAAGTAGTTACAAGGATAAGAAATACACCAATACCAACCATGCCTCCACAAGTAGAGGAAATGAAGTGAACGCCATTGCTGATAGGCGTCCAAGAAGGTTTACTCCCATGGGGATGCCTTACGTCAAGGCCCTAGACAAATTAGTCTAAGGAGACTATCTACACCCGATAGGGCCTACTCCCGATCCACCCGTAGAGAAAAGATCTCCATATTGGAACGAGTCTGCATTCTGCAAATACCATAGGGGTCGTGGACATGATACTGAAAAGTGTTACACTCTCAAAGAGAAAATCCAGGATCTATTTGACAATGGCACCATACCATTGCCTAAGGACGCGCCGCCACCCAGTAACAATAATAATCCCCTCGAGAACTCTTTCTCCATTGACATAGAGGAAGGGTTTGACCCATCCTATCTGATCACTCCTGTTGGGCAGGCCATACCACCATACCCAAGCCCAAGGCCCACGTTAGACATTTGTGGCCTTTGGGATAGTGATGAAGAGGATAATGGATCCTATACTGATCTAGAAGACGTGTTGACTCCTCATGTCCATGACATAGCTAATGGCAAAGCTTGGTATGATATCTCCGATGATGAGAAAGAAGAAGATGATAGAGCTCTAAACTACCTCACAAGATCAGGACGCCAATTTAGGCCCGAAAATATCTACATGGACCCTTCTCAAATCCCACCCGTAGAGCGTGTAACAATCCCCAATAGGGATCCGACCCAAAGAGAAATAGCTATAGAAGATGATGGAACCAACATTCTCAAACAGTTACAAAGGACAAAAGCTGACATATCCATCTGGCAATTGTTGACCACTTCTATCACTCATAGAAGGGCCGTGCTAGAGGCCTTGAATGCAACCACCATTTCTCCAAACACCACTCTTGAAGAGGTGGTTAACCTCCTGGTCCAAGGAAAGTCATCCACTCCCGTCACCTTTTCTGATAAAGACCTTCCACATGAAGGTATCCACCACAACAAAGCCCTTTATCTGACCGTAATTTGTCAACAAAGAAAACTCCCCACGACTTTAGTCGACAATGACTCAGCTGTAAATGTGTGCCCTTTGAGGACCGCTGAACACCTCAAAATAGATTGCAACAATCTCGCGCATTCCGCACAAGGGCTAAGAGCTTACGATAATTCCAAAAGAAACGTCTTGGGCACATTCTCCATGAACATCAATATTGGGCCAATCGAGAAAATGGTCCAATTTCATGTAATTGACATTCCAGCCACCTTCAACCTACTCTTAGGAAGGCCTTGGTTACACGGGCTAAACGCCGTAGCTTCAACCCTGCACCAAAAATAAAGCTATCCTTGGCAAGATCCAAACTGGAAGTCTGCGCTGATACTATGGTAGCCCAGATAGAAAAAGCTCCAGTCCTAAAGATAGAGCATAATGAGTAAGATGAGGAATTATGGGGCTTCGAGAAGATAGCCTTCATAGAAGCAATAGAGCCTACACTCAATGTGAATGCTCTACTCAGAAAGCAAGGTCACTTTCCAGGAACCACTCTGGGCCTTCACCCCAAGGTAGCTCAAACCTCCTGGAACACCAAGATAAAAAACGATCTATTTGGGCTAGGCTACAAGCCGACCAGGCAAGAAATCCGAGCTTACATATCCAAGGAAATCGCAAGGAAAAGAGCCCGCGCGGCCAACAAGCCCGTTCCACATAGCATGGATCCTTATCCCCGCACTCTCAATGGGCAATTTCTTCAAGAAGGCAACCCATATCCTTACTACGGATTCCCCGAACCATACACGATCAAAGGGATCCTAGTTCCAGGCTTTGAGGCATTTCAAGACTGCTTCACCATGAATGAAGACACCACCATGCCTCCTAATGAGGACCGATCCACTAAAGATTAGGCTAATGACATGGCACCAAATGACTTTGGGCTACTATTCGGCGAAGAACGTTGCCAATACGACGAGATAACAAACAAATTTCCCCTTACTGTGCTTTTTAACGAAAGGTTCGACCTGTCCAAGCTGATCGCCCCAATCGGGCCCGACCGCACCACCTGGAAGCACAAGACGAAGTGGACTCCAGTCGAGGGAGCCAAGTACAAGTTCACGATTCGCAACGGTCCTACAGAGGGGCCCAATTCTGATTCTGAGTCTGATTCCGAGTCCGAGTCTGATTCTGAGTCTGTTATCCTAGAAGTGTCGGGTAGTCCACCCCAGTCTATTTCTGTTGTTGCTAAGGTCCTTAGTGATGACCTCATTGATGTATTGTCCGCTTCTACTAATGTTATGAGTGTCGATTTTGCTTACTCGGATTGCCTTATTGCTAATAATTCAGAAGATATAACGGAATTACCAAAAGAAGTCATTAAAGCATTAATCGAACATGAACAAAAGACTCTAATAGTCGAAGAAACAGAGACAATAAATATTTCAACTAATGACGAGCCTCGCCACGTGCAAATAGGCTTGTCTTTAACATCTAATGAACGCAAACAATTCGTAACACTCCTAAAGAATTATACGGATGTTTTCGCCTGGTCCTACAAGGACATGCCCGGCATAGACCGCAACATTGCCCAGCACACCATCCCGCTAAAGCCCGACTGCAAACCAGTCAAGCAAAAGTTAAGAAGAATGAAGCAAGAGTGGGCCCTTAAGATCAAAGAGGAATTCCAAAAACAATTAGACGCAGGCTTCATAAGAGTGGCCAATTACTCCGATTGGGTAGCCAACATCGTCCCAGTCCCAAAAAAGGACGGACGGGTCCGAATGTGTGTAGATTTCAGGGACTTGAACAAAGCAAGCCCGAAAGATGACTTTCCACTACCCCATATAGATGTACTGGTAGATAATACTGCTTGACATGCCCTCCTATCATTCATGGACGGGTATGCAGGATATAACCAGGTTCTGATGGCCAAAGAGGATGAAGAGAAAACCACTTTCATCACACAATGGGGGACTTATTGCTACACAGTAATGCCATTTGGGCTTAAGAATGCAGGAGCTACATACCAAAGAACTGCGACAACCCTGCTCCACGATATGATGCATAAGGAGGCTGAAGTTTACGTAGATGACATGATCATAAAGTCTAAAGACAGGGAACGACATGTACCCTCACTTCAAAAGTTCTTCGACAGGCTTAGGAAGTACAATATGAGGCTTATCCCAAAAAGTGCACATTCGGAGTTACATCCGGCAAACTTCTAGGATTTGTCATAAGTACTAGAGGAATAGAAATTGATTCATCTAAGATCAAGGCCATAATAGACATGCCAACTCCAAAAGCAGAAAAAGAAATAAAAGGCTTTTTAGGGAGGATCCAATACATTAGCAGGTTCATTTCCAAGTTGACTATCACTTGCGAGCCCATATTCAAGAAACTCAAAAAAGAGGTAAAGACGGAATGGGACGAACAATGCCAAAAAGCCTTTGACAAAATTAAGGCCTACTTGTCCGAACCACCCGTTCTAGTACCGCCCACTCCAGGCATGCCTTTAATCCTTTACCTTACAGTCACAGAAACATCAATGGGGGCCATGCTAGCCCAAGAAATAGACAAGGAAGAGAAGGCCATCTACTATGTGAGCAAGAAGTTTTTAGAATACGAAACCCGCTATTCCTCTCTAGAAAAGACATGCCTAGCTTTAGTCGCAACAACTAAAAAGCTGCGACATTACATGCTCCAGCATACGATCCACATAAGATCGAGAGAAAATCCTTTGAAATACATATTTGAAAAGCCAATACTGAACGGTAGAATAGCCAGGTGGACCGTCCTCCTCTCAGAATTCGACCTAAAATTTGAACACCAAAAAGCCATAAAAGGGCATGCCATCTCGGAGTATCTAGCCGACCAAGCTATACACGAACCAGATCGCAAGGATGAATACCACTTTCCAGACTAAGGGGTCATGACCTTAGACACCGAGACTTGGCAGCTCTATTTCAATGGAGCATCTAACCAAAAGGGTTTTGGAGTACGAGTACTAATAGTGTCCTCCGAGGGTGCACATACACCTATTTCAGTCAAATTAGACCACGAAGTCACCAACAATGGCGCAGAATACGAAGCTTGCATAATAGGATTGCAATCTGCCATAAGCCTTAGCATTAAGACGCTTTGAGTCTACGGCGATTCATCACTCATAATTAACCAAATTTCCAAAGTATGGAAAGTTAAAAGCGAGTCCTTGGCACTTTACCAGGAATACTTAGATAAGATCATAGTGTATTTCAATCAAATACACTTTACATACCTTCCACGAGAAGATAATCAATTTGCAGACGCTTTGGCTAAATTAGCAAGCATGATCATATACCCGAAACTATTCGGATGATGCCCATCTGCGTACAAAGAAGATACGAGCCTTCATATTGCGACACCTTGGAAGTGTTCCATGACGAAGAAGACGAGTGGTACACCAATGTAAAGAATCTACTCATTTATCAGCTTTACCCCCCTGATTCTAGTCCTAGAGCCCAAAAAGCACTCAGAAGGCTCGCAGCCCAATTCATAGAGGTACAGGGTCAGATATACAAGAAAAGCCCAAACGGAGTCAATCTCCTATGCCTAGGCACTGAGATGGCCCATAAGGTCTTAAGAGATGTACACGCAGGAGTTTGGGGACCGTACATGAACGGTATGATGCTATCTAGGAAAATAATAAGGCTTGGTTATTATTGGACCACGATGGAAAAGGATTGCTGTGAATTTTTCAAAAAATGCGTACAGTGTCAGATACATGCGAATCTACAACACCTGCCACCAAGTCCATTGTACACCTTCACCTCACCTTAGCCTTTCTCGGCTTGGGGAATAGACATCATCGGCAAGATAACCCCAACAGGAAAAGGGGGTCACGAATATATCCTTGTAGCTATCGACTACTTCACCAAATGGGTCGAGGCGCAATCGTACGCAAAGCTCAAAGCAAAGCATGTGGTTAAGTTCATTAAGAATAACATAATAGCTAGATATGGAGTTCCCCAAGAAATCATCAGTGATAATGGGTCACACTTCATGAAAGAAGTAATTGAGCGTTTAGCCCAGTTTAAGATCCAGCATCGAAAGTTGTCTCCCTACAGGCCGCAAACTAACGGCGCAGTAGAAGCAGCTAACAAAAACATCAAGAAATTTATTGAAAGAATGTCCGAAAATTATTATGATTGGCCTGACAAGTTGCCAATCGCGCTTTGGGGTTGCAAAACGTCGGTCCGCGCATCGACAGGAGCAACACCATACTCTTTGGTCTATGGAATGGAAGTCGTATTGCCAATTGAGCTAGAAATCCCATCTCTACGGATCGTTTTGGAAAGTAAAATTCCAGAAGTGGATTGGGTCCAAGCCCGCTATGACCAATTATTCTTGCTAGATGAGAAAAGGTTACGGGCTTTGCAAAATGTAAGAATCTATCAAAGAAGACTAACAAAGCACTTTAACTAAAGGCTCAAAATGAGAGACCTCAAAGTTGGAGATTTAGTACTTAAAGAGGTAAGGGCCAATGTCACTGACCCAAGAGGCAAATTTAGACCCAACTGGTCAGGCCCATTTATTATTACAAAGATCTTAACGGGTGGCGCCGCAAGATTGGCGGATTTGGACGGGATCGAGTTTAGTCAATGGATAAACATGGATCAATTAAAGAGGTTCTATGCTTAGGCAAATACCCAATATAACACTTTCGAGAGGCCCATACAAGGCTACCTAATCCTGAAAAGGAAAAAAAAAAAAGGGATTTAATGTTAAAAAAAAAAAAAAACGGATAAGAACTACGAGCGGCCTGATTCCCCTAAAAGGATACGTAGGACAACCCAATTGCAATTGGGCCCGGCCCCTTCATCATATCCGCGTTCAAAAGTTGTTAAAAAATATATGCATATAATAAACACCAATTTGCAATATTAAAGGAGCATGTCTCCATAAATAATATAAAAGTCCATTACAAAAACTTGGCAATTCCCAAATATTAAGGCAAAAATTAAATCTAAATCTAAGGAAGGGGCACATCACCCTTATTGAATTTAAAG
This sequence comes from Tetragonia tetragonoides, assembly GCA_038025085.1. Classification (NCBI taxonomy): domain Eukaryota; kingdom Viridiplantae; phylum Streptophyta; class Magnoliopsida; order Caryophyllales; family Aizoaceae; genus Tetragonia; species Tetragonia tetragonoides. The sequence continues at coordinate 24,657,742 of CM076139.1, read as the reverse complement.
CAAAATAAAAGGCAGTCCTAAGCTACACATGCTCCAAAAGAGTATTTCCTTAATAGACTACTTCGTAGCTTCGGTAGTAGGGACTGCATCCTTCATGGGCTCAACTACCTTTGGGCCTTCCATTTCGCGTTCCTTGGGAGCCCATCTCTCTCGAACCAAAGGCTCTTCTTTTTCAACCTCCATTAGAGGGATGCTTGAGGAGGCCTCATGATCATTGGCCTGAATTTGGGGCCCCGCTTGCGGTTTGGTAGTAATCTTTGCTAAAGCTTTCTTGGCCTTCGGGTTGAGGACACTTTTGACATGCTTGACTCTCTTTTGCTTACCCTTCCCTTTAAGATCATTAGGGTTGGAAAGCCTTAAGCTAGCTTTGACCGATTGGGCCTTACGATCTCCTGGTTCGAATTTCCTGCATGCTCGATGACCCTCCGCGGTCTTACAGTCCATCCAAGCTTCATAAGCCGAATATATGGCCGTAGGGGCCTTGATGTGAGGAATAGTCCACTTGGGGCGACGATCCTATTTTCGCCCCTGCTCCCTCGCGTGTGCCGCTGAACGCCTCCCTTTGGCCGCCGGGCTATTTTCTCGAGACAACCCTCTTTTCTTCGGTTTTGGACACTTTTCTTAACCGTTTTGGACTCCATTTTTGCTCTATTTCCTATTTTCATTATTATTTCTATTTTGTATTATTTTCTTTTTATTTATGGAAGCTCCATAGTTTCTTTATTCCTGGATGATTATCATCTTTTCTTTTTTTTATATCTTTTCATTAATCCCTTTTTACTTATTATTTTCATTTCATTTTTGCAACCCTTTCCTTTTTTCATTTTTGAAACAAAAAGCAAAGTTGCATTACCTTGTGCCAATCTAGGCGCAGGAGGGCCTCCCTATACTGCTGAAGAGTCTGGAAAGGCGCAGGACCCCTATGACGCCATGCCCTACAAACCGGGAAGTCTAGCTCCCAGCCCGTAGGCGGCATGTCCGGAAAATGCTCAAAAAACCAAGGCTACATCAAAACATGAAATTAAGCACCGCACACTTAAATCATGCAAATCATAAAAAACAGATACAAAAAGCAGACGCACCTACAAGACTTTTCAAAAACCGCACAAGCTCACGGGAGGAAGAGTCGACTGCTTGTATCCCTCATCATTCACGCGGCAAGCAAACCGCATACATCTCAAGAGGTTGGCGTAGCCCGGCAACCCCCAGCTGTACTCTCTCACTCTCTCCCAGTCCAGCAGACTCGGGAGGTAAATAGCATGGATACTCTCCCCTTTGTCACTAAAGATAGTAGTGGCAAGGAGGTAGGGGATGAACATTCTCGCCTTTTGCTCCACCGAGGTAGTTCTCTTATACCTCGTGTCCTTCAAAGCAGTAAAGAGCTCGGTATAGGAACGGTAATGGTGACCCCAAGTGTTCCCCCAAGGGCCGAACAACTCCACCATCTCCGCCTTACGCTTCCAAATGGAAACGTCGTAGACAATGGGCGTACCCACGCAAGGTACCCCGGTCAACATAGCAAACTCCTAAGGAGTGATCATCATCTCCCCATTAGGAAAATGGACCGTGTTGGTAGTGTCCCAAAAATGCTCCAAGGACAAGCGGACAATACACCTCTTGACTCGCTCAACCGAGTCCGCCGCCTTCAAAAGGGGCCTAAACCCCGCATTCAAAACGCATCCTGTACCTCTTTGGGCAAGATTTTAAAAAGTCTCACTGAAGAGCCATAGTTGCCATGGGCCTTCAAATCCCCATCGGGTTCCTATGATCAAATTCGCAACCCCTTAGGTTCACATTTCAATCAAATGTTCAATCCTAGGCATGTTTCTAAGTTCGTTCAAGCCGCACAAGATCACATGCGCTACAAACTTGACAATTGCATACAATCTCTACACAAATTCTACTCAAGGCAAAGCATATAAACTAAAATTCAATGCATAAAACTATGAATTCAAAGTTTGAGGCTTACCACGAACTTGGAGGCCCGAGAACTCAAATGAGTCAACGGTCGGAAAAGCAACTCCGATCGATCCCAAACAATGTCGGGCATCCTATCCGACCGGGTGTATCGATCTTGAGGAAAAGCCACATTGGGTTTCCTCTTTGAAGGCTTCACATGGGAAGGAAAAGCCTTGGTGAAAATGTCGATTTCTTCGACCTCCTCCCGCACCTCGGTCCTCCTACTCCTCTTCCTTGCCAATTTTGGAGCCATGAGGAAGGATGAGCAAAGCTAGCAAGAACAACAAGCAAAAATGGAGAAGTTGGGATTTTCTCTCTCCAAGGGTTTCCAAAACCCACTCTCAAATTCACCCCAAATTTGTGAGAAATCACAAATAAACTGCAAATTATGCAAAGATTATGCAAAATCAAGCAAATGCAAGCAAAAAGGAGCAAATTTGAGCAAGAAATGAAGTTTGGGCAACAATGGAGGTAGAGAGAGAGAGAGTCTCAAAAATTTGGGGAATAATGACCCAAAAATCGGCTCTCCCCCAAATGAAACCCCCATTCGCGCCTTTGAACCGGCCGAGCCGCGCGGTTCAGGGCCACTGGCCCCGGCGGCAGAGCTTCCAGGCCGCGCGAGCCCTACTTTGCACCGCCGCTCTGTCAACTGAGCCGCTGAGCAGGCCCGATAAGGCCGCCCAGCGCTCAGCGGCCCTGCACATGGCCGCTGAACCCCTTTTTTTTTTGCCTCTCACGGGGTGGGCCCCCAAGTTCAAATTCCGCACGGGATTGCATTTCTCGACCGTTAGAAGCCCGGGAGATTCGGGCATGTCACCCGAAATGACTCTTTTTCCCCCGCAACTTGGTTTCCTATCCTAGGGACCCGATACCATCTAATTTTCGCAGGCACAGGCACTTTATTAAATTTTTTGCAGGCACAATTTTCCAAGACATAGGCATTACTGAAGTAGAGCTATGCCACCGCTCTTTGATGCTGAGGCTATTAAAATTAGCGTCACGTTGGCACCCTCAAAGCAGAGCTACGCAACGCTCTTTGACGTTGAGGCTATTAAAATTAGCATCACGTTGGCACCCGCAAAGCAGATCTATGCAACGCTCTTTGACGTGGAGGCTATTAAAAATAGCATCGCGTCGGCACCCGCAAAGCAGGTAACCCTGACCACATACGGTCAGGATTCTACCCTTCCTTTCTTTCTAACATAAAGCATTTTTTCAAAAAACAAACGCTGCAGGCATTTTTAGCAAATACTTTGACCTTCGGTTTCACATGCTCGGCCAAAGTGGGGGCTTTTGTAGAACCCCTAATCGGTTCTCATCCCCTGGCACCGCAACGGCCGATGATGATGGTAATGGATTAACATGGACGTAAGTAGAAAAGGACATTGCTCGGAAATCTAGACCAAATTCCTTGAAACTTCAGTCTTTGGATAGCCCTTGTTATAAGGATTCTAACGCCTTTGACCTTGCCTCAATCAGGTTCCGGATCAAGAGATATCGCGTCTCGAAGATTTGGGTCAAAATCGCTCAATCCCGACCCCCTGGGTCAGCCCAAGGGCAATTTCGTAATTTACTGAGCACAAAAAGTCAAAAACACCTAGACACGCGCGCGTCTCCAGGCCCAGCGGCTGACGCTGTCAGTGCGGCGGCACACGCGTGACAACGGGGGCCCTCTGGGCAGCCGCTGGGCCCAGCGACATGCCGCTGAGTTTCAGCGGCAGGCCGCAGAGTCCCAGCGGCAGCCGCTGGCCCCAGCTACCTTCCGTGGGGCCGCTGGGCCTGTTTTTTTTGGCTGGGACGAGTTTTGGCGCCGGGTTTCTTACCCTAAGCCCCTAATTCCGTCCCCTAACTCTATAAATACTCCTTTTCACCCTCTTTTGAGAGGGGTTGGTCAGTTCATAATTTTGAGAGCATTGAGAGCACATATTTTCCCCAAATCAAAGAGAGTTCAGATTTTGAAGACTCAAGCAAGCATTGCGCCTAGCCTAGCACCCAAGATTGAAAAGCAATTCCAATTCTACTAGTCCCGTTCGAATAGAACGTCCAGGTTAACCATCCTGAGGGCCTAAATTCTTTATTAAATCTCTTATTTATCGTTTATAATCATGTTTTATTTAGCTTTTGATTATGGTTGAGTAAATCTCCATGCTTGGGTTTTTGTATATAATTGTGCATGATTAGTTAATTTAAAGTTAGCATATTTTTATTAGTTTATGCAAGTTTGCATCTTTTTATAGTTTTTTGCATGCATATAGCAACCTCATAGGTTTATTTTAGCATAAAGTTGATATTTTTGCATTGTTCTTCCTTTGAAGTTACTAACAAATTTATTGATGTGCATACGCAATACCTAGCGCGTTTAGCAAAGTACGGTCGGTTGGAGCGTTAATTTATTGCTCTTATATCTTGTTGATGCTTGATAATAGTATGCATGTGAATTGGATATAAATTGTGCAAAGTGATAACATAGGTAATTTGGTTGTCTTTAACCCGCCTAGTAAAGATAGGATCTTGGACGGACCGGATTTGTTTGGAACCATATAGCATAAATAAATATTTGGCATGGATAGGCTTAGTAGAGGCCGTTTATTCAGGCAATTTAGATGAGATTCGTTTTGTTTATTTCGTACCTACACCCCCGAACTCAATATTTAGTCCCTATGGACATGAGTCAATTCCCAATAGGAATTGGGTGCACTTTTGATGGTTTCCAATTGTTCCCTAAAAATTGGTGGCGGCTTCTTTATTTGCAAATTGTTATTCCCCATAATTAATTTAAAATGCATATTGACGTATTATTTAATAACCATTAATTCCAATCCAAAGATTAAATTCGATGGCGAGCGCCGGAAAGGCCAGGGTTCTTACATTGACCTGAGAGAAACTCTACGCTTGTTACTAAGCTAGAGCAATTACAAATAACCAGGTTGTTTGTCCTATTACACGCTTCAATGCTAAGCAATATAAGACCACAGAAAACCTGTTATGCAATGACCAATCTAAGCAAAGACACAAACTGACAAGGACAGGGAATAGGGTTCAAGGTTGTTCTTGTGAGTACAGGACATATCTAGTTTGGACGATTTAGCGCTTTGCACAAATGATTCTGAAATTAAAAATGCACGCAAAGCTTAACCCTACAACTAAGCCTATCAGGCGCTTTATATAGGCAGGTCAAGGAGCTCAGTCCAGTTAGCTTAAATCTCTTCAGAATATAAAAGATAAGATTTGTCAAAAGATAGGATAGAGTTTAAGTAGAGATCAAAGATCTTTCCTTAACTCAACCGATGAGATAAAAACCGTCCAAATACTTTAACAGAAAATCTTCGCCAGCTAGCAAGTGAGTTATCAGAATATAATCTCTAAAAGATAATTAGAAATATTCCAAAAGATAATTCACTTACCTTAACAATATAAACTTGGCCATTAAGTAAAATACTTTTCCAAGATAATATCTTTCCAAAATAAAATACTTTTCTGTTTAAAAACGATTCTGCAATATTAATTTTTCCAAAATAAATTATATTTCTTCAGAATAATATTTGTGTGAATAATACACAAAATATTCGTAGAAATAATAAATACAATATTATGCAAACTCGTCCAGATACACAGCTTAGAAGGAACAGGGTCCAACAAGTTGTTCCTCTTTGGTTCCTTCACGCTATAGTGTTGGTCATAGAGAACAGGGTTCACAAGAATGCTCCCATGTACTCATAGATGCATGCACTCAGTCCTACAACCTTGTTCCCTTGTCATGATCAATTTAGACTCTTGCTAACTAGTCAAAAAGCATAGTACATAAAGACTAATGACAAATGCACTTAACTACATTACATTGTCTTCATGTCTTGTTAGGATCCAAGCATCTTCGTGAGCAATCATGCTTTGAGCATTATACCTTCTTGCATCCTTAAGTCAACCTGCAATCATAGTTAGTTCACACATAGATAAGGACACTTTGTTTGTTATCATCAAAACCAGGAACCCAACAAATTGCCCCTTTTTGATGATGACAAACTAGTGTGCTTATCTGAGCTAGGTACCAATTATATTGAGTACAAAAACTAACTCAAGCTTACCTGGACTTACCATTGCTGTGAACCAACCAGAAGAACCACGCGTAAGTAGGAACAGGGTTCACATCTTCACAATGAAAAACTTCAGGTTAACATTATCATCCATCACATTGAGACTTTTGTAGAGAGAAATTGTGCAATCAGAGTTGCAACTTTCAAGACTTTAGAGAATCAAAGTAGGCAGAGGAAACACCATTTCAAACCAGAAACCATTAGAGCAGAATTCAAAAGAAATTTGTGTGGTACCCATCCATAGTGAATAGGTTACCAAGGTACGAGAAGTAAACTAGACTAAACTTAAACATGATCATATCAAACCTAATCATAAGCACACCACTCTTCCCCCTTTTGGCATCATCAAAAACTGTTATAGACATTTGTTAAACATGCAATTAGTGATAAGTTAAAGCCAAATTTTAGCAACTATATCACAACCATCACCTCCAGGGTTTAAGTGTATGCAAACAAATGCAAGAATTAGTAGCTCAAACTTAAAAATCTATTGATATAGGCCATCCAGAAAATAGTCAAATGACCCAGGTAAGCTTGCTTGGAGGTCACAGAGTTGAGCTTTGCCTCAACCAACTGCAGCGTAGTGAACATTGCAGCCCATCTTATACTGGCCCCTTCCGTGGAAACAACCTCTTGGCCCTATTCCCCCTCAAAACCAGGTTCCTCATCATCCCCCTTCTCCTCTGGATCCGCATCAAACCTGAAGCCAATTTGCTTCAAGTACTGCTTACCCACCTCATTTACAGTTGTAGGTGATGCCCCATCAGAAAGAGGCACCCCAAAGTGTTGGAATACCAGGGTGAGAGCATACCCATAGGGAAGAGAGTGGGTGATCTTCTTGGCACTGAGAACATAGTCTATGTGGTGAATCATGACAGCAGGAAGATTCACCTTCTCTCAACGTTCAAGCAGATCCATAATGCTCATGTCATAGGCTGAGCAATACTCCCTAACCCCTTCCCTAGGGACCAGGGTCCTGAACACAAGTGCAAAGTACAACTTGTGCATAGGAACAAGGTCCACAACCTTTACCCGTTTGGCCACATCCTCCTCCATATTCCTAGAGTACTTTCTCACAGTGACTATGGGGTCAAGTCCTTCATACTCAGGCAAGACACCACCCCTAGCCCACTAAGCAACACCTTCACAAGGGATTCCCAAGATTTTCCCTAAATCAGATGCATTAAACTTAATGGGAACCCCAGACACTTCACTTCTGACCAACCCCTTTTTCACAGTACAGTTTAGGTAAAACTGTTTGAATTCAGCATAGTGGAAGGTAGTTCTAGTGGTCATAAAAGTACCCCACCCTTGAGACATGACATTATTGACAAAATCCCCAGCCCTATTATCCTTCATCCAATCCAAACACCAAACTTTACCTGAGATGCTTCGTCTGGAGAGGATTTGAGCAGTCCTTGCATCAATCTCATCCTGGCTCATCTTCTTTTTCTTGCCAGTGTTGCCAGCAGGAGCAGATGCAGATGTAGAGGGCATGGAGACTAAGGCCTTCTTCCTCTTGGCAGGACGGGAAGAAGCCTCAGCTGCTGTAGGTGGAGGAGTCTCAGTGGGTGCGTCCAAGACCTGTTCAGAGACGGTCTTCCTTTTATTGGATGGAGGTGGTGTGAGAACAGGTTCTTTGACAGGGTCCTTGAGACGAGAACCCTGTTTCTTGGAAGACCCAGCAGTGGTCTTCTTGGGTTTCTTAGGCTCAGCTGTGGGAACAGGTGGTTCCTCAGCTGGCCCCTGTTCCCCCTGAGCAGTGGAGCTCTCTATTTCAGGCTTCTTTCCTCCCTCGCTTTCCCTTTTCTCTCCATCAAGCTCTCCTTTTGATTTCCCAGCACCCGCTTTCTTTTTCTTTCCCTTATCACCCGTCTCCTTTACATACTTCGCCCTAATTGCAGTTCCTTCATCCAAAAGAGCATCAACTTCCCCAGCTAGCTCAGACGGGCTTACTCTCTTGGTTGTTCTTTTCTTGTCTTTCTTCTTGGCAGAAGAAGCTAAGGCCCCTGTTTTAGCAGCACCATCCTTCCCCAGATTTTCAGTGATAGGTGGTGGAGGAGATGATGGTGGAGATGGTGATGAAACTCCGCTGGACCCGTGGTCTTGCGAGCTGACGTTTTGACAGGCATAGTTGGGGTTGTAACTGGGGCGGATGAAGTGATGGGAGTGGTAGAGGGTGATTTCTCAACATGAGATTTCTTGATGCAGCTGATCGGGTTCCAATCACCATTGTTATTTATAGCCTGATTTAGGGTTTGAAAGAGGGAGAAAGAATAAGAATTTGGGGGAGAAGTTTCTTGAATTAACGGGAAGAAAATTCAAAAAATGACGGAGAAGATAAAGAGATTTGAGAGAAGAAGGAATAACGGGAGGACTTTTGAGAGAGAATGAGAATTAACGGGAAGAATTTGAGAGAGAGAGAATTTAGGGAGCTAATTTATTTTGAGTTGTGATGAGGAAGAACAATGGCTAGCCCCTATTTATAGGGAAACAAATCCAACCGCCTCTAATAATTGGGAAATCAGACACAATTAAATGCGTCTGAATTTGCCCGTTGGGAACAGTATTGCTTGAGGCAGAGTGACTGAGGGAACAGGGTCGATGTATTGGTCTTTAAGAATCATACAACAACAGTTTTGAGGATAATAAGGGACATATCAATAGACCAAAGTGAGTCCTTTAGTTCAGGTCATACAGTTATGCATTTTACTGCACGCGAGCTGGTATAGACATACAAAAGCTTTAAAAGGACAAACAAATCACATATATACACACATAAAACATGTAGACACACTCTAGCCAATCATCGAGGGAACAGGGTGCACATACAACTAAGTAATCTTGATCATGCCTATTTCTAGTCTAAGTTTCTCATACCTTTCTCTGCTCAATGGTTTGGTAAAGAGATCTGCCAATTAATCCTCCGTCTTGCAAAAATTCAATTTAATGAATCCTTTCTCTGGATTGTCTCTCAGAAAGTGATGTCTAATGTCAATGTGCTTTGTTCTTGAATGTTGCACTGGATTTTTGGAAATATTTATAGCACTTGTGTTGTCACACAAGATTGGCATACAACCTGCATCAATTCCAAAATCCTTTAATTGTTGTCTTACCCACAACAATTGTGCACAACATGAAGCTGCTGCCACATACTCAGCTTCAGCAGTAGACATGGCCACGAAATTTTGCTTTTTGGAGGCCCAAGAGATCAAGCAAGGCCCTAGGAAAGTAGCCATGTCGGATGTGCTCTTCTTGTCTACAAGGTATCCTGCATAATCAGCGTCAGCATAGCCGATTAAATCAATGCCAGCACCTCTAGGGTACCAGAGACATAAGTCTTCAGTTCCCTTGAGGTACCTTAGGATATGTTTGACTTGTGTAAGATGTGACTCTTTGGGGTTTGCTTGAAACCTTGCACACAAGCCAACACTATACATGATATCAGGTCTACTAGCAGTTAGGTACAATAAAGAACCAATCATACCTCTATACACTATTTGATCAGCACTCTTACCTGCTTCATCCAAGTAAAGCTTGACATTGGTGGCAACAGGTGTGTCATAGACCTTGGCATCTCTCATGCCATATTTCTTGATCAACTTTCTAGCATACTTTTGTTGATGAATCATTGTTCCTTCGGAAGTTTGTTTGATCTGTAAGCCTAAAAAGAAATTAAGGTCACCCATCATACTCATTTCAAGTTCACTCATCATCAACTCAGAAAATTCCCTGCACAAAGATTGATTAGTTGCACCAAAATTTATATTATCAACATAGATTTGTACAACTAACAAACTTTCCCCCTTTGCTAATAAGAACAGGGTTGTGTCAACTTGTCCCTTTGATAACCATTTTCCATTAAGAACTTTGACAGACGCTCATACCAAGCTCTAGGAGCTTGTTTCAAGCCATACAATGCTTTGTCAAGTTTATAGACATGGTCAGGGGACTCATTGCTTTCAAACCCAGGGGGTTGCTTCACATAAACTTCCTCTTTCAAGTACCCATTCAGAAAGGCACTTTTGAAATCCATTTGTTGCAGTTTGAAGTCCATATGAGCTGCAAACGCTGTCAGCATGCGTATTGCCTCAATTCTAGCAATAGGGGCAATGTCTCATCATAGTCAATCCCCTCTTGCTGGTTGTAACCTTGAACAACCAATCTAGCCTTGTTTCTAACCACAATACCTGTCTCATCTAGTTTGTTCCTGAACACCCATTTAGTCCTAATGATGGTCCTATTATCAGGTCTAGGAACAAGGTGCCAGACCTTGTTCCTTTCAAACTGGTTGAGTTTCTCTTGCATTACAGTTATCCAATTAGCATCCTGCAAAGCTTCATTAATATTATGTGGTTCAATATAGGACAAGAAGGAAGAAAAAGCCATAAAGTTCTGTACAGAAGCTCTCGTTTGAATCCCTTTATTTATATCACTGATGATTTGATTCATGGGATGAGAGCTCTGATGTTTCCAAGAACGTGGCTGGAAGCCAAAACTTTCTGGATCATCTCTTTGTGGAGAGGGAACAGGGTCCTCTCTTGGACTTTCATTTTGATCAGCTCCTTTCTGTATGGGTGTTGTTCCCATATCAGGAGTATTTGTTCCCCCTGATTCCATTTTATGGACTCTTGGAGGTGTAGACTCTGTTTCTTCCTCCACAGCATTACCTGTTTCTCCTGAGACTTGTTGTTATTCTTCTTCTTCCCTTTCTGGTGCAAGGCCAATCGGGAAGTCTTCTTTATCCTGCAACAATGACTCAAGACCTGCATTAGATTCATCAAACACAACATGTACACTTTCCTCAGCTTGCTAAGTTCTCTTGTTGAGGACCCTGTATGCTTTGCTCTGAGGAGTATAGCCTACAAAGACAGCCTCATCACTCCTAGCATCAAATTTCCCCAGGTTAGTCTTTTCGTTGTTATGTACATAGCACTACAACCAAAAGCTCTAAAGTGGGATATATTTGGCTTTCTTCCTCTGAGTAATTCATAGGGTGTCTTTCTCAAGATGGGCCTTAGCATGGCACGATTTATGATATAGCAAGCTGTAATGACAGATTCTCCCCATATGTTCCTAGGAAGGTCACTAGCCAGCAACATGGTTCTAGCTATGTCTTCCAAGGTCCTGTTCTTCCTTCCAACTACCCCATTCTGTTGGGGCGTCCTTGGAACAGAGAAGTTGTGATCAATGCCATGTTGAGCACAGTAGTTTATGAATTTGTCATTCTCAAACTCTATGCCATGATCAGACCTTAGAGATAGTATATCAGCTTCAACCTGTTTCTGCATTCTGTTAGCAAAGATTTCAAACCCATCAAAAGTTTCATCTTTAGAAACAAGCAACAGGGTCAATGTGAATCTTGAATACTCATCTACAATAACAAAAACATAATTTCTTCCTCCACGAGTTTGAACTCTCATAGGACCACAAAGATCCATGTGTAGAAGTTCAAGAGGACGTGAAATACTTACCATGTTCTTTGACTTAAAAGAAGACTTTACCTGTTTACCTCTACCACAAGCACCACACAACTCATCACTTTTGAATTTGATTTTAGGTAAACCAATGACAAGGTTCTGTGATGCTAGCTTGTTCAAGGTATTAAGACTTACATGTCCAAACCGTCTATGCCACAATGAGGAATCATCTTCGATAGCACTGAGACATGTTAAAGAGTTACTGGAAAGCTTATTTACATCAACTTTGTAAACATTCTTGTGCCGCTTTCCCTCTAGCACCACAATTTTTGTCTTGTGATTCGCAACTATGCAACTGTTTGCAGTGAATAGGACATTGTTCCCTTTATCACATAGTTGTGAAACACTCAACAAATTATGCTTCAAACCATCAACCAAGTAGACTTCATCGTCTATGGAGTGTGTTAGTGACTTACCAAGCTTACCTATACCGACCACTTCACCTGTTTGGTCGTCACCAAAAGTCACACTTCCACCTTCATAGGCTGTGAGTGAAAGAAATACAGATTTTTCTCCTGTCATGTGCCTTGAGCAGCCACTGTCCACATACCATGGCTTGCTCTCTTTCACTTTAGCCTACAATGAGAGTCACTTATTAGTTTTAGGAACCCACACTTGCTTGGGCTCCTTCTTCTCAGAATCATTTCTAACTCTGTCTTTTCTCATCCAAACTTGTTTTACATGTTGTTTATTCTTTACAACAGACCTAGTTCTCTCCTGGTATTCGTACCTGTAGTGACCACCTTGTCCAAAATGCCAGCAAAGTCTGTTATATTTCAAACCAACATATATGGTGTTGGGAGTCCAGTCATCCTTCTTGGGTTTTCTTCCTAGACCATTTTTAAACCTATTGTGATGATCATTTAGCCATTTTAAGGCTTGAGATGAGCTAGTCCATTTGTTAAGACGAACTAGTTCTTCTTGAACCTTGTTCAACTTGCCTTTATAGTCCTTAGATTTTTCAAGTGCCTTTTCCAAGTTGATTCTAAGAATTTCACATTCAGATTTTAACTCATCTAGGCCAGTCTCATCACACACATAAACAGGTTCTAATGTCTTAGTAGCTTTCTTAGATAAATTAGTCTCAAGAGATAAACATTTACTTTCAAGGATGGACCTTGTTTCCTCCATTTTGCATACTGTTTCTTTGAGATCTTTATTTTTCTTTTTCAAGGTTTTTAATATTTTCTCGTAATTGATTTTGATCTCTAACAGTTCAGTTACATCTTCCTTTGAATCATTATAAGCATGCAAAATGTTATCTTTTTCAATGTTTAACTCTTCATACTGATCCATCATAAAAAGTACCATCTTAAGCAATTTATCTCTAGACCAAGAAGTAATTTGACTTTTAATTTCAAGAATACCTACCTCTACTTCTTCTTTAGGAGATATATCTGTTCTGGCCATAGTGCATAGATCCTCCACTTCATCTTCTGGATTATCCTCCTAGTTGTCTGACCAACCAACCAACATGCTCACGTATCTTGCTTCTCTTTTGGTGAACCTTTCTGGCTTTCTGGAGGAGGATGGACGATGTTCTGTCTGCATATGTTCTCACTTGGCTCAGGACACTCGTTCTTGAAGTGACCAAGTCTTGAGCAGTTGTGACATCTGATCTTGGACTTGTCAAAGTTTTCACCTTTCCCTGAATTTGACGAAGCTTGATTGAAACTTCCTCTATTACCATAGAAGCGAGCAAACATCCTAGCAATAAGGCGTATCTCATCTTCATTTAGATCTAGGTCATCTTCAGGAATCTCATCCACTTGGAAAGCAATCTCCTTTTCTCTCTTGGTCTCATTAGATTTAACTTGTAACTCATGAGTCATTAAGTTACCAATTAATTCTTCAACTTCCATGATGGTCAAATCCCTTGCCTCTTGAATAGCTGTTACTTTAGCCGTCCATGTGTTGTTTACTGGTAGAGTCCTTAACAATGTTCTAACAATATCTTCTTCATCAAAGGGTTTTCCAAGAGATTTGAGTTGATTTAAGATATTGTTGAACCGAGCATACATGTCTTTGATAGTCTCAGTTGGTTCCATGTTAAACAATTCATATTGCCTAATCAACATATCTATTTTGGATTGATTTACCTGTAAGGTACCTTCATACGCAATCTCCAAGGTCTTCCAGATGCTTTGAGCAATGTCACATCCTTGAATACGATTGTATTCCTTAGCATCAACTCCAGAGTGTAGGAGTTTGACAGCCCTAGCATTTTTCTCTATCTGCTTCATGTCAGTATTGGTCCATTTTTCTGGAGGTTTGATGCTTGTCTTGCCTTCCACATCCACTTGCTCTATAACCAGATCTCCCTTCTGAGTTATTTGCCATAACTCGTAGCCTTCAGCCTTGATGAAAATTTCCATTCTTTTCTTCCACCAGGAGTAAAACTCTCCATTAAACAATGGTGGACGGTTAATGGTTTGTCCTTCCCTCATCTCACTAGGTGCACTCATTTTTGCGGAAAAACTCAAGGTGTTAACCTTTTAATGAGCAACCTTGCTCTGATACCAACTGAAGAGTGCCTAAGTTACTCTAGAGGGGGGGTGAATAGAGTGACTCCAATTTCTCGCGTTTTTGTAACTTGAGAACAGGGTAGGGAAGAACGTTTTGGACGTTGTTCCTACGCAGTGAACTAAAAACAGAATGTAAAGAACTGAATGTAAATAACACAAGGCTTTTTCTACGTCGAAAACCTTCTAGGCTCAATAGGAGTAAAAACCACGACCTATTTACTTGGGATTTTGTCACACTACTTCTCTTATAACTAGAGCCAAACACAGGATACAACACAGTACCCTAACACCACCACACACCGTCACTGATGCGTTGCCAATCTCTCCAAGTCACACACTGACCTGAGAAAAACTCTATGCTTGTTACTAGGCTAGAGCAATTACAAATAACCAGATTGTTTGTCCTATTACACGCTTCAATGCTAAGCAAAATAAGACCACAGAAAACCTATTATGCAATGACCAATCTAAGAGCAGACTCAAACTAACCAGGAGAGGGAACAGGGTTCAAGGTTGTTCTTGTGAGTACAGGACGTATCTGGTTGGGACGATTTAGCGCTTTGCACAAATGATTCTGAACTTAATAATGCACACAAAGCTTAACCCTACAACTAAGCCTATCAGGCGCCTTATATAGGCAGGCCAAGGAGCTCAATGCAATTAGGTTAAATCTCTTCAGAATATAAAAGATAAGATTTGTCAAAAGATAGGATAGAGTTTAAGTAGAGATCAAAGATCTTTCCTTAACTCAATCTATGAGATAAAAACCGTCCAAATACTTTAACAAAAAATCTTGGCCAGCTAGCAAGTGATTTATCAGAATATAATCTCTAAAGGATAATTAAAAATATTCCAAAAGATAATTCACTTACCTTAACATTATAAACTTGGCCATTAAGTAAAATACTTTTCCAAGATAATATCTTTTCAAAATAAAATACTTTTCTGTTTAAAAACGATTTTGCAATATTCATTTTTCCAAAATAAATTATATTTCTTCAGAATAATATTTGTGTGAATATCTAAAAAGATAATACACAAAATATTCGTAGAAATAATAAATACAATATTATGCAAACTTGTCCAGATACACAGCTTAGAAGGAATAGGGTCCAACAAGTTGTTCCCCTTTGGTTCCTTCACGCTGCAGTTAGGCCTGGCAAACAGATCAGGTCGGGTCGGGTTCGGGTTCAACCCAATTGACCTGTTTTTTAAATGGGTCGAAAACTCCAACCCTAACCCAACCCATTTAATAAACAGGTTAATCAGGTCGACCCGTTTAACCCATTTAAATACTTTATTATAAGTAAAAAATGGAAAAAACTTGATTTAAAGGGGATATATAGCATCAAATTTCTATAGTAAGTAGATATATACAAAACAAACTATTGGATTAAGGAAAATTTATACTTTTCAATGATTATTATTTATTTGGCTCATAAATATTTACTGAATTTCAAAAATAAAATTGACATATGTAAGTAAACAGGTTGAATAGGTTATTTTCGGGTTGAAAATTTCAACCTTAACCTAACCCATTTAATAAACGGGTTGAAAATCTCAACCCTAACCCACTTTTTTCGGGTTAGGTTCAGGTCGGGTTGTCGGGTCGGGTCAGTTTTTGTCAGGCCTAGCTGCAGTGCTGGTCATAGAGAACAGGGTTCACAAGAATGCTCCTCTGTACTCATAGACGCATGCACTCAGTCATACAACGTTGTTCCCTTGTCATGATTAATTTAGACTCTTGCTAACTAGTCAAGCATAGTACATAAAGACTAATGACATAACGACATTATATTGTCTTCATGTCTTGTTAGGATCCAAGCATCTTCATGAGCAATCATGCTTTGAGCATTATACCTTCTTGCATCCTTAAGTCAACCTGCCATCATAGTTAGTTCACACATAGATAAGGACACTTTGTTTGTTATCATCAAAACCAGGAACCCAACAAATTCCTTAGTTTTAGCTTAGTAAGCAACCAAAACATGGTGTCAAAGCCAATATATGACAAGTGGAAAGCTAGAGCATGAAACATTGACTAGTAAGTAGCTTAGGTGTCAAGGGTGAATAGTAAACCGATTAGGTAAAAATGGAAATTACTAATCCTAGCTTAATATCTTCTAATTCGGTCATCAACACAAACAAAGGCCTAATCATGCATAAGCAAACCGTAAACATAAATTAAATAAGTTAATCAAGTAGATTAGTTAATTAATCAAGTAGGTTTTAGTTTTAAACGAGATTAGCATATAGTTTAGAAAATATTTACGTAAGTACATGCATTAGACACGTTAATCATACTTAGCAAGTTTAAGCGAAAAATTTTATGCTAATTAATCACTATTTTAGTTTAATAATTGAGTTTAGATTTTCGGGATACTACAGTTAATCGCCAATTGTGAATCGCCATATATATCACAATCCTTGACTCCTATTTCCAGTGCCATTTGAAGACCCAAAATGAGAGCTTGATACTTGGCCACATTGTTGCAACATAACTGAGTAAGCGTAAAGAAGTATGCCAATACATGTTTTTCTAGAGATATGAAGACTACTCTCGCTCCAGCACCGTCTTGGCATACGGCCCCATCAAAATATATTTTTCCCATGGAGGCACTACTTCAATAAGGAACACTTCTTCTCTCGGCAAGTCGATTGTGAGTTCCCATTCTGCAGGGATGGGGTGATCAACTAGAAAGTCGGCCAATGCTTGCCCTTTGATGGCCTTTTGAGACACATACTCGATGTCGTGTTGCTTAATCAGTACTGCCCGTTTGGCTAGTCGCCCTGACAAGACTGGCCTTGACAATATGTACTTGATAGGGTCGGCTTTGGATATGATCCTCATTGTGTGCGCTTGCATGTAGTGCTTCAACTTTTGGATTGCAAAAATGAGTGCCAAGCACATCTTTTCAATTGGTGAGTAGTTCAACTCGGCGCCTACCAAAGTGCGACTCAAGTATTATAGAGCTCTTTCCTTGCCCTCTTCATTTTCTTGTGCACATAATTCCCCCAAGGATTGTTCTTGTGCCGTGATGTAGAGGATAAGTGGCTTTCCATGAATTGGTGTGCCCAAAACTGATGGTGTTGACATATACCTCTTGATGCTATTGAACGCAGGGCGACATGAGTCATCCCAATTAAAAACAGCATCCTTTTTCATGAGATGACTAAATGGGTGACACCGTTCTGGGAGGTTGGAGATGAACCTTCGAATGTATGCAATACGACCTTGAAGGCTCCGAAGATCTTTAAGATTCTTTGGTTCGGGCATGTCTTGAATCGCCCTGATTTTATATTGGTCGATTTGAATTCCTCTATGTCTGACAACAAAGCCAAGGAATTTTCCCGAAGTAACTCTGAATGCACATTTAAGTGGGTTCATCTTCAATTGACATCTTCGGAGTCTTTTGAAGATTTTGCGAAGGTCTTGCAGATGATTTGCTCGTTTCTTGGACTTGACCACGAGATCATCGACATAGCACTCAACTGTTTTATGCATCATGTCCTCAAAAGTTTTTCTGCATGGCTCGCTGATAAGTGACTCCTGCATTTTTAAATCCAAACGACATCACCTTATAGCAAAATATTCCCTTTGGAGTACAAAAGGATGGGCTTCTTGATCTTCAGGCGCCATATGTATTTGGTTGTAACCACCGGTGCCATCCATAAAGGATAAGGCTTCATGACCAGTAGTAGCATCCATCATTATTTCTGTCACAGGAAGGGGAAAGTCATCCTTTGGACATGCCTCATTTAAGTCCCGAAAGGCAACACAGATTCGAAGTTGGCCATTTTGCTTCCTAACGGGAACAATGTTTGCAATCCATGTGGGGTACCTAACCTCGCGAACGAAGCTGGCTTCGATGAGCTTGTTGACTTCTTTCTCAATTTCAGGAAGTAACTCTGGTCGAAAGCGACGCAATGATTGCTTTCTTGGGGATACTCCCTTTTTGATTGCTAAGTGATAAACTGCGACTTTTGGGTCAAGTCCGGGCATCTCTTTATAACTCCAAGCAAATATGTCTTTGTACTCTGAGAGAAGCTTGACATATTCCTCTTCTTCTTCAGACGTAAGTAAAGCACTTACGAAAGTGGAGCGTAGTTCTTCTAGAGTTCCAAGATATAACTCTTTTAGATCATCCACTGTAGCTTGCCCCCATCCTCAAGAGTTTCAGGAGCTTCTTCGGGCTCTACCTCAGTTGCATAGTCTACATTTGGCACTTCTTGCACAGAGATATGACGATATCCTCTTCAAGTTTCACACGTTGTTGAGATGACTCTTGTTCGTTGTTATGGAGCACTGTACGTCTCCTTATCTTTAGTTCACCATTTGTGTATACTTCCAATGTTGAGGAGCGTTTCATGCGAGAAGGGACGACGCTATTGACATCTTTATCGGACTTGACATCTTCCTTCACCTTCTCGGTGTGATCTCGTCGTCGTCGCCATTGTTTGGCAGGAGCACTTGCAGCGCCGACGCGACTAAAGACAGAACATTTTTCCTTTGTAGGTTTATGATCACGTGACACATATCATTTGAATAATCGTGTTGGTCACCTAACCTACAAAGAACAGATGGGCGCACTTTAGAAGGTAGGCGCAATCAGTCAAACACCGGGGTTCTTGTACTTGGCTCAATCCTTTCACTTTCATCATTGGTAACCTCCTCTACAGTAATGTATTGAGAGGTTGACAGTTCTGTCTTGCGGCGGCCAGAGATTTTGATTGGTTCAGGGAGAGTGTATCCTAAACCAACTTTAGGGACCCAAACGCGTCCTCCTTGTTGCTGCAACATGGTTTGAGTTTTGTTAGGGCCATAAGGTTTAGCTTCAATGACTTTTCCCAAAGGCGGAGGATTATCAAAGTTGTAGCCCGAAATCTCCATAAGTTTGTAAGCCTTAGGATCCAATTTCACTTGTAGAGGCTTCCTCGTCATTCAACAATTTAGAGGAGGGAACAAATCCAAGCGTAGAAGGCTTCTTCACTTGAGTTTGTTTTGAATCAGCCAATGGAATGGTCGCACTGGCTTTTAAAAGTTCGACAGTTTCTTTATCTATTTTCAGAGTAACTTTCTGTTCACACCCCTCAGCTTTGCATTCTGAAAAGGTGATTCTCCCTCTTTGCGACGCGACTTTGGGATATATCGCAATAAAGGGGTTGACAAGGGTGAAGGTGTAGACTTAGTCTCCTTTTCGAGGGGATTTGTGCTTTGAACTTGATTCTCCCCCTCCTTGCTTTCCTTCTTCTCGCTCTTAGGTTTTGGTACAATAGTTGGAGGAGAAGTAGTATTCTCTTTTTCTTTGACACTTCGTTTACCTGTCGAGGAGATTGATGGTGGTAAAACCTCACTCAAGACATCATTTTCTTGGTAGAATTTGGCATCAGCGAAATGTGACTCCGCCTTGGTGAATGGCTTGACCTCACCCAATATCTTTTCTCGCCTTCCCTATAATACTTAAGGCATTGGTGAAAGGTGGATGCGACAACACCAATTTCATGAAGCCAAGGACGTCCAAGGATGAGCTTGTAGGACGTCTTTGAATCTATGACGTTGAACAAGGTAGTAGAAGACATGTCACCTGTAGCGAGGTCCACTCAAATCATGCCAATCGCATGTTGTTATCGAGAAAAAAAACCATGAATAACAAGTTGGCTAGTCATAAGTTCTTCCATAGAAATGCCAAGCTCCAACATGGTTGTCTTGGGCATAATGTTGACGGCTGATCCCTTGAACTTTTTGCCCCCGGATGTATCCAGAGATGAACAATGGACGATTATGGGGCTTTGACCCTAACAACAAATCCTCATCTGTAAAGCCAACATGGTAATACATGAAGAGCACTTGTCAGAGATTTTAGAAGATTCTCTTATGTCTTTCAGTTTGTCAGCGTAAAGCTCTGGATGACTTAGAGCTAATGCTATCAGCTGGCACATCTCCTCGGGTAAGTGAAAGGTTTGTCTCCACTCCATGCGTGAAGGAAGAGCTTCTAACACAACAAGGATTTTGGCATCTCTCTCAGGATTTGGGAAATGTGAGGACCTTTTAACAAGTGTTTCATTTTCCTTTTCCCCTTTTTCTTACTCGTCGTCTATTGAGTAGCATGAAACCACATACACAGCAGCTGAAGTGAAGAACTTTTCTGGGAAGAACTCTTCCAATGTGTAGACACCAAAAATTGTGTCTATAATAAGTCCCCGTAAAAACCCGATGATGAAAGGATTGGATTTTGCTCGAACTTGGGTTGCGAGAATAATTGCTCTGATAATTAGCCCAGTTCATTTGAATTAACCAGTGGAAGCCTTTTGTACAGGTGATCCAAACCAGTTGGACTCAATTCAATTGGAGTCCAAAACTAAGAGATAGGCCTCTTTGAACCTAAGGGCCCGAAAGGGAACCCGAACCCATGAGTCAACCCTTGGTCAAACAAGGAAGCTCAGTCAATCCCACGTGGACCCCCTCGGAAGAGCCTCCTCCGCATGAAAAGCACGTCAGGCGCCTATACAGGCATGCCGCTCCCGGTTCAAGCGGCCACGCTTGGGCTCAAGCGGTGGCCGCTAGGACAAGCAACTGTGCCGCTAGGTCAAGCGGCTTGACCGCTTATCCTGCCGTTTTGGCCGCTCGGCCTAGCGGTATGGCCGCCTGGACCTTTTCTCGCGGATGGCAAATTTGAGGTCCATTCGATTTTCGTGCCAAACCCTGAAAGCTCCCCCTCTTCTATATAAACAAACCTTAGGGTTCAGTTGAAGAGGTTGGACATTCTCTCTGAGAGGTTGGGAATTTTAGGTTGGCTCTCTCTCTCTCTCTCTCTCTCTCTCTCTCTCTCTCTCTCTCTCTCTCTCTCTCATATTAAACCCTAAATTCTGATTCTACTCCTTCTTTAGGGTTAGCCCTAGCACCACAAAATAAACCTTCACACTTCATCAAGAGCATGAATTCAAGCAATATAACCCAATAAGTTCATTGTGAGCATCCAGGTAATCCAACTTGACGGTTTTCAATAATATTTATATTGCTTTTTTTTCCAACGTTTTTGGTTTATGTGATATGTACATGCATGGGCCGTTTTGAGCGAAAGGGCTTGTATTAGGCCTAATTAATGGATGAATGAATGATTTTTATTTTGTTATTTATTTCTTTTCTAAAGAATGAATCATGCTTTGTTTGTGGATTGGTGGATGAATTATGTGTTTGTCCTCTGACTTGCAGGTTTTAGCATATTTATCGTTTTTTAGCAATAAAAGCATGTAATTTGATAAGTTGTTAAAAGTGGTCACGATAATAATTCTTGTTCAACCCACTAGTTAAAATTAGGAATTTGGACAAATTGAACCTTGTTTGGAACCGTAGCATTAATAATTATATTAAATCGATTAGTAAAGGTCGTTGTTGTTAATGGGCGACTTGGGTGCCTAACACCTTCCTAGCTCGTACCTACGCTCCTGAACTCATTTATGATGTCAATTTCCCCAATAGGGATTGGGGTGCACAGGAGTTGAGTTGACGTCTTTCTAGACTATCGACTTCACCTCCAAGGTTTCCAAATTACCTTAAAATTTGGTGGCGACTTCCGACAATCTTAATCATGTCCTTCGTACATAAATCTCTATGTGCATTCAGACTCAAAGATTCACGAAATTCGAACACCTCCCAGGCTGTCTGGAAACCCGAGCCCCGAAAAGAGGCTCGAGGGAAGACACGCGGAAAGTAGGGGAGAACAATACTGCAGCCTACAGTGGCAACTTCACTGGGGACATGATTAAGAGGGTGTAACTTGAAAATCGATTCATTATAATTATTTTTGCTTGGTTCACTACCTTGAGTGTTCTTCTTATTATTATTTTGTGACTTGTCATTCATCTATTAATTTGCATTCATTGCATTCATGTGCATGCGCTTGCGCGACTTCCGAGCTTGTTTTTACAAGTTCAAACCAGTTTTTAGCCAATGGAGTGTGGTGAAGTGCCTTGGTGAGAATCCACTCGATTCTTCTTTGCCAAGAAACATGGATCCCCTCACCTCATGTACCTTCCTACGCATTTGTCCATTCGACGAGTAGGATAACTAGAATGCCTCACATTGTCGCCCATCCCGCGGATTGTAGTACATTCTTGATCATGAGTACCTTTTGACCAAAACCCTTAAGCCTACCCCATTGCATGAACTAGAACTAATGTTTTAGGTTGAAACTCAGTTCCATGTCCATGCTAGATTTGCATAATCATGTCATATTGGGTTGTTGTGCTGTTTGCCCATATGTGAACGCAATCTTAGCGTAGTCTTTTTGGTCGTCATAGAATATTAGGTTAGACCCCAATTAGGATATTTTCCTTTTTTGAGTCTATATTTTGTCTTAAGATTGAGTTTGGAATCTTTATTTTTAGGAAATAATATCCCTGAATGTTCTATATGATCCTCGTTACCTTAGGAAAGATTTGGATGCTTTATTCTTTCTTTTTATTTAAATAGTGAGTCTAGGTCAAAAGATCTCAATATCTCTTCCCTTCCCTTTTAGTCAAGAGTGTAATAGCTTTTGCTTTATCCCATATTGAGTCGAGATAATATCTCTCCCCACCCCTTTTAGTCAAGAGTATAATATCTTTTGGTTTATCCCATATTGAGTCGAGATAATATCTCTCCCCTCCCCTTTTAGTCAAGAGTATAATATCTTTTGCTTTATCCCATATTGAGTCGAGATAATATCTCTCCCCTCCCCTTTTGGTCAAGCGTATAATATCTTTCGCTTTATCCCATATTGAGTCGAGATAATATCTCTCTCCTCTTCTTTCAGTCAAGAGTACAATATCTTTTGTCTTTCTTTTCCTGTATCGAGATCTTTGACCTAAACCTATTACTTAGTCCCAAGGGTAACTATGTTGATAGAATATTCTAGATAGAAACTTTCCATCTTTGTTTTCAAACTTTTCTTTCGTGGAACTTGTTAATCTTTTCTTTTCTAAGTCTTATCCGCTGTCCAGGATTGGGAAGAAAACAGTTTGTGCGAAAAGTTGGGAGCGCGATCATAGTAATCAACGTCTGGTTAGAAAGCTCGTATTGGAATCTCCCCCTTCGTGCAAAGCTAGGTTTGACACAGTATTTGTTACTCCCCCTCCATATCGACCATCTTGTTCTAAGTTGACTTAAATGGCCGAAGATGATATGCCACCTCCACAACCTAACACTACTGATGAGATGTTGACTGAAATGATGAAAATGTTGGAAACTATGGGAAACCGTTTGACATGGATAGAAAGCAAGGTCAAAGAAGCCGGCCCTCTTAACCAGGACGATCCTCCACCTCGAGATGACAAAGTAGAAGAGCTAAGTGCTCAAATTAAGAACCTTGAGTTAGCTCTAACTCAAAACAAGATCATAAGTGACTACATGATCAATGCTGAAGGATATTCCTCTCACATCAAGGGGAAGCTCCCACAAAAGTTCTCTATGCCCGAAAAGTCCCCACCTTCAAAGGGACCGATGATCCAAAAGATCACATAAGGGCTTTCACCACCGCAAAGGGCCTCAGAGGGGTAGATCCTGACCTCTATATTCATCTTTTCTCACAAACCTTGGACCCCACTGTTAGGGCATGGTTTTTCAAGCTTGAGCCCAATCAGGTTCAAGAATGGAACAAAGTGTCTAGCTTATTCCTCACTAGGTATGCCGACAATGTCATCCAACCAACTACCATGAGAGAGCTGGAAGCGATAAAGCTAGGTGAAAATGAAAGCTTCACTGACTTTGTTAAGAAATGGAGAACTAAAGTGGCCGAAATGCTCGACCGTCCATCCGAGGAAGAGCAAATTCGGAAACTCATCAAGAACTTACAACCTCCTTACTTGATTCCTCTCAAATACTAAGCAATTACTTCATACACACAACTCAATAGTGTGGGATTGCTCATAGAGGATGATCAAGCACTCAAAAAGGAGAAAAGCAAGGACCTCTTCAACAAGGGCACTTATAACTCGAACTACACGAAGAACCCCAATTCGGGAAATTCTTCCAACAAGGTTAATGAAGTCAATGCTGTCTAGGACAAACCGCAAAGGCAGTACACCCCATTAGGCATGACCTATGCAAAAGCTTTGGAAAAGCTTGTCAAGAATGACTATCTCAATGTCGTGGGCCCCACTCCGGATCCCGACATCGAAAATAGGAGCCCATCATGGAATCCTAATCTTTATTGCAAATTCCGTAGAGGAAAAGGACATGACACCGAGAAGTGTTGGACACTCAAGAATAAAATCCAGGATCTTTTTGACAATGGGACTATTCCCAAACCAAAGAATGTTCCTACTCCAAATAACAACACCAATCCTCTAGGTGCAGTTTTCGTCATTGCAAATGAAGAAGAAGAAAAGGACCCCTCTCGCCTGATTGTGCCAATTGGACATCCTGTCCCACCATATAAGCTTGACTCCCTCCATCCAGAGGTAACCGGAATTTGGGATAGTGATGAGGAGGATGACCTTCAAACAACCAAAAGCACCCCTAAGAAATCATTGGAGGAGCTGCTCAAGGAAATCACCGTTGGTCTAAAACAAATAGACGAAGAGGTAACTAACATCGAGACGAAGAGAAAAGAAAGAGAGGACGCAGAAGCGCATTCCGCATCTATCCTCCACCAAAGCGTGAATCCCCCACTTAGTCACGTCCCATCCACGAGGGATATGACCAAAAGGAACTTCTCCCCACTACCTCTCCATCTTACTCACACTCTTGAGAGACTCATAAGTATTGGAATCATACGACCACTGGGACCAAGTCCTGATCCTGTCTCTCCAGGGATCGCCTGGCACCCACGTAAGTTTTGCAATTACCACATAGGGAGAGGCCACGACACTGAAGAATGTTTGGCGTTGAAACACAGGATTCAAGATCTCATAGAAGTTCAACCATACAGCTGCAAAAACACCGCCAATCTCGAGAGAGAGTACCATAACCAAATGCCAAAAAGGGTATATACCTCCATCCTTTCAACCCCAACTCAAACCTTTCAGGACCTATTTTGGAAAGGTATTCTAGGGATCATCGGGCCAACACCTGATCCAGATCCAGGAAATAAGAGTAAGGACTAGAACCATACCTCTTTTTGCATGTATCACCGAGGAAGGGGACATCATACGGACGAATGTGTGCTCCTGGAACCCAAGATACAAGACCTCGTTAACGAGGGGGTCGTCTGCATGTTATGAGGCCTTATCCGATACCCTGAACAAAAGAGGGATCACCTTCATCCCTCCTTTGCCTATAAGAAAGAGGCTGAATTTTGATTGGGTAGAGGACACACCCAACAACGCTTTGGGTCTATTATTATGAAGAGATCCACAACGTCAATAATGCAATTCAAGATGCGAACTTTGACCCAACTAAGTTGATCACTCCAAACGAGGGTCAAATCACAAAGCAGAAACGCACCATAAGCTGGACAGGAGCCAACGGAAAGAAGATCAAGATCACGATCTCCGAAAAATCCAAGCCTGACACCGACACTGATTCCGACCGGACTGAGTCTGATTCTGAAGACGAGTCTAATATAGTAGAGTCGGGTGGTCCATCCAAATCTATGTTTAATTCTGTTTGCAAGTCTAAAGTTGTTAAAGCCAATAGTGATGGCTTATGTTGATGTTCCAGTTTCCTCTATCAATGAAATAATTACTGATTCTGCTTACTTCTTGGATTACTTAGTAGCTAATACTTCAAAAGATGAACAAGAATTGCCCAAAGGAGTAACTAAACCACTATTAGAGCATGAACAAAAGACTTCAATTGTGGAAGAAACAGAATTAATCAATCTTGCAAACGATCAAGAACCGCGCATAGTGCGCATTGGCTTATTGTTAACTCTCAAAGAGCGAGAAAGCTTTATTAATCTCTTAAAAGAATACATAGACGTTTTCGCTTGGTCCTACAAAGATATGCCGGGAATAAGTCGTGAGATAGCATAGCATACAATGCCGCTCAATCCGGATTCAAAACCAGTAAAGCAAAAACATCGGAGAATGAAGCCTAAGTGGACGCTGAAAATCAAAGAGGAGGTGCAGAAACAGCTCGCGGCAGGTTTTATTAGGGCTGCTCAATATCCAGAATGGGTTGCTAACATAGTACCCGTTCCAAAAAAGGATGGAAAAGTAAGGATGTGCGTTGATTTTAGAGATCTAAACAAGGCAAGTTCAAAGGACGACTTTCCCTAGCCACATATAGACGTACTGGTGGATAATACCGCAGGACATGCCCTCTTATCATTCATGGATGGCTATGCAGGGTACAACCAAATACACATGGCCGAAGAAGATATGGAGAAAACCACCTTCACAACCCAATGGGGGACATATTGGTACACCGTCATGCCTTTCGGGTTGAAGAACGCGGGAGCGACATACCAAAGAACCGCAACTTCCCTTCTACATGACATGATGCACAAGGAAGCCGAGGTGTACGTGGATGATATGATCATCAAATCCAAGGAGAGAGAAGGGCATATACCCTCTCTAAAGAAATTCTTTGACAGGCTTCGGAACTACAATATGAGATTGAATCCTCATAAGTGCGCATTTGGAGTAACTTCGGGCAAGCTCTTAGGATTCCTCATAAGCACAAGAGGCATTGAAATTGATCCTACCAAAATCAAAGCTATAAGGGACATGCCATCTCCCAAAAATGAAAAGGAGATAAGAGGATTTATAGGACGGCTCCAATATATAAGTCGATTCATATCCAAATTGACTATTACATGCGAGCCCATCTTAAAAAAGCTCAAAAGGACACTAAATCTACCTGGGATGATCAATGCCAACAAGCCTTTGATAAGATTAAGGAATACTTAGCTAATCCACCCGTATTGGTTCCCCCACTTCCGGGAAAATCCCTTATGCTATACCTAACAGTCACAAAAACCGCCATGGGTGCTATGTTGGCCCAAAAGGTGGAGAATGATGAAAAGGCAATATATTACCTTAGCAAGAAATTCTTAGAATACAAAACACGCTACTCCACACTAGAGAAAACGTGTCTCGCATTGGTCAATGCAACAAATAAACTTCGACACTACATGCTACAACATTCCATCCATATAAAGTCGAGGATGAATCCATTAAAGTACTTGTTCGAAAAACCCATTCTTAGTGGAAGGATAACAAGATGGACTGTCATGCTTTCAGAATTCGATCTAACTTTTGAACACCAAAGGCGATCAAAGGACATGCCATTTCTGAACATCTCGCTGAAAACCCTGTTACTAGCGAAGATGCTACACATGGCTATCCTGATGAAGGAATAATGAGCGTCAAAGAAAACACTTGGCAGTTATACTTTGACGGAGCATCAAACCAAAAAGGTTATGGCGTAGGAGTATTATTAGTCAGCCCCGAAGGCTCACATACTCCCATAGCCGTCAAATTTGACCATGAGGTAGCCAACAATGGAGCCGAATTTAAAGCATGCATCATTGGTTTAGAAGCGGCAATAGAACTGCAAATTATGGATCTAAAGGTATATTGAGATTCAACTCTCATCATAAACCAAGTCTCCAAAAAGTGGAAAGTGAAAAGCGAATCCATGGCACCTTACCAGTAATATCTTGAAAAGATAGCCAAATATTTCACTCATGTCCGTTTCACATACCTTTCTAGAGACGACAACCAATTTGCGGATGCCTTAGCAAAAATGGCTTCCATGATAAATATCCCAGATGATGTAATCTCCATGCCCATTCACATTCAAAGGCGCACTGAGCCCACCTTTTGTAATGCACTTGAAGTATGCCTCAACGAGGAAGAAAAAGAGGAGGAATGGTTTACCGCATTCTCAATCTACTCGCCAAAGGTGATCACCCTCCACAATCCACACCTAGGGCACAAAGAGCTTTAAGAAGACTAGCCGCACCATACATACATGTGCAAGGAAAACTTTATAAACAAGACACCACAAGGAATAAGTCTTCTGTGCTTAAAGGAACGTGAGGTCATCAAAGTCATGAACGATATACATAATGGCGTATGTGGTCCCCATATGAATGGACTCACCTTGGTCAAGAAAATCCTAAGGCAAGGATACTATTGGACTACGATGGAAAATGATTGCGTCGAATACGTGAGAAAGTGCACACGCTGCCAATTCCACGCTAATTTACAACATAGACCTCCTACTCCTCTGCATACATTCACTTCACCATGACCGTTCTCTACATGGGGTATTGACATCATTGGAAAAATCACCCCTACAGGAAAAGGAGGCCATGAATACATACTAGTGGCAATAGACTATTTTACCAAATGGGTTGAAGCTCGTTCGTACGCAAGAATAGCGTCCAAACACGTGGCAAAGTTCATACATGACAACATCATTACCAGATATGGGGTACCCCACGAAATCATAAGTGATCACGGGTCCCAATTCAGCAAGGATGTTGCCGAGCTTTTCACTAAGTTTAAAATTCAACATCGACAGTCTTCGCCTTATAGACCGCAAACGAATGGAGCCGTAGAATCCGCAAACAAGAATGTGAAACAAATGATAGCTAAGATGACGGAAAACTATGAGGATTGGCCCGACAAGCTACAATTCGCCTTATGGGGATATAGAACGACTATTCGATCCTCAACGGGAGCAACACCTTATTCTTTAGTATATGGAATGGAGGCGGTACTCCCAGTCGAGGTAGAAATCCCCTCTCTAAGGATAGCTTTGGAAAGTGAATTACCCGAAGTAGATTGGGTCCAGGCCCGTTATGACCAATTGATCTTGCTAGATGAAAGACGACTAAATGCCGTACATTATGGTCATGTCTACCAAGCAAGGATGGCGAGGCATTTTGATCAACGGTTCAAGGCTAGAGGACTAAAAGAAGGAGACTTAGTCCTAAAAGAGGTAAGACCAATTGTAGTCGACCCTCGGGGGAAGTTCAAGCCTAATTGGACTGGCCCATACATTATCAAGACAATATTATCCGGTGGAGCGGTAAAGCTAATGGATTTAGACGGCAACGAGTTCACCCAACTCACAAAT
The DNA here is from genome assembly GCA_038025085.1 of Tetragonia tetragonoides. Lineage (NCBI taxonomy): Eukaryota > Viridiplantae > Streptophyta > Magnoliopsida > Caryophyllales > Aizoaceae > Tetragonia > Tetragonia tetragonoides. Next base: position 24,628,674 of record CM076139.1, on the reverse strand, counting down.
ATGGACCAACTTAAGCAATTCTATGCATAAATGTTAAATCTTTGAGAGAGCCCACTAAGGCACCAAATCCAAGTCAAAATCGGTCAACTCGTCCACATGGGACCCACGACCAAGAAAAAAAAACCGAGATTTGGTTTTACGAACTACATTGGCCTGATTCCGTATGGATATGTAGGTAACCCATGTAACTTGGGCCCGGCCACTTTAACGAAATAAATCTCTAAAGCGAGTTTCAATCCAACCGATTAATGTAACAAAAATAAGCAAGTCTTTCATTAATATGGATAAAGTCCATTACATGCTCTAATAAAAAAAAGAAGTGCAAAAGCAATAAATAAATAAAAGGGCAATTCTAAGCTACATCTACTTGGGCATGCAAACCCGTTATTTGAAGTATACTACTAAGCAAAAAGGACAAGACTTGCTAGACAATTAGAGGTGGACTACTCCTCCTCGTCTTTAACTTCGGGCTCTTGGGCGGGTTCGCTAGGCTCATCAAGTTCCATTCGTTCTTTTGGAGCCCATCTTTCCCTACCATAGCTAGAAGTGGCCTCGTGATCATTGGGCCTAACTATAGCTACTTGTTTGGCCGAGTGGGCCGGATTCTTCCTTTTCTTGGATTGGGCCTTTGCCTTGCCTTTGCCCTTACCCTTAGTTTGGGTCTTTGAAGGCTTAGTGGGCCTATCAATGGGAGTTATCCTTACACCGCTGGGCTCATCATATTTGCGGGCCTTGAACAACTCTCTTTCTTCCTCTAGGAGCCTTTGGTTGACTTGATGGTCACCGCTCCAAATCCACTCCTTATAAAAGCTAGACAACCTGGGCCTTAGAGGTAAAGAAAGTCACAAGCTTGGCAAGATCGACATCCTCACCATGAAGCACTTGACCCGCTTGGCGGGGAGACAACCCAAGGTACCTTTGAAAATCACCCACAAAAGCATTCCCCAAGTAGGGAACGGCAAGAGGGCTTTTGGTTGGAAAGCCAATTATATCGGAGAACTCCTCCACCAAAGGGCACATCTCATGAGCACCGAAACGGAAGACATGGAATTTCGGGTCCCAAAACTCAATTGAAGCATGAAGAAAATCCCACAAGATGTTGACCTCTTTGAGGTGAAAGAAGGCATTGAGGTGGAAGGGACTAAGCTCTAACCTCTCCTCTACAGTCATAGAACCTAGCAAAGCATCAAAAACATCATCAAAGTTCACCATTGTTAAGATTAAGGATTTTCTCTCAAGGAATTCTCTCCCTAAGGGCTCAAAGAAAGTGGTGAGAAGAGAAGATAAAGAAACCCAACTATATAGAGGCTAAGGTTGGATTCTCGTCAAAAATTTAAGGAAATTCAGACAAACGACGAAAAAGGGTCAGGCGGCCTGGAATCTAGTCCGGACGGCTAAGCCACTAAGACAAGCTGCCAAACCGCTCCAACAAGCGACTTGACGGCTAGGACAAGCGGCAACTGCTAGAGCTCTAGCACAGACGCTAGGAGCTCTAGCGGTCACCCTGTATAGGCGACTGGTGTGCTCTTTCGCGGGAGAACTCGGTCCACCCGACCCCACGCTTGACAGGGCTCTACCTTCCTAATTCCCACTTGGACAGATTTTGGAAGTCTTCCTTTATATTTTCCTTACCTTAATTTTGGCTCTTGCCACTTTTCTATTTATTCCCTCTTTATTTTCTTTCCTTCTTTTTACCTTGATTATCAAGTTCCACTTTTATTCCTTTTATTTTCTGATTCCCTTTATTAATATTTTCCCCTTTAATTATCTTTTTCTATTTTGCTTTCCTTTACCTTATTTTTTATTTTCGGGAAAGGGGTACCCCAAATGTGCTAAATTCTCGGGAATCCTAAATTCCCGAATGTCGTGATTTGTGATTTTCCACTCGGAAATTAGTTGATTAAGTTCACATATGGGCATTTGCGTGATATTTTTGTGCATGAATAAAATGCAATAATTTGTAGCATGTTTAATACAAGCCCAAAAGTTCAAAATGCACTACAACAAATATCACTGGCCATCTTCGCCAGTACTCGGACTCGCCTGAGACGACTCTCCGGGCCCACTTGATGACAGAGTACCCAAAGAACCAGGCTGAGACGCCGGCCAATCTCTAGGGTCTAAAGCAAATCACGAACCCGTCAAGTAGGCGGGATCCAATGAATGACGAGGTGTCTCCGACATGCCAGGATAGCCGCCATACTCCGTACCCTCCTGACTCCAAAAACCCCTTGGAGGGATTGGAGGATACATGGGCATATGATAGCCCGGATACCCCATATAGGGAGGCGGTGCAGTCCACTGCGGAAGATAAGGCACTTGGGGCGAGCTCCCCATATCCATTCTAGCTTCAGGCGTCCCCTAACGCACCTCCACACTCTCATGTCTAGGAGGAGGACGCTGCGGTGTAGACACCGACTCCGGAGTACGAACAATTGGAGGCCTAGGAGGCCTCACCATGGGAACAGGTTGCGAAAATAAGCTCAAGGTCATAAAATTACCAAAAATTCAAATCAAACACTATTACGTGAAATGAACATACCTCTCGAACGTCGGACCGACGACTCGTACATACGCTTCGAGACGCGAATCTGGAAATCCAAGTCTTAAGGGCATGCATGCCTCTAAAGACCTTCCGTGTCTCAGCAGCATCCAATTGTGCACATAAGAAAAAAATCAGTATAAATACAAAGAAAACATTGCAAATTACAATGAATCCTCACTTACCCCCCTACAGCCAGCTGGTAGAGGCAATCCCTCAACCTCCTCATCAGGGCCACGAAACTCAGAAACCTGTATAACCTGAGGAGACCCATCTGCTCCAGTATAACTCACCGACAAAGCAGGAGGAGTAGGACGTGGAGCAGAAACAGCCGAGGAACTCACAGCACTCTGCAAAGACTTAAAAATATCGGACACATTTCTAAATTTCCAAACGAAATTAAGAAATAAAAATATATTGCTTACCGGATCGGTAGAGAAGTTGGGGCATAACCGTTCCTCAACAAACTCAGTATATGCCACCATGAGATCCACCTCAGGATCAGCCAAAAGCAAATACTCAAGGGCATTCACCCCAACAGTAACCGCCCTTACCTGCTCCACGGTAAGGTGACGAACATAAAGCATAGAATTCGGAGGATCCAAAGGAATCCTCGGAGCCGGAAGGTCGGGGAAAGTCTGCCTAATCAGTCTCTCCCCCAAGAACCACTCAAAATCGAAAGGACCCTCAATAAGGATCCTCCTCTGGTCGTACATCCGAGCACCCAAGAATCTATCCGAGAGGCTCGGGAGGTAATCCATCCAGGGGATCCAGTTGACCTGCAAAAGCAAGAATGATCCCATAAAAGGATAAAAGGACAAAAGAAGCACAAGGGAACGTTGCTTACATCCTGAGCGGTTAAGGGATATATCGCTAAGGGCGTGCAGCGTAGTAAATGGGCAAGATGCCCGTCCCTTCCAGGTCTGCATCGCTGGAAAGGACAAATCCCCTGTCTCGAGAAGAGGGGCAAGGTCGGAGAAATGCTCATAAAACCAAATCTAAGACATGCAAAGTACATGGATTTGGCATAAGTTAATACTAAAGAGCCAAAAAGAACAAATATAGGAAGGGTAAAAGAAAATTACCTCCATAACCTTCCAATAACCGACTAAGGAGACGCGAGATGCGCCCTTCTCTCCACTGAGGTGGCTGGACTGCCTCAAACATCGTAGAAGACAAGAGTATGTGGGAAGACCCCAGTTGTACTCCGCAACTCTGTCCAAATCCCGCAAGCACGGGAAATAACGAATATGGTACCTACTAGCTTTATCCGAAAAGACGGAACAAGCTCGAACAAGGGCCAAGAAAAGGCGAGCGTGCTGCTCCGCCGTGACTTCTTTAACTTCATCGGGTTGGTCAGGAACTGGACCATGACGTAAGTCCGACCATACTCGCTACCATCCCAGTTGGTGCCAAAAAGATCAAACATCTCCACCATGACTTCCCTGCTCACATCTCCATAAGTGACAGGAGTACCGGTGCAAGGGAGTCCGGAAATGAGACCAAACTCGAAAGGGGTGATCATAATCTCACCCATAGGAAAATGAAAAGTAATGGTAGTATCCCAGTACTGCTCCCCAAGACCTTTAACCAGCAAGTGGTCGGAGCGCTCAGCGGAAGCCATGGACGCTAAAAAGTGACCGAAGCCACAACGCTCCACAATAGCGTCAACCGAAGGAGTCGTGTACCTACGGGCTTTCTCGATACCCGAATTGCTACCGTAACCCCGCATGGCAGTGTCGACGTCCTAAACAGCACAAATAATTGCAAAGAAAATTAGCTAGGTGATCCTAGTAACAACTACCAGTCTCCGGTTTAGTCCTAAATTTTAAAATTTCGTAAAATTTAGCATTTAGCTAAACCAATATGACAAGAGTACATTTTAAAGAGAGTAAATTTCACACAAGTTTATTCTCCACAAATATACTCAAAAAACCATTTACCACCACAACAAAAATGAACTTCATCCAAGTTTATTTTCACAGAATATATATAATTGCAACGAAAATAAATTTCATTCAAATTTATTTTCCACAAATTAATGATGAATTTCATACAAATTCATTCTACACATGCATATATGATACAAAAGTCCTACGGGAATTCGCAAATTAACCAGAAAAACTATTTCACGCAAATTGGTTTTTCCACATTTAGCTACACTACAATTCTCAACCTTGGAATTCTATGTTTGCCTACACATGATTTTCAAAGTGTAAAAGAGCAAAAACAAAAAAAAAATGGCATACCCGACATTTGGTACCAACGGTGACCAAATGCTCCTTCTACTAGAAAACAAGATAGCTGGGCTCCCAACGATCGGTAGGATGAAAATCACTACGAGTGAACTCGTCCTGGACTAACCGGCTCTCACCCACCCGGTGATGGGGTATACCAGAAATGAAGACCCGAGTGAAAACATTCGGGGCCTCATGAACAACAATCTCTTGCCCCTTCCTTTTCCTACCTCCTCTATGTTTAGGAGCCATGGATGAAGAACAAAAATGGAGTTTTTGGAAATTTGAGTGAAACTCACAAAACTCACAAATTCACACAATTTTAAGTTTTGACACTCAAAAACACAAGAACAACCAACAAAATCAAGTTCTACTAAGAATTTGAGCAAGAAAACCTTAAGAATTGGAGCTAGGGGCTTTGATGGAGGTTGAAATTTTGGGTAAAAATGGAGGAGAGAGAAGGAGAAGGCACGAAATGGGGAAGATGACCCATTTCGGCCTCCCTCCTTCCTTTTTATGCAAACCGTGAAAAAGACCTAATGGCCGGTCAAACCGCCCACGTGGACGGTCAGACCGCCCAGCTGGCGGTCAGACCACAAGCCACAAGGCCAGGTCGCTAGACCCAACGGCATAGCCGCTCCACCAAGCGGCGTAACCGCTCCAGCCAGCGGTTAAGCCACTCCACGTAGCGGTTCACTCCCATTGGTCCAAAATCAGTGGGCCCCACACGAGGTCCATAGCAGCTATTTGCGCGCCAAAGCTTGTTTATGAAAATAGGACTACTTTAAACCCACAGGTTTGCACATTTAAACTTGGCCAAATGGCATGGGCTCAAACCCGACCTAAGGTCTGAGCAACATTTTATTACCCTTTACTACTTATCTTATTTCTAACGAAATATTTTTATTCTATATCCTACAGCATAGGGTTCCCCTTCGACTGAAAATTAAAGGACGTTTATTGTTTGACCTACAGCATAGGGTCACCTTTCGCCTGAAAATCGAAGGATTTTTATCTCTTATCTTATTTCTAACGAAATATTTTTATTGTGTAACCTACAGCATAGGGTTCCCCTTCGACTCAAAATCGAAGGACATTTATTATTTGACCTACAGCATAGGGTCACCTTTCGACTAAAAATCGAAGGATCTTTATCTCTTACCTTATTTCTAACGAAATTTTTTTATTGTGTAAACCTATAGCATAGGGTCCCCTTCGGCTGAAAATCGGAGGACGTTTATTGTGTAACCTACAGCATAGGGTCCCCTTCGACCGAAAATCGGAGGACGTTTATTGTGTAACCTACAGCATTGCGTCCCCTTCGACTGAAAATCAGAGGACGTTTATTATGTAACCTACAGCATAGGGTCCCCTTCGACTGAAAATCGAAGGACGTTTATTGTCTGACCTACAGCATAGGGTCAAACTCTCAGTCAAATAAACCGGGAAATTTATTGCTCTAAAAATGATTGTTTATCTTTAACTGATTATCACCTCACTCAGTTTTCCTGTTTTATTCCAGGTGTTGGCACAGGAATACTTTGACCTTCGCTCTATTCGAGGTCGGCCAAAGTAGGGGCTTCTGTAGACACCAAAAATTGTGTCTATAATAAGTCCCCGTAAAAACCCGATGATGAAAGGATTGGATTTTGCTCGAACTTGGGTTGCGAGAATAATTGCTCTGATGATTAGCCCAGTTCATTTGAATTAACCAGTGGAAGCCTTTTGTACAGGTGATCCAAACCAGTTGGACTCAATTCAATTGGAGTCCAAAACTGAGAGATAGGCCTCTTTGAACCTAAGGGCCCGAAAGGAAACCCGAACCCATGAGTCAACCCTTGGTCAAACAAGGGAGCTCAGTCAATCCCGCGTGGACCCCCTTGGAAGAGCCTTCCCCGCATGAAAAGCACGTCAGGCGCCTATACAGGCATGCCGCTCCAGGTCCAAGCGGCCACGCTTGGGCTCAAGCGGTGGCCACTAGGACAAGCGGCTGTGCCGCTAGGCCAAGTGGCTTGACTGCTTGTCCTGCCGGTTTGGCCGCTCGGCCTAGCGGTATGGCCGCCTGGACCTTTTCTCGCGGACGACAAATTTGAGGCCCATTCGATTTTCGTGCCAAACCCTGGCAGCTCCCCCTCTTTTATATAAACAAACCTTAGGGTTCAGTTGAAGAGGTTGGACATTCTCTCTGAGAGGTTGGGAATTTTAGGTTGGCTCTCTCTCTCTCTCTCATATTAAACCCTAAATTCTGATTATACTCCTTCTTTAGGGTTAGCCCTAGCACCACAAAATAAACCTTCACACTTCATCAAGAGCATGAATTCAAGCAATATAACCCAATAAGTTCATTTTGAGCATCCAGGTAATCCAACCTGAGGGTTTTCAATAATATTTATATTGCTTGTTATTACTAACGTTTTGGTTTATGTGATATGTACATGCATGGCGCATTTTGAGCGAAAGGGCTTGTATTAAGCATAATTAATGGATGAATGAATGCTTTTTATTTTGTTATTTATTGCTTTTCTAATGAATGAATCATGCTTTGTTTGTGGATTGGTGGATGAATTATGTGTTTGTCCTCTAACTTGCAGGTTTTAGCTTATTTTATCGTTTTTTAGCAATAAAAGCATGTAATTTCATAAGTTGTTAAGAGTGGTCACGATAATAATTCTTGTTCAACCCACTAGTTAAAATTAGGAATTTGGACAAACTGAACCTTGTTTGGAACCATAGCATTAATAATTATATTGAATCGATTAGTAAAGGCCGTTGTTGTTAACGGGCGAGTTGGGTGCCTAACACCTTCCTAGCTCGTACCTACGCCCCTGAACTCATTTATGAAGTCAATTTCCCCAATAGGGATTCGGGTGCACAGGAGTTGAGTTGACGTCTTTCTAGACTATCGACTTGACCTCCAAGGTTTCCAAATTACCTTAAAATTTGGTGGCGACTTGCGACAATCTTAATCATGTCCTGCGTACATAAATCTCTACGTGCATTCACACTCAAAGATTCACAAAATTCAAACACCTACGCGCTCTCCCAGGCTGTCCGAAAACCCGAGCCTTTGAAAAGAGGTTCGAGGGAAGACACGCGGAAAGGAGGGAAGAAAAATACGGCAGCTTACACAATGTTACAGGCTTTAGAGGTTCTTGCTCGAGAAAATCAATGGGCAATGTGTGTGGCATGATGCCTGCTTTTGACTTTTTTTTTTCCTTTGGAGCGACGAGGGTTCTTCCCCCTATTTTTCCTTACGATGAGGTGGGTCTGGTTGTGCTCGTACTTGTTTTCTTGGCCTTCTTCTGGTCACAAGGTCCAACCTTCATCGTCATCATCATGATAAGAAAGCTCAGCAAGGTCGTTAGGCTTGACTTGCGGGAGTTGCTTCGTTACAGACATGACGACAAGTTCCAGAATCCTAAGCTGAATCAGGCATAGTTGAGAAGACTCAAAGGATCCAAGTGTTTCTTAGGCATGATTAGATTCCACAGTCTCATCAATATCTAACAAGATCTTTCCTTCTTTAGCCAACCTCATGATACGTTCCTTGAGCGTTATGCATTTCTCAAGAGGGTAAAAAGGACCCTGTGGTAACGACAATAGTTTGGGTCTGTAATCTTTCGAGCTTCCTCTGGTCGCTTGGACCTCCTTAAGTGTGGTAACAAAAATCATCTAGCATACTAGACATGTCAGAGTCCGGGAAAGGATACTTCTTCGATTGAAGCTCCTTAAGTGTGGGACGCTTCTTTTCAATGTCCCTTGAGTATGAGCTCATTCCCTTTTCGAACTTTGGCTTGGCAGAGATTTTCACGGGCATGGTGGAGATGCTCATGGATTCTTTAGTAGAACTTTTCGAAGACTTGTCATTTTTCTTATAGTCCTTTTTCTCTTTCCTTGGCTCGGGGGAAGGAATGAGCGTTCCCCCATGACCGGCGATGGTGATCTATATGTCATGTGCTCGTGTTACAAGCTCTTGAAAAATTTTAGGCTTGATACCTTGCAAAATGTAGAGCAAGGTCCATTCCATTCCTTGGATGCACATCTCAACCGCCAAGGTCTCGGTGAGGCGATCCTCGCATTCTAGACTCAGTGCTCGCCACCGATTGATGTAATAAACGACAGGCTCCTCCTTCCATTACTTTGTGTTAGTTAGTTCAGTCATGCTGACTATACGCCTCGTGCTGTAGAAGGGATTCAAAAAGTCCCCTTCCATTTGCTCCCAACTGTCAATGGATTCAGGAGACAAGTCGGTGTACCAATCAAAGTTGATACCTTTGAGAGAGCGAACAAACTTCTTGACTAAGCGGTCACCGGTAGTTCCAACATTATTGCACGTCTCTATGAAGTGCGCGACGTGCTATTTAGGATTACCCTTCCCGTCAAACTGCTGAAACTTGGGAGGTTGGTAACCAACGGGCATCTTCAGAATGTCGATCCGCTTGGTGTATGGATTAGTGTAATGATGGGAAGCTTGAGAACCTCCACCAAATTGCACCTTAACTGTACTAGCTATCATATCCGAAATCTGTTGGACAGTCAGCAAGCCAGTGTGGGATTCAGGATTTCCCTATTCACTGTGCTTGGAATACACAGACTCGTCGTCGTCGCTGTCGTCCTCGTCAGACTCAACAATTGGTTTCTTTTCCAGTTTCTTGGTCAAGGCAGCGATGTGCTCGTTCTGACGCTTAATTTCTGCATTCTTCTCCTCTCTTTCCTTAGAAAGCTCTGCAAGTAGTTGTTGCACGTCTTTCAATTGTTCTTCCACAGTTTTGGCTTCTGTTGCCACAACAGAAGCGACGTCAGACTGAGGAGGTTCAACAGTTTCTTGAGGCGGTGTGACTTCGCCTGAGGAAGGAGTTGAAGACTCGTTACTAGTAAAACGATCATGTACCTGGGGTGACGATTGATACGTCAGATTGATGTAGGTGAGGATTTTCTCCGCTACATCCTTTGGGTTTTGCTTCCATGTTGAGTAAGCGGTAGTTCGTTCCGCTTCACCTGAATGTTTGGAACCGAACACAGAGGTTTCGCGAGACCTTGTAGGGCCTAACGAGAGCGCCTGAAAGGCAGTGAAGCCAGCAACTTTCACCATGCTCCTGGTGAGCCTTCCTAACCGCGCACTAGAGGCGGCAACACTTGTGGATCGCCCGACAGTGGATCCAGATGGTTTCTTGAGTGATCCAGCAGCGGATCCAAATGATTTCTTCAGAAGCTGAGGAACACTTCCTTTTGAGCCATGTCAACTGCAGCGAAGTTGATGTTGATGATTTGATGAAGAGACAGAGATGAGAGGCAAGACATGTCCTATCGGGTGTACCAAAATTTGTAGACAACAAACTTAATGCGTAAGCAAAAATCAGTTGGACAAATACAAATTGTATTGATTTGAATGTATGGGTTACAATCTCTTTATTTTCTATTTGTTACAATGAACAAATAATATAAATCCTCTGATTCTGTCTTTCAGTTTGAATGTTCTTGAGCAAGGGTCTTCAAAGACTTAAATCTTGATCAAGGTAGCAAGGTTGATGGAGGAAATGCTCTGGCAGGGTTTTCTGCTTGTAGATTTTCCAACCTCTGGAATGAATTGAGACTTCGTTATTTATAGAGAGGAACATGGAGCTCCGCTCCATTAACGGGCTTGGTAGTCATGGACTGGCCCAATTTCTTGACTTGGTAGTCTTTTTTTGTGAGTTTTGCCTATTTAACTGTTTATTTGGCCCAACAGGTGTGGTTGGCCCAACAGGTATGGTTGGCCCAAGGGTTAAATATAAGCCCAATTTGATGGCTTTTGACCCATCTTAATTTTCGGGATTAATTAATTAATTTAAGAAAAATATATTTTAACCCAAAATAATTAATTGAATTCAATGAAATCACTTAGTAAATTTTTAATGCCTACAATGACATGTATCAACTTCCATAATAATGTTTTAGGTGCTGCTTGTCTCGTTTGATGATCGGTGATCAACAAAGGTTGATACTACAAATGGTTAGAAGAGTTGAGCCAAGTATCCGTATGACATAATGGCATTAGTTGTTTGGTTGTTCAGTCAAGTTGTTTTTTTTTTTGGAGTGGCATTCTGGATTTTTTTTATATTATGGATTTTCAGCATTTATAATAAAAAGGTTATAGAACCAAGTTTATTGACGAATTGTCATCTTTTCCCAATAGAATGTTGAAATAATTGTTTTTTAGGTTTAGTTTTTCTTTAACAAGGAAATGCGATATCCTTTGCATTACTTATTTAACATTTTTATGAGAAATGAAATATTTTCAAAAGAAGTAATTATATGTTTGACAATTTGACATTCATTTGACGAATAATATTCTAAGGAATCAAAACTTACAAATTAATGAAAGTTCACTATTTTTTTTTTCTTTTTTTTTTTTTGTGTAATAAAAATAGCTTTCATTACTTCCAAAGATAAACAAGTTACAAGTTGTCAATCAACAAAAGTTCATTGTTTAATTCAAAATACTAAAACAACAAAGAATAAAAATAACACAAATTAATTTTGATAATTTCTGATTAATATAACCGAAGACACTTCTTGAAATAAAGAATATTAGTTGTTTTGATTATTTTAAAAATGAGATTTTTTTGAGGGTTTTCTAAAAACGAGATGCAAGTAGGTAGCACAACAAAAAGTCCAAGTAACATCAATTGATATTTAAAAACCATTAAACCAATTTATTACAACTTGTCTTCAAGGGCTAAAACTAATAAAATCCCAACGATCTAAACTGAGCAGAAAGAGTTTTAAAAACCGACGCTAACTCTACTATCTTCCCAGCTGTACGTCCTCAGTCAACTAAACCTGCACTTTGGTTTCCGTGACGGAAACAAAATACAGAAGAAAAGAAAAGAAACAAAAGAGAAACAAAAATCAGATAAACTGAATAGACACCATCCGTACCCAGTAAAAACATTTCACAGATCTTAGCTGAGGTTTTAGAAGAATCGTTGAAATTCATTTACATACGAACATAAGCATATAATCAAGCATACGCATAACGACATTCTTTTACATGCAACTCTTATATAGTGATCATACAGAATACGACATAGACAATCTGTCTTGATTAGAGAGATGTAAGCGAGTAAATAGAAAAGCGATTACCCATACTGTTCATCGAAAGATACAATCACGCCATGGAATTAATGACTCTAGTGTGCACACTACGTCAAGTATAACAAACGAGTCTTGAGGACTTATTAAATGTGGAATGATCCGTCCCAGACACACTATGAGGTGTCCATAAGTAACTTGGGAGTCACGCATCCCTTGAACTACACCATTAGGTGTAATCCCGATTGCTCGACTACTCCTAAGGATCCATTAGGAGTCTTACTCTCATTTAATTCAATTCACATAATTTGCATTGGTTGACATAGTGGTACTACGAGACCACGACTTACTAATTCATTTCATGCTCTTGACAATGAATAGTAAATAACGACGATAATGATAATTCACTATGATGAGAATTAAACATGCTTTAATTCAACGAAGATAATTCAACAAAGATGACATGGAATGTCTAGCACAATTTCGGCAGTACTTCGGCAGGGTAATACTATATCCAAAAATCACAATTCATCCCAACACATTCAACGATAATATATAGGTGCTCACTAGCAGTCAATAATACCCATACCAATTAGCAACTATTAAGTAGCATAATAATACTAATACTTCACCATTCAACAATTGTCCAATAATCATCATATGGACTAATTAGTTCTCAAAACATGATAATATCGACATGATAATTATATACGATATTTATAGAAGTGAATCATGCTTAATAACTTCATATTAACGACGATATAATTTAATCATGCTTCGCATATTAAATTCACAAACAGATTCCCAATTAGCACATAACACATCAAAATAGTTTTGATGGGGCTTTGGAAGAATGTAGTTATGAGCGCTTACCACTAAAACGCTTCCAAACAGTACGTAAGCTCCACGTACAAAGGTAATCAAGCTTGCTCGTTAAGCCCTAATTAAAAATAATTAGCGAAACTAAGTTTATTAAATACGAAAATCCAAAAAGTAGTGAAATATTAATCTGATATTTTTATTAAATTTCTTGATATATTTCAACCAATCTAGGCTTTTGAAAATCCGAATTCCGATTCCAAATGACTGCAGAAAAATAGAAAGATTAAATCAAAAATTACTAAAAACCAAAATAATAATTACGAAAATACAAAAACGAAACCCAAACTTCACAACTAGGTCTAGGTCACGGGTACTCATGCATGGGGCCCATGACCAGACCTATCACCATCACCACCACCCATTGGCCACCATGGCCGGTTGTGGTGGTCGCCGGAGTGCCGGCGAGGCGAGTTGAGAGAAAGAGCGAACGAGAGAGGAACGAGAGAGAGAGATAGAGCGGGAAAGAAAGAGAGAGCAAGGGGAAAGGGAAGGCAACGCCGGCCACCTGTTGACAACCACTCAGGCAGCGGCCTGAGGGCGTGGTGGTGGATCGTGGTCGCGCGCCAGCGAGCTAAGGGAGAGAGAGAGGTCACGGCAAGAGAGAGAGAAAACGAGAACAAAAGAGAGAGGGAGAAGAGAAGAGCTTACCACCGGTGGTTATGGCTGTTTCCGGCGAGGCAAGGGGTTGTCGGTGAGGGTTAGGGGAGGAGGCTCGGTGGAGAGGAGAGAGAGAGAGGAGAGCCGTGAGTTTTGTGAGAGGAGGAGGAGAGAGAAAATTTGTGAGGGTTTGATCAGTTGTGAAAACAGATTACTTGCCTCCTCTTTTTCTTTATATAGGCCTCAGTCAACCCAAGTCAATTATTAGTAGGTTTAGGAATTTATTTAATAATTTTCTGATTTAAATAGCTAATTAAAACTAATTAAAACAATATGAATAATTCTTATTTCAGATATAAAACATTTTTATTAAACTCCCCAAATTTCATAAATACAATTTATGAGAGTCCCATAATAATAATTAATATTAGGGAAATTGCACATGGTACCCCTCTACTTTTAGCTTTTCCATGTGGTACCCAAAATATTTTTCCAAATCCGCATGGTACCCTTCTGTTTTTACCCGTTTCCAGTCCGTGTCCTTTTTAGTCATTTTTCGTTAGTTTGCCCCGTTAAGGTATGACGTGGCTTTATGTTTATGGGTTTGACGTTTTTTTTTTTTGTTTTCAGCTTCTTTTATATGATGAAAGTGCCCTTGATTTTCCGTTAGTTTTATTTATTTATTTTGGGTACCATGTGGAAAAGCAAAAAGTAGAGGGGTACCTTAATATTATTATGGTTTTGATTGAATAAATCGAATCCTTGAATGAACATACGATTTAATTTCTAAAACTAGTTATAAATCATTTATAAATGAATATAATAATTATAGAAAATATTGGGGTATCACATTCTACCCTACTTAAAAGAAGTTTCGTCCCGAAACCTGAGAACATGAAGTAATCACTTCCCAAAACAAAACGAGTTTACCCATACGGAGGTATAAAACAATTTCTAGGACTCTAACACATGCAAGATGAGCACGTACGATCGTGATTCTAAGTTGATTAGCAATATAACATGCAATGTTTGAACATGCAATTCGTGCAAAGCGATAAACAAAACACGCAAAAGACGAAATTTCGAGGCGTGACATTCTACCCTCCTTAAAAGGAGTTTCGTCTCGAAACTCAAGTGGGACTAGTACCTTCTAGGAAGAGGTCTGGATACTTCTCGCGCATCATGGATTCTGCTTCCCATGTCGCTCCTCTTGACCTTGTCGAGACCAAACGACTTTGACAATCGGAATAGTCTTTGTTCGAGTTTAGCACTCTTTGCGATCCACCATCATGATAGGACGCTCTTCATAAGTCAGACTTTCGTCGAGATCGATTTCTTCAAGTTGAACGGCATGAGTTGGATCATGTATGTATCGCTTCAACTGGGAGACATAAAACACACTTTGGACTTTAGCAAGTTTCACATGTAAACCTAGTCGATAAGCAACCTCACCATACCTTTCCAGGATCTCGTAAGGTCTAGTGTAACGAGGACTTAACTTCCCCTTACGAGCAAAACGCATATTGCCTTTGGTGGGAGATACTCGTAAAAGTACCTTGCTTCCCACCTCAAACTCTTCAGGTCTACGATCTCTATCAGCGTACGATTTCTGGCGATCTTGTGCACTACGCATCTTCGCTTGGATCACCTTAACCACATCGACGGTCTGCTTGATCATTTCTGAACCCAAAACTGCTGTTTCGTTAATATCGTTCCAGCAAACGGGCGATCTACTTTTCCTACTATAGAATGCTTCATATGGTGCTCGATCAATGCTTGAGTGATAGCTATTGTTCTAAGAAAACTCGATCAACGGAATGTGTCTATCCCACGAGCCTTGATACTCTAGAGCACACGCTCGTAGCATATCCTCCAAAGTCTGGATCGTCCTTTCCATCGAACCATCAGTCGTAGGATAAAAAGCAATACTGAACTTCAACTTGCTTCCAAAAGCTTCTTGCAATTTCTATCAAAAGTGTGATAGAAATCTCGAGTCTCTATCTGAAACGATATCTTCTACAGCACGATGAAGTCTCATGACTTCCTTGACGTAAGCATCTGCTAGCTTCTCCATTTTCCAAGTGTCATTCATTGGGATAAATCTCGCAACTTTTGTCTAACGATCTACAACGACCCAAATGATGTTGTTCTTCTTCTATGTCAAAGGTAAACCCATGACAAAATTCATAGAAGCTGAATTCCATTTCCACGTAGGAACATCAACCGATTGAATCATTCCACCAGGTCTCTTGTGTTCGATCTTGACATTCTGACACGTTAGACATCTAGCCACGAACTCAGCGACATCTTGTTTCATACCTTTCTACCAAGATATATTTGGTGAAGATCTTTGTAAAGGTTGTCTCCACCAGGATGCACAGAATAAGGAGTATTGTAAGCTTCACCCAGAATCTGACTCTTGATATCCGGGTCATTCCGCACACAAACACGGTCACGAAATTTCAAGACACCGTCTTGACCAGTAGAAAAGTCCTTGGATCTAACCTCGTCCTTGTGGCGTAGAATCCGTTTAAGATCCTCATCTGAATTCTGTTTACCCTTGATCTCGTCGAGCAAGCTTGGTCGAACTGACATATGCGCTAAGGTACATCGAACGTCACCTTTCAGCACAATCTCCACGTCTAGAATCTGTAAGTCGCGAATGATCTCCTTTGTAAGTACTAAAGCAGTGTTCAGCGTATGACGAGTCTTTCTACTCAAAGCGTCAGCTACCACGTTAGCTTTCCTTTCGTGATACTGAATGTTGATGTCCTACTCCGTCAACAACTCTAGTCATCTTCTTTGTCGCATATTCAACTCCTTTTGTGTGAAAATGTACTTGAGACTTTTGTGGTCCTTGAACATCCTGACAACAAAACCATAGAGATTGTGTGGCCAAATCTTCAAAGCAACTACGACACAACGAGCTCTAAGTCGTAAGTAGGGCAGTTATCCTCGTGTTTCTTCAGTTGTCTTGAGGCATAAGCCACTACCTTACCATGCTGCATCAACACACAACCTAAGCCATTCTTAGACGCGTCACTATAGACCTCATATCCTTCACTTGCCAATGGAAAACTCAAAATCGGTGCGCTCGTAAGACGCTTCTGACACAAGCGCAAGTGCACGGTGTATGTCGAAGTAGTAAAAAGATCGTATCCACAGGGACTCGTTGATAAAGTATTAAATATTCTTAGATTATCGACTATCTAGACCGATTAAACGAGTTGATTGGATTGATTAACCTAAACAAAAAAATTAATTAAAACTTAATAAAGGTGTGAAACAATAATAAAGGCAATTCTAGGATAGGAATCACCACTAATCATGCTAATTGATCATTGATTAACCCCAAACAACCCCCAAGCTTATCAACAAACCACTTGACAATTAGCAAAGGTATCACAAACACCTTCTTTTGAAGGGGAGTAATTTTTACCAAAACACAAACCATGAGACCTATTTCTAGGATCCTAATTAGGCATGGGTTATATTAAACTAAGCTAATTAAATGGTCACAAGAGAAGTAATCCACTTTCATGGTATTAACTCTCAAGCATCAATAATCAAACAACCACTATCATCAAACACATTTCCATGCTTAACAATAGGTACAAATAAGATAAAATGTGGATCAAGCAATTTATCAAACACTTGGTGAGCACATGCTTAACATTGATAGAAATTTGGAATTAAACTTGGGGAAGGGGCTAACCAACAATAAAGAGCATGGATTAGGGCTACCTAATCCTAAAACTAATTAAAATACTCACTAATCATAGGAATAAGCAAAATAAACTTCATAATAACAATACCCATTAACATTAAAGAACAAAGCTTCAAACTTGCAATATTGATAGAAGAGAGAGAGGAGAGAGAAAACATACAACCAAAATGTTAAGGATTAAAGAGTTGATTAACACTAAATTACCAAAGTATATCACTTCCTAAGAATACTAAGCTCACTATTTGAGACAACTATGAAGATACCTAAGTAAATTACGGCTAAAAATGAGATCCCCCGAAAAATAAGAAAAGAGGCAATTTATAGGCGGAGGAGCTCGAAACCAAAAAGGCCTAGAAAACGCCCCCCTCCAGAAAAACGGGGTGGCCGTTTTTAGAAGAGGGCCATTTTTTTGGGTGGGCGACAGCTCTTCAGTTCACTGGATGACCCGTTTTTTTCCTGGCAAGGCCATTTTTCATCTTCAAACGCAAATTTACAGCCTTCCTCTCTGAATGTGTAAAAATGTAAAACATTAAAGTTGTAGCCCTGTTTGTTAGGTTTCCGTAGCACTTTGAATCTCTTGATTTGGACCACATATGAAAAAGTTATGGCCAAAATACTGAATCGCTGTCTAGGAAGCCCAAAATACATATGAAAACATGCAAAAGCACACAAAACAAAGAAAAACATAATCTAGAAAATATGTGGTAAAATCACTACAGTAAATGCAAGTAACATCCTACAAATTATCTAAAACCAATGAAAATGTACCCTAAAAACATGCACAAATACTTGTGCATCAAACTCCCCCATGCTAAACCCGTGCTTTTCCTCAAGCAAACACAAACCAACAAGACACACAAGATCAAGAGTAAACACAAGAGGGTTGAGAGATCGCCCTGTAAACCGTGATACCAAAGATGAGCACTAAACAAGGGTATCAAGAGCATGAAAGTCCATCGAGGAAACAAATACACCAAAAGATCACATAATCCCCATAATTCGACGATAATTCAATTAGTCACGAAGCATGCAAGCACTCAATCAACTCGATAATCCCACTCAAAACGTGAAACAAATTAGTCCGAAAGACCCTCACTTTAGGAAGTGTGGATCACTCAAACTCAATTGTGTTTGGGAAAAATAATCAATTGACACTCAAGATTCAAACATCGGTGGTATCTTACCTTAAGCTTGCCTATCTTCTAAAATCTATACCGTTAGATGACAACTCCACATGCAAAGATCGAGAGGACTTTTGGGTTGTAATGAGGCTTAGGGTAAGGTGTGGATATATTTAGGATGTGGGCTTAGAGTGAAAAAGACTTAGTGAAAATACAAACATTCTCTCAATACTCGCGAAAGATCAAGAGGGTGCAAAAACATCTCCACAAATCAAAAACACCAATTCCAACCTTATGTACCAACCATTAAACCAACCTTTTTCTCAACACTAACAAAATCTAACATTAGAAGTATCGGGGCAAGATAATTTTGATTAAATGAGATATAAGCCCTTCTTCTACCTCTAGAAGGTTCATTTGACCTTTTTTTTTTTATATTTTTTACAAAGCATATTCAAGCTCAAAGTTAACCATCATCACTCCATTCTTCACCAAAAGCACCCCCATGCTCATCTTTTACTCCATTTGACAATTAAATACTCAACCCAATGAGAGAGACAAGTTACACTAGTTTTAGACTCGGGAGAGGGAAAACGTGTTTGGGAAAAGAGGGCATATAACATAGTTCATCAAGAAAAGGCATAAGCTCAAAGGGGCTCCAAAGTTATAAAATGATGCGTTAGGTGGGCAATTTTGGCTTAAAGTAGCTTAAGAACAAGTAACAAATGAATGCTTCCGTCCTACCAGTGCAAAAAATGGGTGCCAAGCACTATTTTGGCCAAGAATTAGGGCAAGTTCTAGAAGATTAACCACCAATGTGAATCCAAAACACTCATGAAAGACAAACAACCGAAAGAGATGTGTCGGTTTTTAAGGCTCAAGATCTCACCGGTTAAATGTCTGTCACACCAATTATTTCACGATTATAAGTGAGATTATCAATTGATTGAGAAAATGTTTACATACAAAGGGCCAAGAGAATAAAAGCCAAACGAGAAACCATGCCAAACTTTCGGGATTGCATCTCAAAAGTATCATGCTCTTCTACCACAAGTCGAATGCCGACCAAGAGTATCACAAATAATCATAAAGGGATCATCTCTCTATTTTTGGCATTCTCCGATTTTTTCATTTTTTGTGATTTTTCCATTTTTTCAATTTTGTTTTTGAATTTTCATTTGAAATGCAACCTAGATGATATGCAAGCCTAAACATGATCAATGCAATCTAAATGATAATTTCTACAAAGTCATGCAAGTAAATGGGTTAAAAATTAAAAATGCAACCTAGCATGCTCCTATATGCAAAAATTCAACAAGAGTAATCATCACATCCACCACACATCAACACCATTATCACCACATTCCACAACACATCAACAAGAACAATAATAAGATGTCAACCCCCCCATGCTTAAACTTTGCATTGTCCTCAATGTAAATGGAATAAAGAGAAAAGAGGGGAGGGGAGTACTTACAAAGCTATTGGGGTGGGCCGGGTGGGAAGAAGAAGCGTCTCCCCGAGAAGTTTTTCATATCCTTTTAGGTGTTATTGAAGAACCTTGGTGGTGCTTGAAGTCGAAGGATTGAGACGGGAGATTGAAAGTTTGCCCTTCCTTCCAAATATGTCATTGATTGGTCGAAACTTTTGGGGCGGTGGTATATGATCCAATGGTGACTTTGCTTCTTTTCTCATTCATCATGTTCTTCTTTAATCCATCATTATAAGAAGTCAAGGCCCGTAACAACTTATCAAAATCACTTGCCCACATCTCAAAAGGACACAAATAAGAGATCCTTGTCATAAGAATATAATCAAGAATCGTAGATCTCTTGAATTTGTCATATGCCCTTGAAAAGTGAAAAGAAGGACGAGAAGAAGCCTTCCACCCAATTGGCTTATGATTTTCCTCATGCCTCCCTTTAGGCATTTCATTCACTATAGGGTCATCGACCCGAAAGGTGGAAGAATCATAAATCACAAGTGCACTATCGGGATTTACAAGGACAACTCCAAAAGACTTGTGAGAAGGGGAATCATTAAGAGGATATAAGATCGGAGAAGAGACAATATCAATGCACCCGGTTGAGAATGGATCTTGATACTTGATATCACAAAACTCATTTTCTCCCGACTCAACAACGATCTTTTCTTCAATGCAATCCCCAACTGTAAACAAACTAGCCACTGGAGCTAGTTGGGTCTCGTGCTTTTCAATGTAAAGGGGAAATGTTTCAACTTTAGAGCTCATTTTTCTTATGAATTCTCCCAACTCCTCATTCATCATTTGTAACTTCTTAGTATTCTTTTGTGTCTCCTCGATATTCTTTTGTGTTTTTTCAATGTAATGTTCAAAAAGACTCTCGAAGTATGACTTAGGTGGATGAAAACCATGACCATTTTGGTTACCTTGGTATAAGGTATTGCCATAATTATCATTTTCATGACTAAATTGATGCATATTATCCTCATGTCCAAAATAACCATAACAACCATAAGAAGAAATAGGCATATCATATCCATTCACATTCATATAATCATAATATTGGTTGTTATTTCCATAATCATAAGCATATGAATTCAAATGATAATCACCATAACCCTCTTGAGGCCATAAAGTTCCTATGTCACTATTGTTATATGCCATAGTAACTTAAACCAAGTGATGAAAAAGAGAAAAAATGAAATGGTCTAATCTAGCTAAATTCAAGGATTTCTAATATCTATCGTCGAGTCCCCGGCAACAGCGCCGAAAACTTGACACAACCGCAAGTGTACGGTGTATGCCGAAGTAGTAAAAAGGTCGTATCCACAGGGACTCGTTGATAAAGTACTAAATATCCTTAGATTATCGACTATCTAGACCGATTAAACGAGTTGATTGGATTGATTAACCTAAACAAACTAATTAATTAAAACTTAATAAAGGTGTGAAACAATAATAAAGGCAATTCTAGGATAGGAATCACCACTAATTATGCTTATTGATCATTGATTAACCCCAAACAACCCCCAAGCTTATCAACAAACCACTTGACAATTAGCAAATGTATCACAAACACCATCTTTCGAAGGGGAGTGATTTTTACCCAAACACAAACCAAGAGACCTATTTCTAGGATCCTAATTAGGCATGGGTTATATTAAACTAAGCTAATTAAATGGTCACAAGAGAAGTAATCCATTTTCGTGGTATTAACTCTCAAGCATCAATAATCAAACAACCACTATCATCAAACACATTTTCATGCTTAACAATAGGTACAAATAAGATAAAATGTGGATCAAGCAATTTATCAAACACTTGGTGAGCACATGCTTAACATTGATAGAAATTTGGAATTAAACTTGGGGAAGGGGCTAACCAACAATCAAGAGCATGGATTAAGGCTACCTAATCCTAGAACTAATTAAACTACTCACTAATCATAGGATTAAGCAAAATAAACTTCATAATAACAATACCCATTAACATTCAAGAACAGAGCTTCAAACTTGCAATATTGATAGAAGAGAGAGAGGAGACAGAAAACTTACAACCAAAATGTTAATGATTAAAGAGTTGATTAACACTAAATTACCAAAGTTTATCACTTCCTAAGAATACTAAGCTCACTATTTGAGAGAACTATGAAGATACCTAAGTAAATTACGGCTAAAAATGAGATCCCCCGAAAAATAAGAAAAGAGGCTATTTATAGGTGGAGGAGCTCGGAACCAAAAAGCCCCAGAAAAACGCCCCCCTCCAGAAAAACGGGGTGGCCGTTTTTAGAAGAGGGCCGTTTTTTTTGGTGGGCGACAACTCTTCAGTTCACTGGATGACCCGTTTTTTTCTTAGCAAGGCCATTTTTCATTTTCAAACGCATATTTGTCAGCCTTCCGCTCTGAATTTGCAAAAACGTAAAACATGAAAGTTGTAGCACTCTTTGTTAGCTTTCGGTAGCACTTTTAATCGCTTGATTTGGACCACATATGATGATGTTATGTCCACAATATTGAATCGCTTTCTCGGAAGCCCAAAATACCTATAAAAACATGCAAAAGCACACAAAACAAAGAAAAGCATAATCTAGAAAATATGGGCTAAAATCACTACACTAAATGCAAGTAACATCCTATAAATTATCTAAAACCAATGCAAATGTACCCCAAAAACATGCACAAATACTTGTGCATCAACAACTCTAGTCATCTTCTTTGTCGCATATTCAACTCCTTTCGTGTGAAAATGTACTTTGGAAGTACTAAAGCAGTGTTCAACATATGACGAGTCTTTCTACTCAAAGCGTCAGCTACCACGTTAGCTTTCCCTTCGTGATACTGAATGTTGATGTCCTACTCCGTCAACAACTCTAGTCATCTTCTTTGTCGCATATTCAACTCCTTTTGTGTGAAAATGTACTTGAGACTTTTGTGGTCCGTGAACATCTTGACAACAGAACCATAGAGATAGTGTGGCCAAAATCTTCAAAGCAACTACGACAGCAGCGAGCTCTAAGTCGTAAGTAGGGCAGTTATCCTCGTGTTTCTTCAGTTGTCTTGAGGCATAAGCCACTACCTTACCATGTTGCATCAACACACAACCTAAGCCATACTTAGACGCATCACTATAGACCTCATATCCTTCAGTTCTCGATGGCAAACTCAAAATCGGTGCGCTCGTAAAACGCGTCTTCAACTCTTGAAAAGCAGCTTCACACTTTTAAGACAACACGAACTTCGTCCTCTTCTTCATCAAGTTTCTCAAAGGCTGCGCTATCTTTGAAAATCCTTCCACAAACCTACGATAGTAACCAGCTAACCCAAGAAAACTTCTAACCTCAGTCACGCTCTTCGGTGCGGACCAGTCCATCACTGCTCTAATATTTTCTGGGTCAACAGCAACTCCATTCTTAAACACCACGTGTCCTAAGAAAGAAATTGTTTCTAGCCAAAACTCACACTTCGACAACTTGGCGTACAGTTGATGTCGTCGTAAAATCTCCAAAACGGTTCGCAAGTGTTGCTCGTGCCCAGCAGCGTTCTTCGAGTAGACCAAAATATCGTCAATAAAGAGAACTACGAACTGATCGAGATAAGGATGGAATGTACGGTTCATCAAATCCATAAACTTTGCAAGTGCGTTCGTCAACCCAAAAGGCATCACAGTGAACTCGTAGTGTCCATAACTCGTCCTAAACGCAGTCTTTGCAATGTCAGGCTCGGAAATCCTCAGTTGATGGTATCCTGAACGTAAGTCGATCTTCGAGAAAACAGTCGCGCCATGGAGTTGGTTGAACAAAATCGTCAATCCTAGGCAGTGGATATCGATTCTTGATCGTAATCTTGTTCAACTCATGGTAGTCTATACACAACCTCATACTACCATCCTTCTTACGCACGAACAGAACAGGAGCCCGCCAAGGCGATACACTCAGACGTATGTATCACTTCTCCAGTAGTTCCTCGAGTTGCGTTTTCAGTTCTTTCATTTTTGCAGGAGCCATACGATAAGGAGCTTTCGAGATTGGAGCAGAACCTGAAGCTAAGTCGATCGTAAAGTCAACAATGCGATGTGGAGGCATTCCGGGAATCTCGTCTAGAAAGACATCAGCGTATTCCGACACAACTGGAATAGGTTGCATAACGACATTATTTTACATGAAATTCTTTTATAGTGATCATACAGAATACGACATAGACAATCCGTCTTGATTAGAGAGATGTAAGAGAGCGAATAGAACAGCGATTACCCATACTGTTCATCGAAAGATACAATCACGCCATGGAGTTAATGACTCTAGTGTGCACACTACCTCTAGTATAACAAACGAGTCTTGAGGACTTATTAAATGTGGAATGATACATCCCAGACACACTATGAGGTGTCCATAAGTTACTTGGGAATCACGCATACCTTGATCTACACTATTAGGGGTAATCCCGATTGCTCGACAACTCCTAGGGATCCATTAGGAGTCTTACTCTCATTTAATTAAATTCATATAATTTGCATTGGTTGACATAGTGGTACTACGAGACCACGACTTACTAATTCATTTCATGCTCTTGACAATGAATAGTAAATAATGACGATAATGATAATTCAATATGAAGAGAATTAAACATGCTTTAATTCAACGAAGATAATTCAACAAAGATGACATGGAATGTCTAGCACAATTCCGCCAGCACTTCGGCAGGGTAATATGATATCCAAAAATCACAATTCATCGAAACACATTCGACGATAATATATAGGTGCTCACTAGCAGTCAATAAAACCCATACCAATTTGCAAGTATTAAGTAGCATAATAATACTAATACTTCACCATTCAACAATTGTCCAATAATCATCATATCGACTAATTAATCCTCAAAACATGATAATATCGACATGCTAATTATAAACGATATTTATAGCAGTGAATCATGCTTAATAATTTCATAATAATGACGATATAATTTGATCATGCTTCGCATATTATGTTCACAACAGATTCCTAATTAGCACATAACACATCAAAATAATTTTGATGGGGCTTTGGAAGAAGGTAGGCATGAGCGCTTACCACTAAAACGCTTCGAAACAGTACGTAAACTCCACGTACAAAGGTAATCAAGCTTGCTCGTTAAGCCGTAATTAAAAACAATTACCGAAATTGAGTTTATTAAATACGAAAATCAAAACAGTAGTGAAATATTAATCTGATGTTTTTATTAAATTTATTGATATATTTCAACTAATCTAGGCTTTTGAAAATCCGAATTTCGATTCAAAATGAGTGCAGAAAAATAAAAAGATTAAATCAAAAATTACTGAAAACCGAAATAATAATTACAAAAATACAAAAACGAAACCCTAACTTTACAACTAGGTCTAGGTCACGGGTACTCATGCAAGGGGCCCAAGACCAGACCCATCACCATCACCACCACCCATTGACCACCATGGCCGGTAGTGGTGGTCGCTGGAGTGTCGGCGAGGCGAGTTGAGAGAAAGAGCGAACGAGAGAGAAACGAGAGAGAGAGATAGAGCGAGAAAGAAAGAGAGAGCAAGGGGAAGGGGAAGGCAACGCCGGCCACCTGTCGACAACCACTCAAGCAGCGGCCTCAGGGTGTGGTGGTGGCTCGTGGTCGCGCGCCAGCGAGCCAAAAGAGAGAGAGAGGTCGCGATGAGAGAGAGAGAAAACGAGAACAAAAGAGAGAGAGAGAAGAGAAGACCTTACCACCGGTGGTTATGGCTGTTTTCGGCGAGGCAAGGGGTCGTCGGTGAGGGTTAGGGGAGGAGGTTCGGTGGAGAGGAGAGAGGGAGAGGAGAGCCGTGAGTTTTGTGAGAGGAGGAGGAGAGAGAAAAATTGTGAGGGTTTGATCAGTTGTGAAAACGGACTACTTGCCTCCTCTTTTTCTTTATATAGGCGTCAGTCCACCCAAGTCAATTATTTGTAGGTTTAGGAATTTATTTAATACTTTTCTGATTTAAATAGCTAATTAAAATTAATTAAAATAATATGAATAATTCTTATTTTATATATAAAACATTGTAATTAAACTCCCCAAATTTGATAAATACAATTTATGAAAGTCCCATAATAATAATTAATATTAGGGAAATTGCACATGATATCCCTCTATTTTGGCTTTTCCATGTGGTACCTAAAATATTTTTCCAAATCCGCATGGTACCCTTCTGTTTTTACCCGTTTCCAGTCCGTGTCCTTTTTAGTCATTTTCCGTTAGTTTGTCCCGTTAAGGTATGACGTGGCTTTATGTTTGTGGGTTTGACCTTCTTTTTGTTTTCAGCTTCTTTTATATGACCAAAGTGCCCTTGATTTTCCGTTACATTTTTTTGGTTTTGGGTACCATGTGGAAACACCAAAAGTAGTCGGGTACCATGTGGAATTTCCCTTAATATTATTATGGTTTTGATTGAATAAATCGAATCCTTGAATGAACATATGATTTATTTTCCGAAACTTGTTATAAATAATTTATAAATCAATATAATAATTATAGAAAATATTGGGGTATCACATTCTACCCTACTTAAAAGAAGAGAACATGAAGTAATCACTTCCCAAAACAAAACGAGTTTACCCATACGAAGGTATAAAACAATTTCTAGGACTCTTAACACATGCAAAATAAGCACGTACGATCGTGATTCTAAGTTGATTAGCAATGCAACATGCAATGCTTGAACATGCAATTCGTGCAAAGCGATAAACAAAACACGCAAAAGACAAAATTTCGAGGCGTGACATTCTACCCTCCTTAAAAAGGAGTTTCGTCTCCAAACTCAAGTGGGACTAGTACCTTCTAGGAAGAGGTCTGGATACTTCTCGTGCATAATG
This sequence comes from Tetragonia tetragonoides, assembly GCA_038025085.1. NCBI lineage: Eukaryota > Viridiplantae > Streptophyta > Magnoliopsida > Caryophyllales > Aizoaceae > Tetragonia > Tetragonia tetragonoides. The sequence continues at coordinate 24,602,159 of CM076139.1, read as the reverse complement.
GATTCTGCTTCCCCTGTCGCTTCCTCTTGACCTTGTCGAGACCAAACGACTTAGACAATCGGAATAGTCTTTGTTGGAGTTGAGCACTCTTTGCGATCCACTATCTTGATAGGACGCTCTTCAGAAGTCTTTCGTCGAGATCGATTTCTTTAGGTTGAAGGACATGAGTTGGATCATGTATGTATCGCTTCAACTAGGAGACGTGAAAAACACAATGGACTTTCGCAAGTTCCACAAGTAAAGCTAGTAGATAAGCAACCTCACCAATCCTTTCCAGGATCTCGTAAGGTCAAATGTAACAAGGACTTAACTTCCCCTTACGACCAAAACGCATAACACCTTTGGTGGGAGATACTCATAAAAGTACCTTGCTTCCCACCTCAAACTCTTCAGGTCTACGACCTTTATCAGTGCACGATTTCTGGCGATCTTGTGCACTACGCATCTTCGCTTGGATCACCTTAACCACATCGACGGTCTTCTTGATCATTTGTGGACCCAAAACTGCAGTTTCGTTAATATCGTTCCAGCAAACGGGCGATCTACACTTCCTACTATACAATTCATCATATGGTGCTCAATCAATGCTTGAGTGATAGCTATTGTTGTAAAAAAACTCGATCAACGGAATGTGTGTATCCCACGAGCCTTGATACTCTAGAGCGCACGCTCGTAGCATATCCTCCAAAGTCTGGATCGTCCTTTCCGCCTGACCATCAGTCGCAGGATGAAAAGCAGTACTGAACTTCAACTTGCTTCCAAAAGCTTCTTGCAATTTCTGTCAAAAAGTGTGATAGAAATCTCGACTCTCTCTATCTGAAACGATATCTTTTAGAACACCATGAAGTCTCATGACTTCCTTGACGTAAGCATCCGCTAGCTTCTCCATTTCTCAAGTGTCATTCATTGGGATAAATCTCGCAACTTTTGTCAAACGATCTACAAGGACCCAAATGACGTTGTTCTTCTTCTGTGTCAAAGGTAAACCCATGACAAAATTCATAGAAACTGAATTCCATTTCCAAGTAGGAACATCAAGCGATTGAATCATTCCACCAGGTCTCTTGTGTTCAATCATGACCTTCTGACACGTTAGACATCTAGCCACGAACTCAAGACATCTTGTTTCATACCTTTCTACCAAGATTTATTTGGCAAAGATATTTGTAAAGCTTGTGTCCACCAGGATGCACAAAACAAGGAGTATTGTAAGCTTCACCCAGAATCTGACTCTTGATATCCGGGTCATTCCGCACACAAACACGGTCACGAAATTTCAAGACACCATCTTGACCAGTAGAAAAGTCCTTGGATCTACCCTCGTCCTTGTGGCGTAGAATCCGTTGTAGATCCTCATCTGAATTCTTTTTACCCTTGATCTCGTTGAGCAACGTTGGTCGAACTTACATATGCTCTAAGGTACATTGAACGTCACCTTTCAGCACAATCTCCACGTCTAGACTCTGTAAGTCGCGAATAATCTCCTTTGGAAGTACTAAAGCAGTGTTCAACGTATGACGAGTCTTTCTACTCAAAGCGTCAGCTACCACGTTAGCTTTCCCTTCGTGATACTGAATGTTGATGTCCTACTCCGTCAACAACTCTAGTCATCTTCTTTGTCACATATTCAACTCCTTTTGTGTGAAAATGTACTTGAGACTTTTTTGGTCCGTGAACATCTTGACAACAGAACCATAGAGATAGTGTGGCCAAAATTTTCAACGCAACTACGATAGCAGCGAGCTCTAAGTCGTAAGTAGGGCAGTTAGCCTCGTGTTTCTTCAGTTGTCTTGACGCATAGGACACTATCTTACCATGTTGCATCAACACACAACCTAAGCCATACTTAGACGCGTCACTATAGACCTCATATCCTTCAGTTCTCGATGGCAAACTCAAAATCGGTGCGCTCGTAAAACGCTTCTTCAACTCTTGAAAAGAAGCTTCACACTTTTAAGACCACACGAACTTCGTCGTCTTCTTCATCAAGTTTCTCAAAGGCTGCGCTATCTTTGAAAATCCTTCCACAAACCTACGATAGTAACCAGCGAACCCAAGAAAACTTCTAACCTCAGTCACGCTCTTCGGTGCGGACAAGTCCATCACTGCTCTAATCTTTTCTGGGTCAACAGCAACTCCATTCTTAGACACCACGTGTCCTAAGAAAGAAATGGTTTCTAGCCAAAACTCGCACTTCGACAACTTGGCGTACAGTTGATGTCGTCGCAAAATCTCCAAAATGGTTCGCAAGTGTTGCTTGTGCCCAGCAGCGTTCTTCGAGTAGACCAAAATATCGTCAATAAAGACAACTACGAACTGATCGAGATAAGGCTGGAACGTACGGTTCATCAAATCCATAAACTTTGCAACTGCGTTCGTCAAATCCAAAGGCATCACAGTGAACTCGTAGTGTCCATAACTCGTCCTAAACGCAATCTTTGCAATGTCAGGCTCGGAAATCCTCAGTTGATGGTATCCTGAACGTAAGTCCATCTTCGAGAAAAGAGTCGCTCCACAGAGTTGGTCGAACAAATCGTCAATCCTAGGCAGTGGATATCGATTCTTGATTGTAATCTTGTTCAACTCACGGTAGTCTATACACAACCTCATACTACCATCCTTCTTATGCACAAACAGAACAGGAGCACCCCAAGGCGATACACTCAGACGTATGTATCACTTCTCCAGTAGTTCCTCGAGTTGCGTTTTCAGTTCTTTCATCTTTGCAGCAGCCATACGATAAGGAGCTTTCGAGATCGGAGCAGAACCTGAAGCTAAGTCGATCGTAAAGTCAACAATGCATTGTGGAGGCATTCCGGGAATTTCGTCTGGAAAGACGTCAGCGTATTCCGAAACAAGTGGAATAGGTTGCGAAACTTTGGCTTCTCGACTTGTATCCACTACATGACATAGGTATATCGCTTCACCTTTAGTCATACACTCCATTACTTTCATGGTCTCCACTACCTTCAACTTTGGCTTAACCACGACTCCCTTGTATGTAATCCTTCTACCATTCGGTCCATGCAACGATACACGTTGCTCAAAGCGCTCTATCTTAGCCCTATACTTGGCTAACCAATCCATTCCCAAAATAACATCGAATTCCTTCAAATCCATCTGAATCAAATCCGCAGGAAAATCGAAACCAGCTATCCTAATCGGACACTTTTCATACAACGCTTTACAATTAACACTCGACCCATCAGGCATCTTTTATATTATGGATTTTCAGCATTTGTAATAAAGGTTATAGAACCAAGTTTAATGACGTATTGTCATGTTTTCCCAATAGAATGTTGAAATAATTGTTTTTTAGGTTTAGTTTTTCTTTAACAAGAAATTGCGATATCCTTTGCATTACTTATTTTAACATTTTTATGAGAAATTAAATATTTTCAAAAGAAGTAATTATATGCTTGACAATTTGACATTCATTTGACGAATAATATTCTAAGGAAACAAAACTTACAAATTAATGAAAGTTCATTGTGTTTTTTTTTTGTAATAAAAATAGCTTTCATTACTTCTAAAGATAAACAAGTTACAAGTTGTCAATCAACAAAAGTTCATTGTTTAATTCAAAATACTAAAACAACAAAGAATAAAAAAAAAACAAATTATTTTCGATAATTTCTTATTAATATATCCGAAGATACTTCTTGAAATAAAGAATATTAGTTGTTTTGATTATTTTAAAAATGAGATTTTTTTGAGGGTTTTCTAAAAATGAGATGCAAGTAGGTAGCATAACAAAAATTCCAAGTAACATCAATTGATATTTAAAAATAATTAAACCAATTTATTACAACTTGTCTTCAAGGGCTAAAACCAATAAAATCCCAAGGATCTAAATTGAGTAGAAAGAGTTCTAAAAACCGACGCCAACTCTACTATCTTCCCAGTTGTACGTCCTCACTCAACTAAACCTGCACTTTGGTTTCCGTGACGGAAACAAAATACAGAAGAAAAGAAAAGAAACAAAAGAGAAACAAAAATCAGATAAACTGAATAGACACCATCCGTACCCAGTAAAAACATTTCGCAGATCTTACCTAAGGTTTTAGAAGAATCGTTGAAATTCATTTACATACGCACATAAGCATATAATCAAGCATACGCATAACGACATTCTTTTACATGCAATTCTTGTATAGTGATCATACAGAATACGACATAGACAATCCGTCTTGATTAGAGAGATGTAAGAGAGCGAATAGAACAACGATTACCCATACTGTTTATCGAAAGATACAATCACGCCATGGACTTAATGACTCTAGTGTGCACACTACCTCTAGTATACCAAACGAGTCTTGAGGACTTATTAAATGTGGAATGATCCAGTCCAGACACACTATGAAGTGTTCATAAGTAACATGGGAATCACGCATCCCTTGAACTACACTATTAGGTGTTATCCCGATTGCTCGACTACTCCTAGTGATCCATTAGGAGTCTTACTCTCATTTAATTCATTTCACATAATTTGCATTGGTTGACATAGTGGTACTACGAGACCACGACTTACTAGTTCATTTCATGCTCTTGACAATGAATAGTAAATAACGACGATAATGATAATTCAATATGATGAGAGTTAAACATGCTTTAATTCAACGAAGATAATTCAACAAAGATGACATGGAATGTCTAGCACAATTCCGGCAGCACTTCGGCAGGGTAATATGATATCCAAAAATCAAAATTCATCCAAACACATTCGACGATAATATATAGGTACTCACTAGCAGTCAATAATACCCATATCAATTAGCAAGGATTAAGTAGCATAATAATACTAGTAATTCACCATTCAACAATTGTCCAATAATCATCATATGGACTAATTAATTCTCAAAACATGATAATATGGACATGCTAATTATAAACGATATTTATAGCAGTGAATCATGCTTAATAACTTCACAACAACGACGATATAATTTAATCATGCTTCACATATTAAATTCACAACAGATTCCCAATTAGCACATAACACATCAAAATAGTTTTGATGAGGCTTTGGAAGAAGGTAGGCATGAGCACTTACCACTAAAACGCTTCCAAACAGTACGTAAGCTCCAGGTACAAAGGTAATAAAGCTTGCTCGTTAAGCCCTAATTAAAAACAATTACGGAAACTGAGTTTATTAAATACGAAAATCCAAACAGTAGTGAAATATTAATGTGATATTTTTGTTAAATTTCTTGATATATTTCAACCAATCTAGGCTTTTGAAAATCCAAATTTTTATTCCAAATGAGTGCAGAGAAATAAAAATATTAAATCAAAAATTACTGAAAACCGAAATAATAATTACGAAAATACAAATACAAAACCCTAACTTCACAACTAGGTCTAGGTCACGGGTACCCATGCATGGGGGCCCATGACCAGACCCATCACCATCACCACCACCAATTGACCACCATGGCCGGTGGTGGTGGTCGCCGGAGTGCCGGCGAGGCAAGTTGAGAGAAAGAGCGAACAAGAGAGAAACGAGAGAGGGAGATAGAGATAGAGCGGGAAAGAAAGAGAGAGCAAGGGGAAGGGGAAGGCGACACCGGCCACCTGCCGACAACCACTCAGGCAGCGGCCTGAGGGTGTGGTGGTGGCTCGTGGTCACGCGCCAGCGAGCCAAAAGAGAGAGAGAGGTCGCGATGAGAAAGAGAGAAAACGAGAACAGAAGAGAGAGGGAGAAGAGAAGACCTTACCATCGGTGGTTATGGCTATTTTCGGCAACGCAAGGGGTCGTCGGTGAGGGTTAGCGGAGGAGGCTCGGTGGAGAGGAGAGAGAGAGAGGAGAGCCATGAGTTTTGCTAGTGGAGGAGGAGAGAGAAAATTTGTGAGGGTTTGATTAGTTGTGAAAACGGATTACTTGCCTCATCTTTTTCTTTATGTAGGCCTCAGTCAACCCAAGTCAATTATTAGTAGGTTTAGGAATTTATTTAATAATTTTCTGATTTACATAGCTAATTAAAAGAAATTAAAATAATATGAATAATTCTTATTTCATATATAAAACATTGTAACTAAACTCCCCAAATTCGGTAAATATAATTTATGAAAGTCCCATAATAATAATTAATATTAGGGAAACTGCACATGGTACCCCTCTACTTTTGGCTTTTCCATGTGTTACCAAAAATATTTTTCCAAATCCGCATGGTACCCTTCTGTTTTTATCCGTTTCCAGTCCGTGTCCTTTTTAGTCATTTTCCGTTAGTTTGTCCCGTTAAGGTATGACGTGACTTTATGTTTATGGGTTTGACGTTTTTTTTTGTTTTCAGCTTCTTTTATATGACCAAAGTGCCCTTGATTTTCCGTTACTTTATTTTTTGTTTTGGGTACCATGTGGAAAAGCCAAAAGTAGAGGGGTACCATGTGGAATTTTCCTTAATATTATTATGGTTTTCATTGAATAAATCGAATCCTTGAATGAACATATGATTTAATTTCGGAAACTATTTATAAATCATTTATAAATCAATATAATAACTATAGAAAATATTGGGGTATCACATTCTACCCTTCTTAAAAGAAGTTTCGTCCCGAAACTTGAGAACATGAAGTAATCACTTCCCAAAACAAAACAATATCTAGGACTCTAACACATGCAAGATGAGCACGTACGATCGTGATTCTAAATTGATTAGCAATGAAACATTTAATGCTTGAACATGCATTTCGTGCAAAGCGATAAATAAAACACGCAAAAGACGAAATTTTGAGGCGTGACATTCTACCCTCCTTAAAAGGTGTTTCATCCCGAAACTGAAGTGGGACTAGTACCTTCTAGGAAGAGGTCTGGATACTTCTCGCGCATCATGGATTCTGCTTCCCATGTCGCTTCCTTTTGACCTTGTCAAGACCAAACGACTTTGACAATCGGAATAGTCTTTGTTCGAGTTGAGCACTCTTTGCGATCCACTATCTTGATAGGACGATCTTCATAAGTCAGACTTTCGTCGAGATCGATTTCTTCAGGTTGCGACATGAGTTGGATCTTGTATGTATCGCTTCAACTGGGAGACATGAAACACACTATGGACTTTCGCAAATTCCACAGGTAAAGCTAGTCGATACGCAACCTCACCATTCCTTTCCAGGATCTCGTAAGGTCCAATGTAACGAGGACTTAACTTCCCCTTACGACCAAAACGCATAACACCTTTGGTGGGAGATACTCGTAAAAGTACCTTGCTTCCCACCTCAAACTCTTCAGGTCTATGACCTCTATCAGCGTACGATTTCTTGCAATCTTTGTAAGGACCCGGGATTTCTACGGCCACGGAGTGCGCCCTTATAGAAAATTTTTAAGTTGGGGGCTTTAGATAAGTTGAAGGGACCATCGAGTTAGAAGAGCTTTTTTAAAGACTTGAATTGAATAAAAACCATGAAAGAGGTCACAAATCTGCTATTGGCGTTTTATCTAAGGGACAATCGGACGGGACAACCCGATAGCGAGATAAATGAACTAATCATGTTTTTAGAAAGACTCCCGCTCATATAGAACATATGAGTACCCAAGAATAAAGGGTTCGGGGGCAAAGGTACGAGGTGGGAAGGTGTTAGGCACCCAACTCACCCGTATTATGACGGCCTCTACTAACTCAAGTTTGCTTAAAAATTTAAAGAAATAAGTCCCATGCAAAACCGGATTAACAACCTAGTCTTAGACTATTAATTGGTTCATCACAAGCATCACAACATTTATTATTAACCCTTATTTAGACATGCATTCGGTTTGACAAGTTGAGCATTACAACGACTGATACAGACAATATTTAGGAAGTGATAAAAACGTTATTCTAGCATGATATCTACATTATGTCTACTACAAAATAAACAATTAGGCAATTAATTTAATTTGAGCCTTCAAGAATTTGTACCTGAACTGTAGGCTATATTTGACAAGAATAGTAAAAATAGATCTCAAATTTGAAAGAAAGAGGGGGAAGCTCGGTGTCATTACTCCCGAGAATAGAGGTTGTTAACTGTAGACTGTGTGTTTTGAACTGAGGGTGAAGGGTTGTTTATATAGGCTTGGGGAGGTAGGGTTTGAAGGCAGAATGTGAGCTGAAAACGAGATGGGCTTGAAAAATGAGTCAGGCCCGAAGCAGGGGTCAGCGCCGCTAGCGGCCCTGGAAAATTGGTCAGCGCCGCTAGTGGCGCTGGGAAACTGGTCACCGCCGCTAGCGACCCTGGGACTTATCCTAGGGCCGCTAACGGCTCTCAGCAGCTAGCTGGATGTCGTCATAATGACGACATCCAGTCTACTTTTATTTTCCAGAGGAATTTTTGTATTCCAAAAAATATAAAAATACCGTTTTAGTCTTGGACGGTAAAAGACGGTTCTACTCCTAAATCGCAACTTGGCGACCAGGAGTCGAAAAAAGGCGTGAGACGCGTCGTTGGAAAGCTCTTAAACGGGGCTTCTGAATGGAATGGCATGAAGGAGTGTTAGGAGGAAAAACCTGAGACCGTATCTTAACTATTAAATCAAAAATAGCAGTTCAAGTTTATAAATTACTCTTTTCATCATCGGGCTTTTGCGGAGAAATCTGAAGACGCTTTTTTGGCGTCTACAGAAGCCCCCACTTTGATCGAGCTTGTGTAAAGGCGAAGATCAAAGTATTTCGAAGGCGACATGCAGGATGCTGATGTGCACGTGGTGTATGAGAGTGTACAATATGCATGCATATGAAGACAAACCTGAGTTGGGACACGCTCGTAGTGTGCTAAGATTTCATCTCTGTGAACACAAGAGAAAATAAAGGTTATAGTAGCAGGATAGAACACCACTCGTAGATGGTCTAAACGTCTGCTGGGGACATGTATACAGAGTGAATGAAAAAGTTAGTAATACTTTGAGAATGATCAACGCGGAGTGCTTCGACAAACAGTGACTAAACACCGCTCGTCAGATGTCGAGATTCCGTCCCTGTATAGGAAACAAAAAAAGTCAACGAGACAGCGCGATTAAAAATAATCGGCCATGAGGTGGTTAGGACATATGAACAGTTTAAATGCAACAGCTTAAGCAATTATTGACTGAAACATATAAAATAATGGACAGTATAACTGCAACAGTTTAAGCAATCATTGACTGACACAAAAATAAGTAATCTCGTAGAAGGGACAGTTTAACAGCAATAGCTTAAGCGGTCATGGACTGACCCCGAAAATTTGTAACCTCGCAGAGGGACTGACCCCAAAAATTTGTAACCTCGCAGAGGGACTGACCCAAAAATTCGCTACATCGGAGAGGGACTGACCCCGAAAATTTGTAACACCGTAGAGCGACTGACCGCAAAAATTTGTAACATCGTAGAGGGTCTGACCCCAAAAAAATTTGTAACATCGTAGAGGGACTGACCCCCAAAAATTTGTAATATCATACTATTTAGTAAGGCCAATAGTTTTTTTTTTCGGGCTTAAAATATTTTTGGGCGCTCTGGGCCGCAAGAGTTGTCGTAGTGTAGATCCAAGTTTCAGTATCTGGGACCTGCAAAATAAACGGGTTAGTTTGACCTGAAAATAGTTGGTACCGTAAAATAGGCTAACTGTCGAATTTGAATTTGTGGGCCAGAGTGCTTCGGTCCCGCCCACTTTGTACTGATATTTGCCGCAAATGAGCTGAAGTAACGAACTTTGGAATGAAAAAAAGGGGCCGTGGGTCAGCAGTGGGGCCCACGCTGCAGGTATACAGGGCGGTTGTTGGAAGGTCATCTCCATTCTTGGTTGTAGTCAGAACGCCACTTCTGGGCTTGATCATGAGTTCCGGGCTTGCTGATTTTGATGGAGAGCGGGTACACTCAAACCTGCAGTGAAAATATGCACATAAGGAAAAGATGCAATAGACATACCCAACTGACCATGACAAAATGCACAAGACATGACATAGTAATATGTACGGGGCAAAGGGGATTTGACATGTAAACACACAGGGAATCAAGACACTGAGAAATTATGTACACATGCATGCCTTTGAAGGCGACTCTAGTATTCATGCAAATATGATGTATGCAGGCTCTATTAACTCACAGCTCCATGCAGCGTACCCTAACATGCACGACTCTCCTATAGTGTCTGAAGAGGGTCTTCATATGGGAAAAGTTTTTGTGATATGAATTTCATTCCTGGGGTGATCTTGGCAAAGTATGAGAGAAGTGGACAAAATTGGATGCAGTCAAGGAAGAACCAGCCCCCAGTTTTGATGTGTGGTTCTTGATGGTTATGACCTACTCGAGGAGCTATGGGTGTTGATGCGGCGGTACAAAATATCCTAACTTAAGGTATGGGGACGAAATGGACAACTTTGAACGTAGCGGACAATGAACCGACTCATTCTAAAAAAGCCCCCAGTTGGGAAGTCTATGTGCAAGCCTACGAGAAAGGCGATGAGTATGACTCTAGATGACTGACCAAAGAGTTCTTAAATGAGAAACAATGTTCTAAATCCTCGGAAATTTAAGTTGCCTCAACATGTTGAATTTGTTTTATATATATTTTTTTTTGGTTGCCCTAACTTTTGCCCAGGCCACCCTTTCGTTTCAACCTACCGGGCTCATTTTTTTTTTAGCCTTGGATGAGAATGGTGGAATGGTGGAATGGAAAAACTCCTTATGATTATGTAACAAAGTGGTTGTCGTGGACGAACCTCCTTGAGGTTTCCTACGTATCCAGATTGTGGAATCAAGCCAACGTAGTTCAGGGCTATACAATTGAATGGTCGTACCTCTTGGAGGGCTTTTAGGTTGTAATGTCAGGCTAGGTTGAGGTGTCAAAGAAAGGATAAAGGCTCAAATAAATCTAATGTAAATCCCCTCCCCAAAGTATGCTAGATGGTATAGAAGCTTGTGATCTGGGTAAGGTGGCTAAGAGACCTATGTTTAGGTAAGGCCATTGTTTGGTTGTGCTTAAAGTTTTGCACTTTTTTGGATCTTTGATCGCTCTCGACTTTTTTTTCTCTTTTGGTTTTGTTTTTGTTTTTGCTCTTGAACTTTCGAGTTCTCTCTTCTTTTTGGTATTTCTCTTTGTGGCACTTTTTGTAGGTCGGTCCACCTTGCCTAGAAGGTTGCTTCTATTCTCATGTCGCACACACCCATTCCCCGGGTAAGGATGATGTGGTTAAGAAATGAAAGGCTATGTGTTTAAGGCTCAAAGGGTTGCAAGTGCTAATGATGTATGGGGTAGTAAAGGATATTGATGTGAGGTGCCAAATGAATGCCTCCTGTCCTTAACATGGACGGTTCAACTGTATGTCTTCTATGGGGATGATCATTAGGGAGTTTTTGTTTGATTTTTTCCTCAATGAAGGCTTTCTTTTGAATTTTTTTTTTTTTGATTTTTGTTTTATTCCGTCATAGACAACTTAAGTTCGTCATAGAATTGGACAAAGAAAAATAATGGGAATCAAAATGCAATCTTTACTGAATCGAAGAAAAGCATTACACGAGAAGTAAGCTAGACTCTATGGATGAATTTAAAAGACAAACTAGACATCATTAAACTTGACTAGACTCAACTAGACTTGCAGACTAGGAAACTTCGACTCTATTCAACTTCTCGAGCACAGGCTGTTCACAGGGACACGAAGGACAACCCCCTATAGATACTCGCGTTTTTCACGACTTAAGTGGAATTCTTAAGAAGGTTATCTTCAATTAGGATGCCCACAACAAAGAGACGGTTATAGGAGTAAATTGCTTGATACTTGAGGGGTTCCTTGTAAGCAGGTTGCAGGTTCTTGATGAGTTGGCGAATTTGATCAGTTTGCGAAGGTCGCTCAACCAGTTATGTTATCTTTAGCTTCCAACGCCTAAGAAAGGCAGTGAATCCCTCATCTTCTTCATGTTTGGTGATCTCTAACTCTCGAAGGGTCATAAGTAGAGCAACATTTTCCTTGTAGCGTGCAAGGAAGATTGTAGTGAAATCTGACCAAGTTGGGTAGCTTTCCAGATCTAGGGAGTCGAACCATCATCGAGAATGTGTATCAAGGGTCTGGGGAAACAGATGGGGATAGAGTTTCTTGTTGATTACCCTTAGAGCCATAGCAGTAGTGAAGGATTTCAGGTGATCCTGCGGGTTGTCGACTCCCATGAAGGTGGGTACTTTAGGCATAGAGAATTTGGCCGGAAGCTTACCCTTGATCTTAGTGTCAAACTTTCCTACGTTGGCACTATAGTTGGAGATCAAGCCGCTACTCTTGAGCACAGAGGTGATCTTAGCCAGCATGGCATCTGACCCTTCTTCTTCAGAATCGGAATCGGAAGGGTTCCTTGACTCTTCTTCTCTTTTCCTCTCTATATCTTCAACCTTGAATCGAACCCTTTCTAACTCACTCATGAGGTCATCAAGTCTTTCATCGATGGTCTTAGGCATTGTGAAGTTTGGGGGTGTGATCGGTGAGGTAAGGGATGTATTGAGTGGTGGCGGGCTTTGTGGTGGTGATGGATTATGGGGTGATGACCTTTTGGAATGTGGTGGTGTCTTGGAGGTAGATTGTACACGAACCAATCTGCCGGACGATCGAGCCCAACCTTTGTCACCGTAATTCTTCCTCGAGCCCCCAATCCTGAACACAAGTCTCAACTTAGAAAGACGCCAAAGAAAGGACTTGAAAACAAAGACTCGTTATTTTTAGAAGACCCTCGATAGCTCCTAAGGTGAATGAATCTAAGGACGTCTATATAAACTCGAATGCATGATGATGACAATTCAATGACAGAGCTACGACAAAAATATGCAAGATGCATGATTAACTGATCTTGACATGTATAACAATTAATTGACGCAAATTGACCCTAGAAGACTTATAATCGACTCATGTAGACTTCTAATGCATGAGATGTATTGAACAAATGGAGACATTGATGAATGCAAGACTTGAACTTTTATACAAATACAGATGCAAAACGACGACAACGAAAGCATGACGCCTAATTATGAATCCTAGCATGGAGCGTCCAATAGGTACAATGCAATGCAATGCAATGCAAAGAAATGGAAAATAAGAAAATAAAAACCTAAGCCTAAATGCCCAATTATTTCCCCTCATATCAAAGGAAAAATGAAGTCCATGAACGAAAATTGGGAAAAAAAAGAAGAAAAAGACGGACCATCCTATTTTTTTTTTTAGACTCAAAGAAAATGGAAAATGGGATGAATAAAAAAAAAAAAAAAAGTTTTGGCAATTTTTATTTTTTGATTTTCCGAACTTTTATTTTTTTTTCGGTGTTTTTTTTTTTTGTAACGCCATATTTTTTGCTTTTCTTATTTTTTTGGCCGACTCGGAATTACATCAAAACAAAAAAGAAAAATAAAAAAGTGGGAGAGGGAAATTGGAGAGACTGACTCTTTTTTTTGCTAAAAAGGTCCTAGAAAATTGTTCATCACTTCGACGCTATATGAAAATATATCATCGGGGAAACGAGTGCTAATTGAATTGAATTCTCGCACTATTTTTGGGCATTAGGAACTAGCTAAAAATAAAAGAAAGGACTCCTAGCACGTAAGTACATGTTGGCACATAGTCACGGTACTCATGCATTCATGCAAGCATTATAACAACGCGGTTTACAGGCAAACATGTGATCAGACAGGTATTACAACGACACATGCACAACAAGCAAGTGAATGCACGAATATGGGCTAAAGGCTTTTGGCTTCGGTGAGGTTACTACAACAAATTACAATTTCCGTTCGGCGGATGGTCGACACATCGATTGTAATTCTTTTCATCAACAAGGATTGATGAGTCATGGGTGAGGAAGCGTCCATTTGCACGATAGGACAACTGTATATTTCTTTAGATATACGGGTTGTCTACGAGTTGCGATACAAACTTCCTCGAGGGTCGATAAGGGTCAAAAGGTTGTTCCAAGGCACATGCAAATAATGCAAAAATATGGAACATGTTATTAAATAATTAAGCAAACTTGACTTTCGAGTCTCACCCTCTTAAATAAATCCCCAGTGAAAAGTCGCCACTGTAAGGACCCGGGATTTCTATGGCCACGGAGTGCGTCCTTATAGAAAATTTGTAAGCTGGGGGTTTTAGATAAGTTGAAGGGACCATCAAGTTAGAAAGAGGTCACAAATCTGCTATCGGCGTTTTATCGAAGGGACAAACCGAAAGGACAATCGGAAGGGACAACCCGATAGCGCGATAAGTGAACTAATCATGTTTTTAGAAAGACTTCCACTCATATAGAACATATGAGTACCCAAGAATAAAGGGTTTGGGGGCAAAGGTACGAGGTGGGAAGGTGTTAGGCACCCAACTCGCCCGTATTATGACGGTCTCTACTAACTCAAGTTTGCTTAATAATTTAAAGAACATGATTCCCATGCAAAACCGGATTAACAACCTAGTCTTAGACTATTAATTGGTTCATCACAAGCATCACAACGTTTATTATTAACCCTTATTTAGACATGCATTCGGTTTGACAAGTTGAGCATTACAACGACTTATACAGACAGTATTTAGGAAGCGATAAAAACGTTATTCTAGCATGATATCTACATTATGACTACTGCAAAATAAACAATTAGGCAATTAGTTTAATTTGAGCCCTCAGGAATTTGTACCTGAACTATAGGCTATATTTGACAAGAATAGTAAAAATAGATCTCAAATTCGGAAGAAAGAGAGGGAAGCTCAGTGTCAATACTCCCGAGAATAGAGGTTGTCAACTGTAGACTGTGTGTTTTGAACTGAGGGTGAGGGGTTCTTTATATAGGCGTGGGGAGGTAGGGTTTGACGGCAGAAATTGATTTGAAAACGAGACGAGCTTGAAAAATGAGCCGGGCCCGAAGCAGGGGTCAGCGCCGCTAGCGGCGCTGGGAAACTGGTCAGCGCTGCTAGCGGCCCTGGGACTTATTCCAGGGCCGCTGACGGCTCTCAGCAGCCAGCTGGATGTCGTCATAATGACGACATCCAGTTTATTTTTATTTTCCGGACGAATTTTTTTATTCCGAAAAATATGAAAAGACTGTTTTACTCTTGGACGGTAAAAGACGGTTCTACCCCTAAATCGCAACTTGGCGACCGGGAGTCGAAAAAAGGCGTGAGACGCGTCGTTGGAAAGCTTTTGAACGGGGCTTCTGAATGGAATGGCATGAAGGAGTGTTTGGAGGAAAAACCTGAGACCTTATCTTAACTTTTAAAGCAAAAATAGCAGTTCAAGTTTATAAATTACTCCTTTCATCATCGGGCTCTTGCGGAGAAATCTGAAGACGCTTTTTTGGCGTCTACAATCTTGTGCATTACGAATCTTCGCTTGGATCACCTTAACCACATCGACGGTCTGCTTGATCATTTCTGGACCCAAAACTGCAGTTTCGTTAATATCGTTCCAGCAAATGAGCGATCTACACTTCCTACCATACAATGCTTCATATTGTGCTCGATCAATTCAATGCTTGAGTGATAGCTATTGTTGTTAGAAAAGTCGATCAACGGAATGTGTGTATCCCATGAGCCTTGATACTCGAGAGCACACGCTCGTAGCATATCCTCCAATGTCAGGATCGTCCTTTCCGTCTGACCATCAGTCGCAGGATGAAAAGCAGTACTGAACTTCAGCTTGCTTCCAAAAGCTTCTTGCAATTTTTGTCAAAAGTGTGATAGAAATCTCGAGTCTCTATTTGAAACGATATCTTCTAGAACACCATGAAGTGTCATGACTTCCTTGACGTAAGGATCCGCTAGCTTCTCCATTTCCCAAGTGTCACTCATTGGGATAAATCTCACAACTTTTGTTAAACGATCTACAACGACCCAAATGGCGTTCTTCTTCTTCTGTGTCAAAGGTAAACCCATGACAAAATTCATAGAAACTGAATTCCATTTCCACGTAGGAACATCAAGCGATTGAATCATTCCACCAGGTCTCTTGTGTTCGATCTTGACCTTCTGACACGTTAGACATCTAGCCACGAACTCAGCGACATCTTGTTTCATACCTTTGTACCAAGATATATTTGGCGAAGATCTTTGTAAAGCTTGTCTCCACCAGGATGCACAGAATAAGGAGTATTGTAAGCTTCACCCAGAATCTGACTCTTGATATCCGGGTCATTCCGCACACAAACACAGTCACGAAATTTCAAGACACCGTCTTTACCAGTGGAAAAGTCCTTGGATCTACCCTTGTCCTTGTGGCGTAGAATCCGTTAAAGATCCTCATCTGAATCTGTTTACCCTTGATCTCGTCGAGCAAGGTTGGTCGAACTAACATATGCACGAAGGTACATTGAACGTCACCTTTTAGCACAATCTCCACGTCTAGACTCTGTAAGTCGCAAATGATCTCCTTTGGAAGTACTAAAGCAGTGTTCAACGTATGACGAGCCTTTCTACTCAAAGCGTCAGCTACCACGTTAGCTTTCCCTTCGTGATACTGAATGTTTATGTCCTACTCCGTCACCAACTCTAGTCATCTTCTTTGTCGCATATTCAACTCCTTTTGTGTGAAAATGTACTTGAGACTTTTGTGGTCCACTGAACATCTTGAAAACAGAACCATAGAGATAGTGTCGCCAAATCTTCAAATCAACTACGACGACAGCGAACTCTAAGTCGTAAGTAGGGCAATTATCCTCGTGTTTCTTCAGTTGTCTTGAGGCATAAGCCACTACCTTACCATGTTGCATCAACACACAACCTAAGCCATACTTAGACGCGTCACTATAGACCTCATATCCTTCAGTTTCCGATGGCAAACTTAAAATCGATGCGCTCGTAAGACGCTTCTTCAACTCTTGAAAAGCATCTTCACACTTTTCAGACCACACGAAATTCGTCGTCTTCTTTATCATGTTTCTCATAGGCTGCGCTATCTTTGAAAATTCTTCCACAAACCTACGATAGTAACCAGCTAACGCAAGAAAAATTCTAACGTCAATCACGCTCTTCGGTGCAGACCAGTCCATCACTGCTCTAATCTTTTCTGGGTCAATAGCAACTCCATTCTTAGACACCACGTGTCCTAAGAATGAAATCGTTTCTAGCCAAAACTCGCACTTCGACAACTTGGCGTACAGTTGATGTCGTCGCAAAATCTCCAAAACGGTTCGCAAGTGTTGCTCGTGCCCAGGAGCGTTCTTCGAGTAGACCAAAATATCGTCAATAAAGACAACTACGAACTGATCGAGATAAGGCTGGAACGTACGGTTCATCAAATCCATAAACATCGCAAGTGCGTTCATCAACCCAAAAGGCATCACAGTGAACTCGTAGTGTCCATAACTCGTCTTAAACGCTGTCTTTGATGGTATCTTGAACGTAAGTCGATCTTCGAGAAAAGAGTCGCTCCATGGAGGTTGTCAAACAAATCGTCAATCCTAGGCAGTGGATATCGATTCTTGATCTTAATCTTGTTCAACTCACGGTAGTCTATACACAACCTCATACTAACATCCTTCTTACGCACGAACAGAACAGGAGCACCCCAAGGCGATACACTCAGACGTATGTATCACTTCTCCAGTAGTTCCTCGAGTTGCGTTTTCAGTTCTTTCATCTTTGCAGGAGCCATACGATAAGGAGCTTTCGAGATCGGAGCAAAACCTGAAAGATGTCAACAATGCCTTGTGGAGGCATTCTGGGAATCTCATCTAGAAAGATGTCAGCGTATTCCGAAACAATGGGAATAGGTTGCGAAACTTCGCCTTCTCGACTTGTATCCACTACATGACATAGGTATATTGCTTCACCTTTAGTCATATACTCCATTGCTTTCATGGTCGCCACTACCTTCAACTTTAACTTAACCACGACTCCTTTGTAGGTAATCCTTCTACCATTCGGTCCATGCAACGACTCACGTTGCTCAAAGCACTCTATCTTAGCCCTATACTTGGCTAACCAATCCATTCCCAAAATAACATCAAATTCCGTCAAATCCATCTGAATAAAATCCACAGGCAAATCGAAACTAGCTATCCTAATCGAACACTTTTCATACAACCCTTTACAATTAACATTCGACCCATCATGCATCGTAATGTTTGCACTATACACAGAACTAGGTTCTAAGCCTATCTTAGATGCAAAGCTGTTAGAAAGAAAACAATGCGATCTACCACTAACAAACAAAACAAGAGCAGGTTGAGAATTAACGAGAAAAGTACCAACGATCACATTCGGGTTCGCTTCAGCTTCATTGTGGTTCAGCACATAAACCCTTCAATTCACCCCTCTATTATTGTTGTTGTGTGATACCCCAATATTTTCTATAATTATTATATTGATTTATAAATGATTTATAAATAGTTTCGGAGATCAAATCGTAATTGTATTCAAAGATTCGATTTATTCAATTAAAACCATAATAATATTAATTATTATTATGGGGCTTTCATAAATTGCATTTATTAATTTTGAGGAGTTTAATTAAAATGATTTATATATGAATAAGAATTATTCATATAGTTTTAATTAGCTATTTAAATCAGAAAATTATTCAATTAATTCCTAAACCTAGTAGTATTTGACTTGGGTTGACTGAGGGCCTATATAAGAAAAAGGTGAGATAGTTTATCAGTTTTGCAAACTGAACCGAAAACCCTCAAGCTCTCTCTCAGGTTCTCTCTCTCACCGAAACCCCTCTCTCTCTCCTCCCCCTCAGTTTTCTCTCTCCTCACTGTCGCTTGGCCACAGGAGAACCGCCGGCATCCCCCTCCCGCCGGTACTCTCTCTCTCCTTCTCTCTCTCGCGTTTTCTCTCTCTCTCCCCATGCTCTGTTTTTCCCCCTCCCTTTTTCCGGTTGTCGCACCACCGTAAGCCACCACGGCGCCACCAGGCCGTGCCTGGGTGGTCACCGGTGGTGACCAATGGTCGCCGATCGAGCCCCGCTCTCTCTCTCTCTCTCTCTCTTTCTTTTCTTCTCTCTCTCCCAAGCGTTCTCTTTCTCTCCCTTTCGCGATTTCTCTCTCCTCTCTTCGCTGGAGCTCCGGCGACCACCACCACCGGCCATGGTGGCCAGTGGGTGGTGGTGGTGGTGATGGTTTGGGTTATGGGTCCCATGCATCGATACCCGTGACCTAGACCTAGTTTTAAAGTCAGTATTTTTGATTTAATGTTTTTATTTTTTCTACACTCATTCGGAATCGGAATTCAGATTTTCAAAAGCCTAGATTGGTTGAAATAAATCAAGAAATTTAATAAATTATCAGACTGAGATTTCGTTACTGTTTGTATTTTCGTATTTAATTAATACTAATTCAGTGATTGTGTTTAATTAGGACCTAACGAGCAAGCGTGATTATCGTCGATTGGTTGGAGCATACTTACTGTTGGTAGCGTATTAGTGGTAAGCTCTCATGCCTACCTTCTACCAAAGCCCCATCAAAACTATTTTGATGTGTTATGTGCTAATTGAGAATTTGTTCTGAATTTAATATGCAAAGCATGATTAAATTATATCGTCGTTATTATGAGATTTCTTAAGCGTGTTTACTGCTTTAAATATGAATATAATTAGCATGTTGATGTTATCATGTTTTAGGAATTAATTAGTCCATATGATTATTAATGGATAATTATTGAATGGTGAATTGTTAGTATTATTATGCTATTAATTATATGCTAATTGGTATGGGTATTATTGACTGCTAGTGAGCACCTATCTATTATCGTTGAATGTCTTGAATGATTGGTGAATTTTTGGATATCATATTACCCTGCCGAAGTGCTGCCGAAATTTGGCTAGACATTACTTGTCATCATTATTGAACTATGGTCGTTATTGAATTAAAATGTTTAATTCTCATCGTATTGAATTACCATTATGGTCACTATTTACTATTCATTTTCAAGAGCATGAAATAAATTAGTAAGTCGTGGTCTCGTAGTACCACTTATGTCAACCAACGCAAATTATGTGAATTGAATTAAATGAAAGTAAGACTCCTAATGGAACCCTAGGAGTAGTCGAGCAATCGGGATTGCACCTAATGGTGTATTCAAGGGATGAGTGATTCCCAAGTTACTTATGGACACCTCCCAGTGTGTCTGGGACAGATCACTCCCCATTTATTAAATCCTCTAGGCCCGTGTAATTGTACTAGAGGTAGTGTGCACACTAGAGTCATTAAGTCCATGGTGTGATGGTATCTTCGATCAACAGTATGGCTAATCGCTGTTCTATTCGGTCTCTTACATCTCTCTAATCAAGACGGATTGTCTATGTCGTATTTTGTATGATCACTATACAAGAATTGCTTACAAAAGAATGTCGTTATGCGTATGCTTTATTATAGGCTTATGTGCGTATGCAAATAAATTTCAATGGTTCTTCTAAAACCTCAGGTAAGGTATGCAAAATGTTTTTACTGGGTAAGGATGACGTTTATTCAGTCTATCTAATTTTTGTTTCTCTTTTGTTTCTTTTCTTTTCTTCTGTATTTTTGTTTCCGTCACGGAAACCAAAGTGCAGGTTTAGTTGATTGAGGACGTACAGCTTGGAAGGTTAGAGTTGGCATCGGTTTTTAGAACTGTTTCTGTTGAGATAGATCGTGGGATTATTTTTATTGGTTTAGCCCTTGAAGGCAAGTTGTAATAAATTTGGTTTAATGGTTTTTAAGTCACTATATAGACAACTCTGATATTAACTGTTTAGTTTGTTTAGTTCTCTAGTAAGCTCCTTTTGATGCCAAGTCTTTCTTTCTGCTTAGCATTTACTCCTTAGTGATAAATGTTGCAGTAAAAACCCTTGGGTTTGTGACGGTTCAGTGGTGTCGAGTCGTGTATAGCGACGTCGATAGTTCCCGCGAAATCGTTGTGTACAAATGGTATCAGAGCCCTAGGTTTAAAAAGGTAGCTTAGGATTAATTAATGAATTAATAAATATTAGTTTCATTTTGGGGAAAATAAAATAAAATATAACTAAAGCCGTTGAGCGTAGTAGTCCTAGAAGATAGGAATTATTTGAAATCACTTTGCTTGTGATTTATAAATTTCTTATTGTTTGATTGTCTACCTGTAGATGGTAAGGACAAGAAAGACTGCCTGAATGACGACTGCACACCAGAGGGCACGCGCCCTAGCTCATCGTGCACAACCTATAGAGTACGTCGCTTCATCGGACAACGAGTCGACTGGAAACGACGCGAATGTGCGCCACGAGGCAGCGCAAGAGGCCGCACGCCCCGCGCCGAATGTCGCACCTATACCCGCGCCAGTTGTCGCACCTCTAGTTGATGAAGAGGAAGATCCCTCTGAGTCCGAGCCTGCGGATACCCCACCGGAAGAGAACGATGATATGCCGGAGTTGGAAGATATTAGTGCCGTGAGCGACAACAACGCTGCACCTGCTGCTGCACGTGCTGCTCCATATACTCCTGCTGCAAATTGGTCTCCTTCTGTGGAACCATTCTTTGCTACTGATGCTGAGCTCGAGGACATACGTATCTACATACGACGTGCTTATACTACGATCGAGCGTTATCAGTACGAGAACCGCACGAGTCTACACGAAGGCTTATGGGTAGAGCTACTGCTGGCTGGCCTGCCTAACATCCATCCTTGGATGGGACTCAAGGAGAAGTACGACAATGTAGTTTCCAAGAGTGGTCATCTGCATGAGAAGAAGTACGGTGAAGGTACGAGATGGTCTCTCTGCTTTAGAGGCATCGCAGCTGCGTTATGCCTATCCGAATTCAAGTGGAAGGTAAATCGAGTGCTAGTGCCTGCGCCGAAGGATATGTGCGATTACTGCTGGACCAAGAAGAGCAAACACGCCGATGACGTTAGGAAGCGTTTCATGCCCCAGAAGTTCGGTGGTTATGCATATCCATACACGCCCTGCAAGGAGGTGAGGCCTAGGAGGAAGGACGATCATGATGAGTCCCCTAGCGCGAAGAAAATGTGTGCTAGTGTCAAGTACAACTAGATGATTTCTTTAGTAGTTTATTTGGGTTTTATTGAACTTTTAGATTATTGTGATGGCCATGCATGGTCAATTTTGATGTTGGTGTAGTTGCATAGCCAAAAAATATTATTATTGTTATTTACTTGCAATTTGTCTCATTGCAAGACTACTTCATTTGATTATATGATATCGTTGAGAATTTTTTTTATATGATCGTTTTAATTGCATAATTGCATGGTTGACAAATAGCTTCATAATGCTATCTCGTATTGCCTAGACATGATGGGAAATCCATGTCGGAATTATGGCAAGATTTTTATTAATCATGATCATCTTAAATGTGAGCCAAAGGCTAAGCATGTATTGTATGCAATCAAATGTCATTGTTTATTGCCTTACTATTATTGCTTATCAATCGTGTGAGACCAATGTGTCTACCTTGTTATTGCATATCGAACGATTATGCATGAGAAGTGAGAACATTCAAAGCAAGTATGTTGCTTAGACCTACAATGTAAGGTCGATCATTGAAACTTATATGCTATTTGCTAAATGTCAAGAGAAAGGTTTCAATTATAACCTATATCTCTCAATTAGACCCCGAATTGGGTCAAACGTACCAATTTTGCTGAAATGGTGATCAACCATTGCTCTTTTATGTCTCAAATTTGTTATAATGGCAACCAACGACCGACTCGCGAGGCTAGAATTAGGACTCACCAATGTCGTAGAACACATCATGCGCCAGTTAGAGCGACAAGAGCAAGATCACAACGCGCAGAACCCTGAGACGCGCAACTTTAGGGATTTTGATGCACTCAAACATCCGACGTTTGAGGGTGGCTCCGAGCCCACCAAGCTTGAGAATTGGATTACTGAGTTCGAGAAGTTGTTTAGTGCGACTAGTCGGCCCAACAACAAGAAGGTCAACACCGCTACGTACTACCTGAAGGGTGAGGCTAACAAGTGGTGGAGTGACGTAGGAACTGAGCTACTAGCTATTGAGAATTACGGGTGGACCGAGTTCAAAGAGTCTATTCGTGAAAGGTTTTACCCTAGAGCTGTCCGTTGCCAGAAGCAACGGGAATTTGAGAACATTTACCAAGGAAAGCTATCTGTAGCTGAGTACGCAACAAAGTTCAACGAGCTTGCTGCTTTTGCACCTAATTTGGTGACGACCGAAGCTGAGCGTGTTCAAAGGTTCGAGGATGGTTTAAAATGGGATATCCAGCATTTTGTTATGGGAAACTCGCTGACCTTCCAAGGATCGTACGAGAAAGCCTTGAACCAAGAGCGTGGTGTGAATCGTCGTGATTCGTTGCTCGGGAAGCATAAACGTGACGAAGGGAGTTCTTCCCAATCGAGTGGCACTAATAAGAGGCCGAGGCCGAACAATAGCAATCACAACAACCAAGGTGGTAAGCAGAACCACAACGGGAACAGGAATCGTGAATAGAACAGTCATGGAGCTACGATCTTAGCTAGGAGGAATACGCCTTATAGTCGTTGCAACAAGACACATCCTGGAAAGAACTATCGTGGTGCCGTGCTTCAATGCTACAAGTGCAACAAGCCTGGTCACAAAGCTTCTGAATGCTGGAGTCGTGGAAGGAACGACAATGGTCAGAACCGCGATAACAACTACAATCGTGGTGGAAATGGAAATGCTAATCGCGGAAATGGTGGTAACTACCGTGGAAATGGGGGTTACAACAACAACAACCGCAACAATACTACTGCTCCTGCTGCGAACAATCAAGCACAACTTCCCGCTCCTTCCAACCCCGTGCACAACAACAACAACAACAACAACAACAACAACAACAACAACAACAACAACAACAACAACAACAACAACAACAACAACAACAACAACAACAACAACAACAACAACAACAACAACAGCAACAACAACAACAACAACAATAGAGGGGTGAATGGTAGGGTTTATGTGCTGAACCGCAATGAAGCTGAGACGAACCCGAATGTGATCGCTGGTACTTTTCTCGTTAACTCTCAACCTGCTTTGGTTTTGTTTGATAGTGGTGCAACACATTCTGTTCTGTTCTTTCTAAGAGCTTTGCATCTAAGATAGGTTTAGAACCTAGTTCTTTGTATAGTGCAAATATTAAGATGTCAGATGGGTCGATTGTTAATTGTAAAGCGTTGTATGAAAAGTGTCCGATTAGGATAGCTGGTTCCGATTTGCCTGCGGATTTAATTCAGATGGATTTAAAGGATTTCGATGTCATTTTGGGAATGGATTGGTTAGCCAAATTCAGGGCTAAGATAGAGTGCTTTGAGCAACGTGTGTCGTTGCGTGAACCAAAGAGTAGAAGGATTACCTACAAAGGAGTCGTGGTCAAGCCAAAGTTGAAGGTACTGGCGACCATGAAAGCAAAGGAGTGCATGACTAAAGGTGAAGAGACTTACCTATGTCATGTGGTGGATACAAGTCGAGAAGCCGAAGTTTAGCAACCTATACCAATTATTTCGGAATACGCCGACGTCTTTCCACACGAGATTCCCGGAATGCCTCCGCAACGCATTGTTGACTTTATGATCGACTTAGCTCCAGGTTCTGCTCTAATCTCGAAAGCTCCGTATCGTATGGCTCCTGCAGAGATGAAAGAACTAAAAACGCAACTCGAGAAACTACTGGAGAAGGGATACATACGTCCTAGTGTATAGCGTTGGGGTGCTCCTGTTCTGTCCGTGCATAAGAAGGACGGTAGTATGAGATTGTGTATAAACTACCGAGAGTTGAACAAGATCACGACCAAGAATCGTTATCCACTGCCGAGGATTGACGACCTATTCGACCAACTGCGTGGAACGACTGTCTTCTCAAAGATCGATTTACGTTCAGGATACCATCAACTCAGGATTTCCGATCCTAACATTGCAAAGACCGCGTTTAGGACGAGGTATGGACACTATGAGTTCACGGTTATGCCCTTTGGGTTGACGAACGCTCTGCGAAGTTTATGGATTTGATGAACCGTATGTTCCAGCCTTATCTCGATCAGTTCGTAGTTGTCTTTATTGACGATATTTTGGTCTACTTGAAGAACGCTGCTGAGCACGAGCAACATTTGCGAACAGTTTTGGAGATTTTGAGACGACATCAGTTGTACGCCAAGTTGTCGAAATGCGAGTTTTGGTTAGAAACTGTTTCTTTCTTAGGACACGTGGTGTCTACGAGTGGAGTTGCTGTTGACCCAGAAAATATTAGAGTTGTTATGGACTGGTCCGCACCGAAGAGCGTGACTGAGGTTAGGAGTTTTCTTGGGTTAGCTGGATACTATCGTAGGTTTGTGGAAGGATTTTCGAAGATAGCGCAGCCTATGACAAACTTGATGAAGAAGACGATGAAGTTCGTGTGGTCTGAAAAGTGCGAAGCTGCTTTTCAAGAGTTGAAGAAACGTCTTACGAGCGCGCCGATTTTGTCTTTGCCATCGGGAACTGAAGGGTACAAAGTCTATAGTGACGCGTCTAAGCATGGCTTAGGTTGTGTTTTGATGCAACATGGTAAGGTAGTGGCTTATGCCTCGAGACAACTGAAGAAGCACGAGGATAACTACCCTACTCACGACTTAGAGCTCGCTGCTGTCGTGTTTGCCTTGAAGATTTGGAGACATTATCTCTATAGTTCTACTGTCAAGATGTTCATGGACCACAAGAGTTTGAAGTACATATTCACGCAAAAGGAGTTGAACATGCGACAAAGAAGATGGATAGAGTTGTTAATAGAGTACGACATCGACATTCAGTATCACGAAGGGAAAGCTAACGTGGTAGCTGACGCTTTGAGTAGAAAGACTCGTCATACGTTGAACACTGCATTAGTACTTCCGAAGGAGATCATTCGTGACTTACAGAGTCTAGACGTGGAGATTGTGCTGAAAGGTGACATTCAATGTACCTTAGCACATATGTCAGTTCGACCAACCTTGCTCGACGAGATCAAGGATAAACAGAGTGCAGATGAGGATCTTCAGCGGATTCTACGCCACAAGGACGAGGGTAGATCCGAGGACTTTTCTATTGGTCAAGACGGTGTCTTGAGATTTCTTGATCGTGTCTGTGTGCTTAATGACCCGGAGATCAAGAGTCAAATTCTGGGTGAAGCTCACAATAGGCCCTATTCTGTACATCTTGGTGGAGACAAGCTATACAAAGACCTTCCCAAATGTTCTGGTGGAAATGTACGAAACAAGATGTCGCTGAGTTCGTGTCTAAGTGTCTAATGTGCCAGAAGGTCAACATCGAACACAAGAGACCTGGTGGAATGATTCAATCGCTTGAAGTTCATACATGGAAATGGAATTCAATTTCAATGGACTTTGTCATGGGTTTACCATTGACACAGAGGAAGAACAACGCCATTTGGGTCGTTGTAGATCATTTGACGAAAGTTGCGAGATTTATCCCAATGAATGACACTTGGGAAATGGAGAAGCTAGCGGATGATTACGTCAAGGAAGTCATGAGACTTCATGGTGTTCCAGAAGATATCGTTTCGGATACGGACTCGAGGTTTCTATCACACTTTTGGCGGAATTGCAAGAAAATTTTGGAAGCAAATTGATGTTCAGTACAGCATCCTGCGACTGATGGTCAGAAGGAAAGGACAATTCAGACTTTAGAGGATACGCTACGAGCTTGTGCTCTCGAGTATCAAGGCTCGTGGGATACACACATTCCGTTGATCGAGTTTTCTTACGACAATAGCTATCACTCAAGCATTGATGGAGCGCCATATGAAGCACTGTATGGAAGGAAGTGTAGATCGCCAGTTTGTTGGAATGATATTAGTGAAACTGCAGTTTTGGGTCAAGAAATGATACAGCAGCCCGTCGATGTGGTCAAAGTTATTCAAGCAAACATGCGTAGTGCTCAAGATCGCCAGAAATCGTACGCAGATAGAGGTCGCAGACCTGAAGTGTTTGGGGTGGGAAGTAAGGTACTTTTGCGAGTATCTCCTACCAAAGGTGTCATGCGTTTTGGTCGTAAAGGGAAGTTGAGTCCTCGTTACATTGCTTCTTACGAGATCCTGGAAAGGATTGGTGAGGTTGCTTATCGACTAGCTTTATCTGTGGAACTTGCAAAAGTCCATAGTGTGTTTCATGTCTCCCAGGTTGAAGCGATACGTACATGATCCAACTCATGTCGTTCAACCTGAAACGATCGATTTCGATGAAAGTTTGACTTATGAAGAGCGTCCTATCAAGATGGTGGATCGCAAAGAGCGCTCAACTCGAACAAAGACTATTCCTATCATCAAAGTCGTTTGGTCTCGACAAGGTCAAGAGGAAGCAACATGGGAATCTAAAGCCATGATGCGCGAGAAATATCCAGACCTCTTCCTAGAAGGTACTAGTCACACTTGAGTTTCAAGACGAAACTCCTTTTAAGGAGGGTAGAATGTCACGCCTCAAAATTTCGTCTTTTGCGTGTTTTGTTTATCGCTTTGCACGAATTGCATGTTCAAGCATTGCATGGTGCATGCTAATCAACTTAGAATCATGATCGTACTTGCTCATCTTGCATATGTTAGTGTCCTAGAAATTATTTTTATACCTTCGTATGGGTAAACTCGTTTTGTTTTTGGGAAGTGATTACTTCATGTCTCAAGTTTCGGGACGAAACTTCTTTTAAGGAGGGTAGAATGTGATACCCCAAGTTTCGGAGATCAAATCGTTATTATATTCAAATATTCGATTTATTCAGTTAAAGCCAGAATAATATTAATTATTATTATGGGACTTTCATAAATTGCATTTATTAATTTTGAGGATTTTAATTAAAATGATTTATATATATGAATAAGAATTATTCATATAGTTTTAATTAGTTTTAATTAGCTATTTAAATCAGAAAATTATTCAATTAATTCCTAAACCTAGTAGTCTTTGACTTGGGTTGACTGAGGGCATATATAAGGAAAAGGTGAGACCCTTTATCAGTTTTGCAAACTGAACCGAAAACCCTCACGCTCTCTCTCACCGAAACCCCTCTCTCCCTCCTTACCCTCAGTTTTCTCTCTCCTAACTGCCGCCCGGCCACCAGAGAACCGCCGGCATCCCCCTCCCGCTGGTACTCTCTCTCTCTCCTTCTCTCTCTCGCGTTTTCTCTCTCTCTCCCCCCATGCTCTGTTTTTCCCCCTCCCCTATTTCCGGCTATCGCACCACCGTGAGCCACCACGGCGCCTCCAGGTCGTGCGTGGGTGGTCACCAGTGGTGACCCATGGTCGTCGTTCGAGCCCCGCTCTCTCTCTCTCTCTTTCTTTTCTTCTCTCTCTCTCCCTAGCGTTTTCTTTCTCTCCCTTTTGCGATTTCTCTCTCCTCTCTTCGTCGGAGCTCCGGCGACCACCACCACCGGACATGGTGGCCAGTGGGTGGTGGTGGTGGTGATGGGTCGGGTTATGGGTCCCATGCATGGATACCCGTGACCTAGACCTAGTTTTAAAGTTAGGGCTTCGTTTTTATATTTTTCGTAATTATTAATTCGATTTTCAGTATTTTCGATTTAATGTTTTTTATTTTTTATGCACTCATTCGAAATCGGAATTCAGATTTTCAAAAGCCTAGATTCGTTGAAATAAATCAAAGAATTTAATAAAATTATGAGACTGAGATTTCTTTACCGTTTGTATTTTCGTATTTAATTAATACTGATTCGGTAATAGTTTTTAATTAGGACCTAACGAGCAAGCGTGATTATCGTCGATTGGTTGGAGCATAATTATTGTTGGTAGTGTATTAGTGGTAAGCGCTCATGCCTACCTTCTTCCAAAATCCCATCAAAACTATTTTGATGTGTTATGTGCTAATTGGGAATTTGTTGTGAATTTAATATGCAAAGCACGATTAAATTATATCGTCGTTATTATGAGATTTCTTAAGCGTGATTACTGCTTTAAATATAAATTATAATTAGTATGTTGATGTTATCATATTTTGGAAATTAATTAGTCCATATGATGATTATTGGACAATTATTGAATGGTGAATTGTTAGTATTATTATGCTATTAATTATATGCTAATTGGTATGGGTATTATTGAGTGCTAGTGAGCACCTATCTATTATCGTTGAATGTCTTGAATGATTGGTGAATTTTTTATATCATATTACCCTGCCGAAGTGCTGCCGAAATTTGGCTAGATATTACTTGTCATCATCATTGAACTATGATCGTTATTGATTTAAAGCATGTTTAATTCTCATCGTATTGAATTATCATTACCGTCACTATTTACTATTCATTTTCAAGAGCATGAAATGAATTAGTAAGTCGTGGTCTCGTAGTACCACTTATGACAACCAATGCAAATTATGTGAATTGAATTTAATGAGAGTAAGACTCCTAATGGATCCCTAGGAGTAGTCGAGAAATCGAGATTGCACCTAATGGTGTAGTTCAAGGGATGAGTGATTCCCAAGTTACTTATGGACACCTTGCAGTGTGTCTGGGACGGATCATTCCCCATTTATTAAGTCCTCTAGGCTCGTGTAATTGTACTAGAGGTAGTGTGCACACTAGAGTCATTAAGTCCATGGCGTGATTGTATCTTCGATGAACAGTATGGGTAATCGTTGTTCTATTCAGTCTCTTACATCTCTCTAATCAAGATGGATTGTCTATGTCGTATTTTGTATGATCACTATACAAGAATTGCTTATAAAAGAATGTCGTTATGCGTATGCTTGATTATATGCTTATGTGCGTATGCAAATGAACTTCAATGATTCTTCTAAAACCTCAGGTAAGGTTTGCGAAATGTTTTTACTGGGTACGGATGACGTTTATTCAGTTTATCTGATTTTTGTTTCTCTTTTGTTTCTTTTCGTTTCTTCTGTATTTTGTTTCCGTCACGGAAACCAAAGTGCAGGTTTAGTTGATTGAGGACGTACAGCTTGGAAGGTTAGAGTTGGCGTCGATTTTTAGAACTGTTTCTGTTGAGATAGATCGTGGGATTATCTTTATTGGTTTAGCCCTTGAAGGCAAGTTGTATTAAATTTGGTTTAATGGTTTTTAGCTCACTATATAGACAACTCTGATATTAACTGTTTAGTTTTTTAGTAAGCTGTTTTTGATGCCTAGTCTTTCTTTCTGCTTAGCATTTACTCCTTAGTGATAAATGTTGCAGTAACAACCCTTGGGTTTGTGACGGTTCAGTGGTGTCGAGTCGTGTATAGCGACGTCGATAGTTCCCGGAAAATCATTGTAAATTCGGGGGTGTTACATGTTGTTGTTGTTCTTCTTCTTCTGCGCGGGGTTGGCAGGTGTGGGAAGTACTACTTGATTGTTCGCAGCAAGAGCAGCAGTATTGTTGCGGTTGTTGTTGTTGTAACCCCAATTTTCACGGTAGTTACCACCATTTCTGCGATTATAATTCCCATTTCCACCACGATTGTAGTTGTTATCGCGGTTCTGACCATTGTCGTTCCTTCCACGACTCCACCAATCAGAAGCTTTATGACCAAGCTTATTGCACTCGTAGCATTGAAGCACGTCGCCACAATAATTCTTGCCAGGATGCGTCCTGTTGCAGCGACTACAAGGCGTATTCCTCCTAGCTAAGATCGTAGCTCTATGAGTGTTCGAGTCACGATTCCTGTTCCCGTTGTGGTTCTGACTACCACCTTGGTTGTTGTGATTGTTGTTGGGTCTTGGCCTCTTGTCTGCGCCATTTGACTGGGAAGAACTCCCTTCGTCACGTCTATGCTTCCCAAGCAATGAATCACGACGGTCCACAGTACGCTCTTGGTTCAAGGCCTTCTCGTAAGATCCTTGGAACGTCAACAAGTTTCCTATAACAAAACGCTGAATATCCCAATTCAGACCATCCTTGAACCTCTTGACACTCGTAACCAAGTTAGGTGCAAAGCAGCAAGCTCGTTGAACTTTGTTGCGTACTCAGCCACAAATAGATTTCCTTAATAGATGTTCTCGAATTCACGTTGAAACTGGCGACGAATAGCTCTTGGATAGAACCTCTCAAGAATGGACTCTTTGAATTCGCTCCATCCATAATTCTCAATAGCGAGCAGTTCAGTGCCCACATCGCTCCACGACTTGTTCGCTTCACTCTTCAGGTAATAGGTAGCGGTGTTGACCTTCATGTTATTGGGCCGACTCGTCGCCCTGAACAGTTTCTCGAACTCTATTATCCAATTCTCTAGCTTAGTGGGCTCAGAGCCACCCTCAAACGTCGGAGGTTTGAGTGCATCAAAATCCTTAAAGTTGCACGTTTCAGGATTCTGCGCATTGTGATCTTGCTCTTGACGCTCTAACTGGCGCGTTATATGCTCGACCACATTAGTAAGACCTACTTCTAGTCTCGCGAGTCGGTCATTGGTTGCCATTATAACAAATCTGAGACACAAAAGAGCAATGGTTGATCACCATTTCAGCAAAGTTGGCACATTTGACCCAAATCGAGGTCTAGTTGAGAGATATAAGTTGTAATTGAAACCTATCTCTTGACATTTAGCAAATAGCATATAAGTTCCAATGATCGACCTTACATTGTAGGTCTAAGCAACATACTTCCTTTGAATAGTTCTCAGTTCTCATGCATAATAATTTGATATGCAATAACAAATTAGACACATTGGTCTCACACGATTGCTAAGCAATAATATTCACAGTGCACACATCGAGGCTCCATACTATTTTAGTAGGGCAATAAACAATGAACATTTGATTGCATACAATAGATGCTCAGCCTTTGGCTCACATTTAATATGATCATGCTCAATGAAAATTTTGCAATAATTTCGACATGGATTTCCCATCATGTCTAGGCATTACGATATAACATTTTGAAGCTATGAGTCAACCATGCAATTATGTGATAAAACGATCATTTAAAACAAATTCTCAACGACATCATATAATCAAATGAAATAGTTTTACAATGAGACAAATTGCAAAGTAAATAACAATAATAATATTTGTTGCCTATGAAACTACACCAACATCAATCTTGACCACGCAGGGTCATCACAATAACTAAAAGTTCAATAATTTTCAAGTAAAACTACTGAAGAAATTAACTAGTTCTACTTGACACTCGCACGATTCTGCTTCGCACTCCAGGACTCGTCATGATCGTCCTTCCTCCTAGGCTTCACCTCCTTTCATGGCGTGCACGGATAAACATATCCACCAAACTTCTGGGGCATGAAACGCTTCCTAAAATCATCGGCGTGTTTGTGTTTTTTGGTCCAGCAATACTCACACATGCCCTTCGGAGCAGGCACTAGCACATGGTTCACCTTCCACTCGAACTCGGACAGGCATAACTCGGCTGCGACACCCCTAAATCAGAGAGACCATCGTGTCCCTTCACCATATATCTTCTCGTGTAGGTGACCACTCTTGGAGACCATGTCGTCGTACTTCTCCTTGAGTCCCATCCAAGGATGGATGTTAGGCAGACCAGCTAGCAGTAGTTCCACCCATAAGCCTTCATGTAGACTCGTGCGATTCTCGTACTAATAACGCTGGATCGTAGTGTAAGCACATCGTATGTAGATTCGAATATCCTTGAGCTCAACGTCAGTAGCGAAGAATGGCTCCACAAGAGGAGACCAATTTGCAGCAGGAGTAGGTGCATCAGCAGGTGCATCGGCAGGTGCAAGGTGGTTGTCGCTTTCGACACCAATATCTTCCAAATCCGGCATATATCGTTATGCTCGTCAGCTGGGGTATACTCAGTCTCGGACTCAGAGGGATCCTCATCTTCATCATGATCATCAACACACGCGGCGTGTACTGCAAGTGTGGGCGTGGCAAGCATGGCTTGCACAGCGCGTGCGGCCCCGTCGCGTGCGACGTCTTAATGCGCGGCGTGATGGCGCATGTTCGCATTGTTTCCTGTCGACTCGCTATCCGACGAATCTACGTACTCCACGGGTTCTGCACGATGAGCTAGGGCGCTGCCCTTTGGTGTGCAGTTCGACTTCCTCGTAGTTATTCTTGTCCTTACCATCTACAGGTAGACAGTTAAACAATAAGAACTTTATAAATCACAAGCAAAGTGATTTCAAATAAATCCAATCTTCTAGGACTACTACGCTCAACGGCTTAAATTACATTTTATTTTCCCCAAAAATGAAACTAATCTATATTAATTCATTAATTAATCCTAAGCAACCTTTTAAAACCTGGGGCTCTGATACCATTTGTAACACCCCCGAATTTACAACGATTTCCCGGGAACTATCTATGTCGTTGTGCACGACTCGACACCACTGAACCGTCACAAACCCAAGGGTGCTACTACAACATTTATCACTAAGGAGTAAATTCTGAGCAGAAAGAAAGTCTAGGCATCAAAGGAGCTTACTAAGGAAACTAAACAATTAATATCAGAGTTGTCTATATAATGAGCTAAAAACCATTAAACCAATTTATTACAACTTGTCTTCAAGGGCTAAAACCAATAAAATCCCAACGATTTAAACTGAGCAGAAAGAGTTCTGAAAACCGACACCAACTCTACTATCTTCCCAGCTGTACGTCCTCACTCAACTAAACCTGCGCTTTGGTTCTCGTGACGGAAACAAAATACAGAAGAAAAGAAAAGAAACAAAAGAGAAACAAAAATCATATAAACTGAATATACGTCATCCGTACCCAGTAAAAATATTTCGCAAACCTTACTTGAGGATTTAGAAGAATCATTGAAATTCATTTACATACGCACATAAGCATGTAATCAAGCATACGCATAATGACATTCTTTTACATGCAATTCTTGTATAGTGATCATACAGAATACGACATAGACAATCCGTCTTGATTAGAGAGATGTAAGAGAGCGAATAGAACAGCGATTACCCATACTGTTCATCAAAAGATACACTCATGCCATGGACTTAATGACTCTAGTGTGCACACTACCTCTAGTATAATAAACGAGTCTGGAGGACTTATTAAGCGTGAAATGATCCATCCCAGACACACTGTGAAGTGTCCATAAGTAACTTGGGAATCACGCATCCCTTAAACAATATTTACAGCAATGAATCATGCCTAATAACTTCATAATAATGACGATATAATTTAATCATGCTTCGCATATTAAATTCACAACAAATTCCCAATTAGCACATAACACATCAAAATAGTTTTGATGGGACTTTGGAAGAAGGTAGGCATGAGTGCTTACCACTAAAACGCTTCCAAACAGTACGTAAGCTCCACGTACAAAGGTAATTACGCTTGCTCGTTAACAATTACCGAAACTGAGTTTATTAAATATGAAAATCTAAAAAGTAGAGAAATATTAATCTGATATTATTATTAAATTCTTTGATTTATTTCAACCAATCTAGACTTTTGAAAATCCGAATTCCGATTCCGAATGAGTGCACAAAAATGAAAATATTGAATCAAAAATCGAAATAATAATTACGAAAATACAAAAACGAAATCCTAACTTTAAAACTAGGTCTAGGTCACGAGTACCCATGCATGAGGCCCACGACCCGACCCATCACCATCACCACCACTCACTGACCACCATGGCTGGTGGTAGTGGTGGCTGGTGTGCCAGCAAGGCGAGGAGAGAGAAAGAGCAAACGAGAGAGAAACGACAGAGAGAGAGAGCAAGGGGGAGGGGAAGGCGACATCGGCCACCTGCCGATGACCACTCAGGCAGCGGCCTGAGGGCGTGGTGGTGGCGCGTGGTCGCGCGCCAGCGAGCCAAGGGAGAGAGAAAGAAAACGGGAACGAAAGAGAGAGGGATAAGATAAGAGCTTACCACCGACGGTTATGGCTGTTTCCAGCAAGGCAAGTCGTCGCCGGTGAGGGTGAGAGGAGGAGGCTCAGTGGAGAGGAGAGAGAGATAGAGATAGGAGAGCCGTGAGTTTTGTGAGAGGAGGAGGAGAGAGAAAATTTGTGAGGGTTTGATCAGTTGTGAAAACTGATTACTTGCTGTAGGCTGCCGTATTTTTCTCCCCTCTTTTCCGCGTGCCTTACCTCGACCCTCCATTCGGGGATCGGGTTTCCGGACAGCCCGGGAGAGCGCGTTGGGTGATCGAATTTCGTGAATCTTTTAGTGTGTATGCATATAGAGATTTTTGTACCAAAGACATGATTAAGATTGTCGAAAGTCGCCACCAAATTTTAACGTAATTTTGAAACCTTGGAGATCAAGTCGATAGTTTAGAAAGACGTGAACTCAACTCCTGTGCACCCCAATCCCTATTGGGAAAATTGCTTTAATAAATTAGTTCGGGGGCGTAGGTACGAGCTAGGAAGGTGTTAGGCACCCAACGCGCCCGTTAACAACAAACGGCCTTTACTAGTCGATTCAATATAATTATTAATGCTACGGTTCCAAACAAGGTTCAATTTGTCCAAATTCCTAGTTTTAACTAATGGGTTTGAACAAGAATTATTATTGTGACCACTTTTAACAATTTATCAAGTTCCATGCTTTTATTGCTAAAAGACGATAAATATGCTAAAACCTGCAATTTAGAGAACAAATAAATAGTTCATTCACCAATCCACAAGCAAAGCATGATTTATTCATAATAAAGCAATAAATAACAAAATTAAAACGATCATTCATCCATTAATTAGGCTTAATACAAGCCATTTTGCTCAAAACGTGCCATGCATGTACATATCACATAAACCAAAAACGTCAGTAATAACAATCAAAATAAATATTATTGAAAACCCTCAAGTTGGATTACCTGGATGCTCAAAATGAACTTATTGGGTTATATTGCTTGAATTCATGCTCTTGATGAAGTATGAAGGTGTAGACGCCAAAAAAAGCGTCTTCAGATTTCTCTGCAAAAGCCCGATGATGAAAAGAGTAATTTTTAAGCTTGAACTGCTATTTTGCTTTAATAGTTAAGATAAGATCTCAGGTTTTTTCTCCAAACACCCCTTTATTTCATTTCATTCAAAAGCCCCGTTCAAGAGCTTTCCAACGACACGTCTCATGCCTCATTCCGACCCCCGGTCGCCAAGTTGCGATTTAGGAGTAAAACCGCCTTTTACCGTTCAGGGGTAAAACGGTCTTTTCACGTTTTTCGGAATATTTAAGTTCCTCCGGAAAATAAAAATAGGCGTGATGTCGTCACTATGACAACATCCAGCTGGTTGCTGACAGCCGTCAGCGGCCCTGAGAAAAGTCCCAGGGCCGCTAGCGGCACTGACCAACTTTCCAGGGCCGCTAGAAGCCCAAGCCAGGGCCGCTAGCGGCGCTGACCCTGCTTGTGGCCCGACTCATTTTTCAATCCCAATTCGGCTCTCAGCTCATTTTCAGCCATCCAACCCTACTTTTCCCACGCCTATATAAACAACCCTTCACCCTCAGTTCAAAACACACAGCCTATAGTTGGCAACCTCTATTCTCAGGAATATTAACACTGAGCTTCTCCCTCTTTCTTCTAAAATTTGAGATCTTGCTTTACTATTTTTGTCAAATATAGCCTACTATTCAGGTACAAATTCCTGAGGGCTCAAATTAAATTGCTTGCCTAATTGTTTATTTTCTAGTAGTCATAATGTAGATATCATGCTAGGTCACGTTTTTTATTGCTTCCTAAATATTGTCTGTATAATCGTTGTGCTGCAAACTTGTCAATCGAATGCATGTCTAAATAAGGTTTAAAATAAATGCCGTGATGCTTGTGATAAACCAATTAATAGTCTAAGTCTAGGTTGTTAATCCGGTTTTGCATGGGAATTATGTCTTTAAATTATTAAGCAAACTTGAGTTAGTAGAGGCCGTCATAAACGGGCAAGTTGGGTGCCTAACACCTTCCCACCTCGTACCTTCACCCTCAAACCCTTTATTCTTGGGTACTTATATGTTTTATATAAGCGAGAGTCTATCTAAAAACATGATTAGTTCACTTTTCGCGCTATTGGGTCGTCCCTTCGGTTTGTCCCTTCGATAAAACGTCGATAGCAGATTTGTGACCTCTTTCATGGTTTTTATTCAATTCAAATCTTTTCAAAAGCTTTTCTAACTCGATGGTCCCTTGAACTTACGTAAGCCCCCAATTGACAAATTTTCTATAAGGACGCACTCCGTGGAAACAAGGATGGAAATATCTCGGGTCTTTACAGTGGCGATTTCATTGGGGACTTATTTAAGAGGGTGAGACTCGAAAGTTAAGTTTGCTTAATTGTTTAATAACATGTTCCATATATTTTGCATCATTTGCATGTGCTTTTGCACAACCTTTTGACCCTTATCGACCCTCGAGGAAGTTTGTGTCGCAACTCGTAGACAACCCGTATATCTAAAGGAATATACAGTCCTATCGTGCAAATCGACGCTTCCTCACCCATGACTCATCAATCCTTTGTTGATGAAAAGAATTACAATCGATGTGTCGACCATCCGCCGAACGGAAATTGTAATTTGTCATGGTAACCTCACAGGAGCCAAAAGCCTTTAACCCACATTTGTGCATCCGCTTGCTTGTTGTGCATGTGTCATTGTAATGTCCGTTTGATCACATGTTTGCCTGTAAACTACGTTGTTATTATGCTTGCATGAACGCATGATTATC
This sequence comes from Tetragonia tetragonoides, assembly GCA_038025085.1. Lineage (NCBI taxonomy): Eukaryota > Viridiplantae > Streptophyta > Magnoliopsida > Caryophyllales > Aizoaceae > Tetragonia > Tetragonia tetragonoides. The sequence continues at coordinate 24,564,709 of CM076139.1, read as the reverse complement.
GTGATTATGTGCCAACATGTACTTACGTGTTAGGAGTCATTTTTTTTTTTTTTTTTTTTAGCTGGTTCCTAGTGCCCGAAGATGGTGCGAGAATTCAAATTCAATGAACACTCATATTTTCCCAATGATATTTTCTAAAAGTCATGAACAATTTTCTAGGATCTTTTTAATAAAAAAAAAAAAGTCAATCTTTCAATTTTCCCTCTCCCTTTTCTTATTTCTGTATTTTCTTTTTCTTTTGATGTAATTCAGATTCGATCAAAAAATATATATCTATACAAAATCAAAAAACAAATTGGCAAACTCAAGCAAAAAAAAAAAGCGCCGAAAACCAAAGCAAAAACAAAAATCGGAAAAAAAAGGACCGAAATTTCTTTTTTATTTTATTTTATCCCATTTTCTTTTTTCTTTGAGTCTAGAAAAATAAAAATTAGGATAGTCCATCTTTTTCTATTTTCTTTATTTTTGTTCATTGACTTTATTTTCTGGATATTAGGGAAATATTTGGGCATTTAACCTTAACGACTTTTCTCTTTTAGGACAATGTGTTTTCTATATGTGGGTCAACTTTTCATTAGATGAGAGTCTCATGGCTTTCTTGTTACTAAGTGCTCCATACTTCCTATTCAGGATAGGGGGTCCAAAGAAGAAAGGAAATCTTGAGAAAAGTTGGGTACGGCCTTCGGCAAGGCTGGTTCGTCTACAGCCGTCTACACCACCAGGTTCTCGTTTACCTCCACCACAAACAGCCTCACCATCAATAAATTCACCCTCACTACATACCTTTTTCTCCACACCTATCACCCCTCCCGAGTTCACAATGCCAAAGACCACGATGAGAGATTGGATGAGCTCATGAGCGAGCTAGAAAGGGTACGACTCAAGGTCGACGAAATAGAAAGGAAAGGAGAAGAAGAATCAAGGATCCCTTCCGATTCCGATTCTGAGAGAGAAGAGTCAGATGCCATGTTGGCTAAGATCACCTCCGTGCTCAAGAGTAGCAGCCTGATCCCTAACTATAGCGCCAATATGGGAAAGTTTGACACTAAGATCAAAGGTAAGCTTCCGGCTAAGTTCTCCATGTCTGAAGTACCCACCTTCACGGGAGTCGACAACCCGCAGGATCACCTGAAATCCTTCACTACTGCTATGGCTCTGAGGGGAATCAACAAGAAACTCTATGCCCATCTGTTTCCCCAAACCCTTGATACACACGCTCGACTATGGTTCTACTCCCTAGATCTGCAAAGCTACGCACTTGGTCAAATTTTACCACAGTCTTCCTTGCTCGATACAAGGACAACGCTACTCTCCCCATCACTTTGAGAGAGCTTGAGATTACCACTCAAGAGAAGAATGAGGGATTCACTAAATTCTTCCGTCGATGGAAATCCAAGATAGCTGAAATGGTGGAAAGACCTTCTGAAACCGAGCAAATCAGGCATTTCATCAAGAACCTGCAACCGGCTTATAAGAGTCACCTTCAGTATCAGGCTATCGACTCATATCAGCGTCTATATGACGTTGGCATCCTCATTGAAGATGATATCAACAAAAACAAAGACCAGGTCACCCCTAAGCCCTTCACTTATGGGAGACACAAGAGGGAAACTGCTGGAACCTCCTTTGGTGCTCAAGTTAATGAGGTAGCTGCTGTAAATACCTTTGCTGAAAGAAGGCCGCCAAGAGAATTCACCCCTCTTGGAATGACTCTGTCACATGCTCTTGAAAGAATCGTCAAAAATAATCTGCTGCAGCCTATTGGACCTACTTCGGAACCATCTGTTAAGAGTCGCAACTGGAAAGAAGGGGAGTACTGCAAGTACCATCAAGGAAAAGGGGATAACATCGACAACTGTTGGGCTCTTAAACATGCTATTCAAGATAGAATTGAGAACAGCACCATACCCTTACCAAAACCTGGTCAAGCACCCAGCAACTCGAATAACCCTTTGGGTGCAATTTTACATATAAGTGTTGAAGATGCCTTGGGATTTGAAATTGCTGGAATATGGGACAGTGATGAAGAAGACGTATGGGAGATCCAAACCAGATCCCCCATAGGAGTGGCCCACTAGACACGTTCCGGTCGCCATTATAGGCCACCAAACATTTATAGCGACAGGGTCCAGCCTCCAGCTGAAGAAGAGGTGGAAGAAGTTCCCCCAAAAGATAAAGAATCTCCCATCACAGGACAACTCAAGAGAATCAAGGCCGATATCTCTATTTGGCAACTTTTAGCCTCGTCCTATGAACATCGCCAGGCCATTTTGGAAGCCTTGTCAAAGGTTTCAGTATCAACAGATATGAGGCCTGATGAACTGGTCAGTTTCTTGGTAGGGGATGAAACTCGACCGTCCATCACCTTCTCCGACAATGAGTTACCTCCATAAGGGTCTTCACACAATAATGCCCTGTACTTGACTGTATTCTCCATGGGCAAGTACGTACCCATGACCCTAGTGGACAATGGATCGTCCGTGAATGTATGGCCATTGAGAACTGCAGCAAAACCAGGCATCGATATCAACAATTTGGCTCACTTGGCACAAGGCCTGCGCGCTTATGACAATTTCAGTCGAAAGGTTTTTGGCACCATAACAATGAATGTCACCTCTGGGCTATAGAGAAGATGGTCCAGTTTTATGTGATGGATATTCCAGCTACTTTCAACTTGTTATTAGGGCGACCTTGGCTCCATGGTTTAAATGCTGTAGCCTCTACCATGCACCAGAAAGTCAAGATGATGTTGGATGGAGAAATTGTGGAAATCGAAGCCAACCCCATCAAGGCAACTATTGACAAGACTCCTGTCTTGAAAATAGAGCACGATAGTGAGGATATTGACCCGTGGGGATTCTCTCCTGAAGAAGTGGCCCTCATAGAAGAAGACACCAGATCTCGCAGCTCAGACAGTTCTAGGGAATTCGAGACTTATCCTTCTGATGAGTTTGAGGAAATAAAAGAAACCATAGGGGGAATGTCCATCTACGTGGCACATCACCACCATGCGATTCGGCAAATGAAAGAGAAAATTGCCTCGTTGGAAAGACCCACGGAGTGCAATATCGTTCTGGCCAAAGGAGAGGCCTGCTTCTAACAAGATGAAATGTTTAGAAAGATGGTCAAATATGGATACGCCCATCCAAGGAGGCCTACCCCTCGCTTACTTCCCAGGGACGGGAACCCCTATCTTCGGTGCAAGTACTGTGAAGCGAATGGACATCACACCAACCAATGCAAGCGTCTGAAGAGGGTAATCACCACTTTCATTGATCGTGGGACCATGTGGTCGCCTAGCCCTTGGGCTATAAAAGGATGGCACCGCTTTGACAAAAAGAAGTACTCACAGCTGAACGTCCCCATCAGCAACGTCATGAATACTCTCATATGGAGAGGAGACCTTAAATCTACAATACCCGTTGACGACCTCCAGGAGGTGAATAGAGACCAAGATTCCTACTGTCGCTATCACCAGATTTTTGGCCACTACACAGATGACTGTATTCGTTTGAAGGATGACATACAGAAGATCATAGATAGTGACGAAGTTCCGCCACCACTAAGGGATAGCAACATGGATGAGGAACCCTAGAATTAATTAGTTACCTGCAGGAGCTAGAGGAGTCAAGTATGAGTCCCCAAGTTGTGTCGAGTTTAGGTCCTAGCTAAATCCTTAGGTTGAGTCTTGAATAGGGGGTGTTACCCTTTTTATTTTTCCTTCAAAGTCTAATTTCTTTTTGATGGGTATTAGAGACCCTCTTCTCTGATGTCATCTGTGTTTATCTATTTTTGCAAATCAATAAAAGTCATCTTGCCCATTTCTTTCTTTGTTTAGCTATTGACAAATCCAATGAATACAAAGTTGCACAAATCATTAACTAATCAATTTAAGCAATGTAAGTAAACTTCGCAAAGTAAGAATGCAGATTTTCACTCTTTTTAGGAATTCGAGTGGCTGAACTCTCTCAATAATGTCGCTCCACAAAGTAGAAGCGAGCCAGCCTTTTGCATTAGCCTCGACACAGAGATGACTTTGGCTCAAATAGAAGAGGATCCTTGGTACCAAGACGTCTTCAACTACATCACCAAACGAATATACCCTCAAGATGCACCACTAAGAGCTCAACGGGCCATCCGTCTCTTAGCGGCGCAATACATAGAATACAAGGGGATTCTGTACAAGAAATCTCACAATGGGGTCAACCTCAGATGTGTGAACTCCGAAGAAGCCACAGAGATCATGGACGAGGTACATAATGGGGTGTGCGGACCACACATGAATGGTCGAATGCTCTCCAAGAAGATTTTACGACTGGGATACTACTGGACTACTATGGAAAAGAATTGCTATGACTATGTTAAGAAGTGTAAGAAGTGTCAGATATATGCCAACCTGCAGCATATGCCACCCTCGATGCTCCACAACTTCACCTCCCCTTGGCCATTTTCCGCATGGGGAATAGATATCATTGGAAAGATCACCCCGAAGGGCTCGAGAGGACATGAATACATCCTAGTAGCCATAGACTATTTTACAAAGTGGGTTGAAGCCCAGTCCTATGCCGTCCTCACCTCCAAACAAGTGTCCAACATCATAAGGAACAACATCATTTGCCGATATGGTGTTCCACATGAAATCATAATTGACCATGGATCTCATTTCAAAGTCGAAATAGCCACCCTCCTCAAAAGCTACAAAATCCAGCACCACAAATCATCCCCTTACCGTCCCCAAACCAATGGCGCAGTAGAGGCTGCCAACAAAAACCTCAAGACTACCATTGAAAAGATGATAGAAAACTACAAAGATTGGCCCATCAAGCTTCCATTTGCTCTTTGGGGATATAGGACATCCATAAGATCCTCTACGGGAGCAACACCTTACTCCCTAGTCTATGGAATTGAAGCAGTCCTACCCATAGAAGTCCAACTACCCTCCATGCGCATAGCCCTAGAGGGTGAAATTCCTGAAACCCAACGGTTACAAGCCCGCTACGAGGAGCTCATGTTCACGGATGAAAGACGCCTACGGGCCCTAGACCATTCCCACATGTACCAACAACGCATGGCAAGAGCATTCAACAAAAAGGTTCGGCCTCGGGATTTAAAGGAAGGGGACTTAGTTTGGAAAGAATTACGAGCCCCAATTACTGACCCTAGAGGCAAATTCCGACCAAATTGGTCTGGCCCATTCATCATCAAAGACATTCTATCAGGAGGCGCAGTCCTGCTCATGGATATTGATGGCATCGAGTTCAGTCAGCTCACCAATATGGATCAACTAAAGAAGTGCTACGTCTAATAATAATAATAATAATAATAATAATAATAATAATAATAATAATAATAATAATAATAATAATAATAATAATAATAATAATAATAATAATAATAATAATAATAATAATAATAATAATAATAATAATAATAATAATAATAATAATAATAATAATAATAATAATAATAATAATAATAATAATAATAATAATAATAATAATAATAATAATAATAATAATAATAATAATAATAAAAGACGTATGCAACTTGAACGAACTACGCTGGCCTGATTCCATACTGGATACGTAGGTAAACCCTTCAAGGGGCCCGGCCAAAATTAATCCAAAATTCCTTTTAACTCATTCAAAAAATGGATAATCTTTATTCAAACTGAACGAATAAGCTTACATTGCAAAAATTAAAACTTTCTAAGAAAATAATGCAACTATGAGGGTTTAAGCTAAACAAATTCTTGTCATTATTTGAAAACTAGACTTGCTTTCCTAGAAAACTACTTTAATCCTTCTTCATTTTAGAAGGCACCGTTGAAGAGTTCTTCTTTGAAGGATCGTGGCTTGAGGACGACCTGTGATCACTTTCTTGAGCTGGGGGCTTGCCTCTTTTCAATACATGATAGTCTCCCATTTGAGAAATTCCCTTTCTTTTCTTGCCTCCTGTTTCTAAGTCATATCTAGTCTTTAGTTGGTTCCACTCCTCATGACGAAGGGATCGTCTCGCTTCCCCATCACTGCAAGAAAGCCAGTTCAGGTAGGTTTCGGAAACTTGGGTTGGGTCAATTACCCGAGGTACAATCCAGCAATCCCGGCTACGCCAATATTTTCCCCACTCTACAGCAAACTCGGTGCTCAAACCTACGATATTTGGTCTCGTAGTTTCCTGACGAGGGATGACCTGTTTCAAGCCATATTGCCTCATGACCCTAGAAGGGAAGAAGAAGGTGGTCTTGTATAAACCCAATATGGTAGTATGGAGAATCAACTTATCACAAGCCACTAAGGAAGTCAAGCTCCACCAGGGCACATGCCAACGGATGATAGGTCCTGCATGGAAAAAGGCATCCCATTCAGTAAGGGACTTTTCAGAATATAGCCTTTTCCTAAACAGGAAGCTAGCAACAGTGTAGGTTTTCTTTGACCAAGTCCGACGAACACAAATAATCAAGTTATCCGGCGACTCTATCAACCTCAGATGCTCACATAACCAGATTTGAAGTAGCAGGGGGCTACCAGAAAAATCTTGGTGAGGAGATACTTTCAACCTGTCAAGCCCAATAATGGTTTCCCCTACGACCAGGTGCAAGGGAGAATGTTCTTCAACCATTTGATTAACCACACGAAGCAATGAGGCTCTACCCAACCTTTGTTTTCTCTTGTGTTCACAAGGATGAAATCTTAGCACGCCACGAGCATGTATCAACTCAGGTTTGTCTTCATATGCATACATATGGTACACTCTCACACACAATGTGCACATCAGCATCCTGCATGTCGCCTTCGGAATACTTTGATCTTCGCTTTTACTCAAACTCGATCAAAGTGGGGGCTTCTGTAGACGCCAAAAAAGCGTCTTCATATTTCTCCGCAAAAGCCCGATGATGAAAGGAGTAATTTTGAAGCTTGAACTGCTATTTTTCTTTAATAGTTAAGATAAAGTCTCAGGTTTTTTCTCCAAACACCCCTTTATTTCATTTCATTCAAAAGCCCCGTTCTAGAGCTTTCCAACGACACGTCTCATGCCTCATTTCGACCCCCGGTCGCCAAGTTGCTATTTAGGGGTAAAACCGTATTTTACCGTTCAGAGGTAAAACGGTCTTTTCACGTTTTTCGGAATATTTAAATTCCTCCGGAAAATAAAAATAGGTTGGATGTCGTCATTATGACGACATCCAGCTGGCTGCTGACAGTCGTCAGTGGTCCTGGGAAAAGTCCCAAGGCCACTAGCAACGCTAACCCTGCTTCTGGTCCGACTCATTTTTCAAGCCCAATTCGGCTCTCAGCTCATTTTCAGCCGTCCAACCCTACTTTTTCCATGCCTATATAAATAACCCTTCACCCTCAGTTCAAAACACACAGCCTACAGTTGGCAACCTCTATTCTCAGGAGTATTAACACTGAGCTTCTCCCTCTTTCTTCTAAAATATGAGATCTTGCTTTACTATTTTTGTCAAATATAGCCTACGGTTCAGGTACAAATTCCTAAGGGCTCAAATTAAATTGCTTGCCTAATTGTTTATTTTCCAGTAGTCATAATGTAGATATCATGCTAGGTCACGTTTTTTATTGCTTCCTAAATACTGTCTTTATAATCGTTGTGCTGCCCAACTTGTCAATCGAATGTATGTCTAAATAAGGGTTAAAATAAATGTCGTGATGCTTGTGATGAACCAATTAATATTCTAAGTCTAGGTTGTTAATCCGGTTTTGCTTGTGAATTATGTCTTTAAATTATTAAGCAAAACTTGAGTTAGTAGAGGCCGTCATAAACGGGCGAGTTGGGTGCCTAACACCTTCCCACCTTGTACCTCCGCCCCCGAACCCTTTATTCTTGGGTACTTATATGTTTTATATAAGCGTGAGTCTTTCTAAAAACATGATTAGTTCACTTTTCGCGCTATTGGGTTGTCCCTTCGGTTTGTCCCTTCGATAAAACGTCGATAGCAGATTTGTGACCTCTTTCATGGTTTTTATTCAATTCAAATATTTTCAAAAGCTTTTCTAACTCGATGGTCCCTTGAACTTATCTAAGCCCCCAATTGACAAATTTTCTATAAGGACGCACTCCGTGGAAACAAGGATGGAAAAATCCCGGGTCCTTACAGAAGGTTTATTTTGTGGTGCTAGGGCTAATCCTAAAGAAGGAGTAGGACCAGAATTTAGGGTTTTTAATATGAGAGAGAGAGAATATCCCACCTTGAGAGAGAAACTGTCAACCAAAAGACCAACCTTTTAGAGAGAATGTCCAACCTTTCAAATTTCCAACCTCTTCAACTGAACCCTAAGGTTTGTTTATATAGAAGAGGGGGAGCTGCCAGGGTTTGGCACGGAAATCGAATGGGCCTCAAATTTTCCATCCGCGAGAAAGGGTCCAGGCGGCCAAACCCCTAGGCTGAGCGGCCAAACTGGCAGGCCAAGCGGTCAAGCCGCTTGGCCTAGCGGCACAGCAGCTTGTCCTAGCGGCCACCGCTTGAGCCCAAGCGTGGCCACTTGGACTTGGAGCGGTGTGTCTACATAGGCGCCTGGCATGATATTCATGCGGGGGAGGCTTTTCCGAGGGGGCCACGCGAGATTGACTGATCTCCCTTGTTTGACCAAGGGTTGACTCATGGGTTTGGGTTCCCTTTCGGGCCCTTAGGTTCAAAGAGGCCTATCTCTCAGTTTTGGACTCCAATTGAATTGAGTCCAACTGGTTTGGATCACCTGTACAAAAGGCTTCCACTGGTTAATTCAAATGAACTGGGATAATCATCAGAGCAATTATTCTTACAACCCAAGTTCGAGAAAAATCCAATCCTTTAATCATCGGGTTTTTACGGGGACTTATCATAGACACAATTTTTGGTGTCTACAGAAACCCCTTCTTTGGTCGAGCTCGAATAGAGCGAAGGTCAAAGTATTCCTTTGCCAATACCTGCAATAAAACAGGAAAACTGAGTGAGTTGACAATCAGTTAAAGATAAACAATCATTTTTAGAGTAATAAATTTCCCGGTTTATTTGACCGAGAGTTTGACCCTATGCTGTAGGTCAGACAATAAAAGTCCTCCGATCTTTAGTCGAAGGGGACCGTATGATGTAGGTTACACAATAAACGTCCTCCGATTTTCAATCGAAGGGGACCCTATGCTGTAGGTTACACAATAAATGTCCTCCGATTTTCAGTCGAAGGGAAACCCTATGCTGTAGGTTACACAATCAACGTCCTCCGATTTTCAGTCGAAGGGGAACCCTATGCTGTAGGTTACACAATAAAAATATTTCGTTAGAAATAAGATAAGAGATAAAAATCCTTCGATTTTTAGTCGAAAGGTGACCCTATGCTGTAGGTCAAACAATAAACGTTCTTCGATTTTCAGTAGAAGGAGAACCCTATGCTGTAGGTTACACAATAAAAATATTTCGTTAGAAATAAGATAAGAGATAAAAATCTTTCGATTTTTAGTCGAAAGGTGACCCTATGCTGTAGGTCAAACAATAAACGTCCTTCGATTTTTAGTCGAAGGGGAACCCTATGCTGTAGGTTACAAACTAAAAATATTTCGTTAGAAATAAGATAAAGATGAAAATCCTTCGATTTTTAATCGAAAGGTGACCCAATGCTGTAGGTCAAACAATAAATGTGCTTCGATTTTCAGCCGAAGGGGAACCCTATGCGGTAGGTTTCACAATAAAAATATTTCGTTAGAAATAAGGTAAGTAGTAAAGGGGAATAAAATATTGCTCAGACCTTAGGTCAGGTTTGTGCCCATGCCATTTGGCCAAGTATAAATGTGCAAACCTGTGGGTTTAAAGTAGTCCTGTTTTCATAAACGGACTTTGGCGTGCAAATAACTTCTATGGACCTCGTGTGGGGCCCACTGATTTTGAACCAATGGCCCAAAGAAACATCAGAGGTGAGAGAGTGGGCCAGGCGGTCAGACCGCCACGTCAAGCGATTGAACCGCTACGTGGAGCGGCTGTGCCGCTTGCTACAGCGGCTATGCCGCGTGGCTTATGGTCTGACCGCCATCGGGGCGGTTTGACCGTCCACGTGGTCGTTTGACCGGCCACTAGGTCATTTGCACAGTTTTGCCTTAAAAGGAGAAGGGGAGGCCGAAATGGGTCATCTTCCCCATTTCGAGCTCTCTCTCTCTCTCTCTCTCTCTCTCTCTCTCTCTCTCTCTCTCTCTCTCTCTCTCTCTCTCTCTCTCTCTCTCTCTCTCCCCTCCATTTTTACTCAAACTCTTCATACTCCATCAAAGCCCCTAGCTCCAAATCTTGAGGTTTCTTGCTCAAATTCTTTGTAGAACTTGATTTTGCTAGTTGTTCTTGTGTTTTTGAGTGTCAAAACTCAAAATTGTGTGAATTTGTGAGTGTTGTGAGTTTCACTCAGATTTCAAAAACTCCATTTTTTGTCCTTCATCCATGGCTCCCAAGCTTAGAGGAGGTAGGAAAAGGAAGGGGCAAGAGGTTGTCGTTCATGAGGCCCCGAATGTTTTCACTCGGGTTTTTGTTTCCGGTATACCCCATCACCGGGTGGGTGAGAGCCGGTTAGTCCAGGATGATTTCACTCGCAGTGATTTCCATCCTACCGATCGTTGGGAGCCCAGTGATCTTTTTTTCAAGAGGAAGGATCATTTGGTTACCGTTGGTACCAAATGTCGGGTATGTCATTTTATTTTGTTCTTGCTCTTTTACACTTAGAAAATCATGTGTAGGCAAACATAGAATTCTTAGGTTGAGAACTATAGTGTAGCTAAATGTGGAAAAACCAATTTGCGTGAAATTATTTTTTCTGGTTAATTTGCGAATTCCCGTAGGGCTCTTGCATCATATACGTTTTTTTTTGCATGTGAGGAATGAATTTGTGTGGAATACATCATTAATTTGTGGAAAATAAATTTGTATGAAATTTATTTTTGTTGCAATTATATATATTCTGTGGAAATAAACTTGAATGAAGTTTATTTTTGTTGTGGTGGTAAATGGGTTTTTTTTTTTTTTTTTTTGAGTATGTTTGTGGAGAGTAAACTTGTGTGAAATTTATTCTCGTTAAAATGTACTCTTGTCACATTGGTTTAGCTAAAATGCTAAATTTTACGAGTTGTAAAAATTTAGGACTAAATCGGAGACTGGTAGTTGTTACTAGGATCACCTAGCTAATTTCTTTTGCAATTATTTGTGCTGCTTAGGACGTCGACACCACCATGCAAGGTTACGGTAGCCTTTCGGGTATCGAGAAAGCCCATAGGTACGTGACTCCTTCGGTTGACGTTATTGTGGCGCGCTGTGGCTTCAGTCACTTTTTAGCGTCTATGGCCTCTATCGAGCGCTCCGATCGTCTATTGGTTAGAGGCCTTGCGGAGCGGTACTGGGATACTACGAGTACCTTTCATTTTCCCATGGGTGAGATTATGATCACCCCTTTCGAGTTTGGTCTCATTTCCGGGCTCCCTTGCACCGGTACTCCTGTCACTTATGGAGATGTGAGCAGGGAGGTCATGGTGGAGATCTTTGGTCTTTTTGGGACCAACTGGGATGGTAGGGAGTATGGTCGGACTGACGTCATGGTCTAGTTTGTGACCAACCCGAGAAAGTTAAAGAAAATCACGGTGGAGTAGCACGCTCGCCTTTTCTTGGCCCTTATTCTAGCTTGTTCCGTCTTTTCGGATAAGGCTAGTAGGTACCATATTCGCTAGTTTCCCGTGCTTGCAGGATTTGGATAGAGTAGCGGAGTACAACTGGGCTCTTCCCGCATACTCTTGTCTTCTACGGTGTTTGAGGCAGTCCAGTCCCCTCAGTGGAGAGGAGGGCGCATCTCGCGTCTCCTTAGTCGGTTATTGGAAGGTTATGGAGGTATTTTACTTTTTCCCTTCATGTACTTTGTGCTTCGGCTCTTTAGTAATAACTGGTGCCTAATCCATGTACTTTGCATCAACATTACCCCAGTGCCTCCAAAGAGGCTCCCGCCTAGGCAGGGTAAGGGGGGGTCGGTTGTACGCAGCCTTACCTCTGTGAGAGTCTCACAAAGAGGCTGTTTTCGTTTGACCCGAGATCCGAAGAGCGACTACCATCGGCAACTTCACAATAAATAAGAAGTGCCGATAGTTTTATGAGCCATTTTGCTTTAGTCCATTACATTCCGAAGCCAAAAAGTAGAGCAACTTTTGGCTCCACTGGAAATGGTGGACACAATCCATGTACTTTGCATGTCTTAGATTTGGTTTTATGAGCATTTCTCCGACCATGCCCCTCTTCTCGAGACAGAGGATTTGTCCTTTCCAGCGATGCAGACCTGAAGGAGACGGGCTTCTTGCCCATTTACTACACTGCACGCCCTTAGAGAGGCGATATATTCCTTGACCGCTCAGGATTTAAGCAACTTTTCTTTGTGCTTCTTTGGTCCTTTTATCCTTTTATGTGCTCATTCTTGCTTTTGCAGGTTGGATGGTTCCCCTGGACGGATTACCTCCCGGGCCTCTCGGATAGGTTCTTGGGTGCTCGGGTGTACGACCAGAGGAGGATCCTTATTGAGGGTCCTTTCGGTTTTGAGTGGTTCTTGGGGGAGATACTGATTAGGCAGACTTTCCCCGACCTTCCGGCTCCGAGGGTTCCTTCAGATCCTCAGGATTTTATGCTTTATGTTCGTCACCTTACCGTGGAGCAGATGAGGGCGGCCACTGTTGGGGCGAATTCCCTTGAGTATTTCCTTCCAGTTGATCCTGAGGTGGATCTCATGGTGGCTTATACTGATTTTGTTGAGTTGCGGTTATGCCCCAACTTCTCTACCGATCCGGTAAGTAATGTACTTTTGTTTCTTAATTTCGTTTTGGAATTTAGAAATGCGTCTGACATTCTTAAATATTTGCATAGTGCTTCGACCTCCTTGGCTGTTTCAGCTCCACGTCCAACTCCTCCTACTTTGTCAGTGAGTTATACTGGAGCGGACGGGTCTTCCCAGGTTATACAGGGTCATGAGTTTCGTGGCCCTGATGAGGAGGTTGAGGGATTGCCTCTACCTGCTGGCTGTAGGGGGATTGCCTCTACGAGTCGTCGATCTAACGTTCAAGAGGTATGTTCATTTCAAGTAATAGTGCTTGATTTGAATTTTTTTAGTAGTTTTCTGACTTTGAGCTTATTTTCGCAGCCTGTTCCCGTGGTGAGGCCTCCTCGGCCTCCTGTTGTTCGCACTCCAAAGTCGGTGTCCACACCGCAGCGCCCTCCTCCTAGACAAGAGAGTATGGAGGTGCGTCAGGGGACGCCTCGAGCTAGAGTGGATACGGGGAGCTCGCCCCAAGTGCCTTCTCTTCCCCAATGGCCTGCACCGCCTCCCTATATGGGGTATCCGGGCTATCATATGCCCATGTATCCTCCAGTTCCTCCAAGGGTTTCTTGGAGTCAGGAGAGTACGGGGTACGGTGGTTATCCCGGCATGTTGGAGCCATCTCGTCATTCATTGGACCCCGCTTACTTGATGGGTTCATTATTTGCTTTCGACCCTAGAGCTTGGGCGATGTGTCGGCCGGGTCCTTCAGGTTCTCCATCATCGAGTGGACCCAGGGAGTCGCCTCAGGCTGGTCCGAGTACTGGCAAAGATGGCCAGTGATATTTGTTGTAGTGCATTTTGAACTTTCGGGCTTGTATTAAACCTCCTACAAATTATTGCATTTTATTCACGCACAAAAATATCACGCAAATGCCCATATGTGAACTTCAATCAACTAATTTCCGAGTGGGAAATCACAAATCACGACATTCGGAAATTCAGGATTCCCGAGAATTTAGCACATTTGGGGTACCCCTTCCCCGAAAAGAGAAAAATAAAGAAAAGTAAAAAGAAAAAAGATAACTAAAGGGGAAAGTATCAATAAATGTAATCGGAAAATAAAAGGAATAAAAGTGGAACTTGATAATCAAGAAAGAAAATAAAAAGAGAATAAATAGAAAAGTGGCAAGAGCCAAAATTAAGGTAAGAAAAATATAAGGGAAGGCTTCCAAAATCTGTCCAAGTGGGAATTAAGAAGGTAGAGCCCTGTCCAGCGAAAAGAGCACACCAGGCGCCTATACAGGGTGACCGCTAGAGCTCCCAGCGGCTGTGCTAGGGCTCCAGCGGTTGCCGCTTGTCCTAGCGGTCAAGCCGCTTGCTGGAGCGGTTTGGCCGCTTGTCCCAGCGGCTTAGCCGTCTAGACTAGCCTCAAGGCCGCCTGACTCTTTTTCGTCGTTTGTCTGAATTTCCTTAAATTTTCGACGAGAATCCAACCGTAGTACTTGGGGAATGCTTTCGTAGGTGATTTTCAAAGGTACCTTGAGTTGTCTCCCCGTCAAGCGGGTCAAGTACTTCATGATGAGGACGTTGATCTTGCCAAGCTTGTGACTTTCTTCACTTCCAAGGCCCAGGATGCGATGGACATGAGGTACAAGAAACGTGCCTTTGTATTTTGCCTCCTCCATCGTTATCTGTTTGTTGGTGGTAATGAAGATGCCCTTATTCCATCCGAAAAGAAGCTTACCATAAATAGGGGCAAAGCTTGCCTTCTTAGGGTGACCGAGCAAATACAGTGGGATAGCTCTCCTATGCACTTGGTCGTGGGAGAGACAATCCTAGCTTTAGATAGGCACAAGAACAATCCTCAAGAGTCCTTCACTGGGAGCCCTTTACTCCTTCAAGGAAGTATTGTGATAAAGTCTTAATCTTTATGGATTTAACTTTATTTGGTGAAATTCTTATCTTGTATTGACTCGAATGTTTCTCTTTGTTGTTTTTGTGTAGATATGGCTCCAAGAGAGGCTCCACTTTCTTGAGGCTCTAATAGATACTAGGAAGTTCCTTCCTAAGCACTTTCCGGCGAGGCGTCGAAAGTTCTCCGAATCCTCCCGGGAGGAGTGGATAGCATATTTTTATTCCAATATCCAACCTGCCTGGTTCATCCCGTGGTGGCGTACCACCAAGATTGTAGGGTGTAGTGAGAATGTGCCCTTTACGAGGATTATTGGTTTGTATACCTTGACGTTCTTCCTGCCGAATCACCTCCTCCGACAATATGGTTTAAGGCAAAGGATCCCGAACATGAGCTGTGAACCTCCTTGTCAAAGGCCCTTAACATCGTCCTTCGTGTCTAATTGGGAACGGCACTGGAACCGTCGCCAAGTATGGACTAAGCCGGTCTACCCGCACTCAAACGGGTTGTCCAGCTTTTATGAGGAGTGGATTTGGAGTGGTGACCATCAAGTCAACCCAAGGCTCTTAGAGGAAGAAAAGGAGTTATTCAAGGCCCGCAAATATGATGAGCCAAGTGTTGTAAGGATAACTCCCATTGATAGGCCCGCTAAGCCTTCCAAACCCCAAACTAAGGGTAAGGGAAAAGGCAAGGCAAAGGCCCAATCCAAGAAAAGGAAGAATTTGGTCCACTCGGCCAAGCAAGTAGCTCCAGTTAGGCCCAATGATCACGAGGCCTCTTCTAGCTATGGTAGGGAAAGATGGGCTCCAAAAGAAGGAATGGAACTTGATGAGCCTAGCGAACCTGTCCAAGAGCCCGAAGTCAAAGACAAGGAGGTGTAGTCCATCTTTAATTGTCTAGCAAGTCTTGTCCTTTTTGCTTAGTAGTATAATTCAAATAACAGGTTTGCATGCCCAAGTAGATGTAGCTTAGAATTGCCCTTTTATTTATTTATTATTATATATTATTTTTTTTTATTAGAGCATTTAATGGACTTTAGCCATATAAATGAAAGACTTGCTTATTTTTGCATTAATCGATTGGATAAAAACTCCCTTTAGAGATTTATTTTCTTAAAGTGGCCGGGCCCAAGTTACTTGGGTTACCTACATATACATGCGTAATCAGGCCAATGTAGTTCATAAAACCAAATCTCGGTTTTTTTTTTTTTTTTTTTTTTTTGGTCGTGGGTCCTATGTGGACGAGTTGACCGATTTTGACTTCGATTTGGTGCCTTAGTGGGCTCTCTCAAAGATGTAGCGTGGGCTCTCTCAAAGATGTAGCTTGGGCTCTCTGAAAGAATTTGAAATATATTCTTCGCTGTAAATATGAATTATAGTGAGTATGATAAGTTTATGATGTTTCGTTAATTAATTAGTTCATATGCTAATTAATGTTTAATTGTGGCGATGTTGAATTTCTATTATTATTATGATATAATAATATGTGCTATTTGGAATGGGATATTATTGAGTGCTAATGAGCACCTACTATTATATTTGGATGGTTTATTTGTGAAAGTGTAATTTTGGATATCATGATTTACTGCCGAAATGCTGCCGATATTTCGTTAGACATATATGAAGCATGATTAATGTTAATATGCATATATGTCGTTATCTTCGTTATTATTATTCATTATCATGAGCATGAAATGAAGTAGTATGTCGTGGTCTCGTTGCACCACTAGGTCAATCAATGCAAGTATATGCATATTGTATTGTAAATGAGAATAAGACTCCTAATGGATCCCTAGGAGTAGTCGAGCTATCGAGACTCATCTAATTGATGTAGTCTAGGGATGCGTGATTTTCAAGTTACTTTTATGGACACCTCGTAGTGTGTTCGGGACGGATCATTCCCCATTGTTTAATTCTCTACGTATCAATTATTATGTGAGAGATAGTGTGAGTATACACTAGAGTAAGTCCATGGCATGTCTATATCTATCTATAAACAGTATGGGTAATCGCTGTTCTATTCGCTCTCTTATTACTCTAATCAAGATGGTTTATCTGTTTGTGTTCGATTGATCAATAAAGCAAGAATTGCATGTAATTGAATATTGAGTATGCGTGTGCTTGATTGTATGACTACTTGTGCATGCAAATGAATTTCAATGATTCTTCTAAAACCCAGGTAAAGTTTGCGAAAGTGTTTTTACTGGGTATGGACGACGTTTATTCAGTTTATCTGATTTTTGTTTTCTTTTGTTTCTTCTCTTTTCTTCTGTACCTTGTTTCCGTCACGGAAACCAAAGTGCAGGTGTAGCTCAGCGAGGACGGATTGATTGAAGGTTGAATGTGGGTTGTTTCTTTAGAACTATTGATTTATTGGTTACTTTGGATTATTGGGATTTTGGTTTGTGCCCTTGAAGGCAAAGTTGTAATAATACTTTAATGGACTTAAGTTCACTTGATAGACAACTCTGATATTAATGTTTAGTTTGCTTAGATGCTTCCTTTGATACCTAGTTTTCCTTTCTGCTTAGCATTTATTCCTTAGCGATAAATGTTTCAGTAACCTACCCTTGGGTTTGCGACGGTTCAGTGGTGTCGAGTCGTGTACAGCGACGTCAATAGTTCCCGGGAAATCGTTGCGAATTCGGGGGTGTTACAGGTTATACCCTGCATAGCCATCCATGAATGATAAGAGGGCATGTCCTGCGGTATTATCCACCAGTACGTCTATATGTGGCAAGTGAAAGTCGTCCTTTGGATATGCCTTGTTTAGGTCTCTAAAATCATGCACATCCTTACTTTGCCATCCTTTTTTGGAACGGGTACTATGTTAGCAACCCATTCTGGATATTGAGCAACCCTAATAAAACCTGCTGCGAGGTGTTTCTGTACCTCTTCTTTGATTTTCGGTGTCCACTTAGGCTTCATTCTCCGAAGTTTCTGTTTTACCGGCTTTGAATCCGGATTGAGCGGTATTGTATACTGCGCTATTTCGCGACTTATTCACGGCATATCTTTGTAGGACCAAGCGAAAACGTCTATGTATTCTTTTAAGAGATTTATAAAGCTTTCTCGCTCTTTGGGAGTTAACGATAAGTCAATGCGCACCTGGCGCGGCTCTTGATCGTTTACAAGATTGATTAATTCTGTTTCTTCCACGATTGAAGTCTTTTATTCATGCTCTAATAGTGCTTTAGTTACTTCTTTGGGCAATTCTTGTTCATCTTTTGAATTATTAGCTACTAAGTAATCCAAGAAGTAAGGAGAATCAGTAATCATTTCATTAATAGGGGAAACTGAAACATCAACTGAGCCATTACTATTGGCTTTAACATCTTTAGACTTGCAAACATAATTAAACATAGATTTGGGTGGACCACCCGACTCTACTATATTAGACTCGTCTTCAGAATCAGACTCAGTCCGGTCGGAATCAGTGTCGATGTCGGGCTTGGATTCTTCAGAGATCGTGATCTT
The DNA here is from genome assembly GCA_038025085.1 of Tetragonia tetragonoides. Classification (NCBI taxonomy): domain Eukaryota; kingdom Viridiplantae; phylum Streptophyta; class Magnoliopsida; order Caryophyllales; family Aizoaceae; genus Tetragonia; species Tetragonia tetragonoides. The sequence continues at coordinate 24,546,560 of CM076139.1, read as the reverse complement.
GATCTTCTTTCCATTGGCTCCTGTCCAACTTATAGTGCGTTTCTGCTTTGTGAGTTTACCCTCGTTTGGAGTGATCAACTTGGTTGGGTCAAAGTTTGCATCTTGAAATGCATTATTGACGTTGTGGAGCTCTTCATCTTTTGGATGACGATGCTCTTGTCCAAATAATAGAACCAAAGCGTTGTTGGGCGTGTCCTCTACCCAAAGCCTCCTTCTTACAGGCAAAGGAGTTTCTTCCAGTACATAGCAATCTTGAAAGACTTCAAATCCGGGAACTTGGATTCCATAAACAGGGAGAACATAAGGTTCAGGAAAGCCATAATAAGGGAAAGGATCTCCAGACTGGACGAATTGCCCGTTCAGTGTGTACGGGTATGGTGCCATGGGGATGTCATAGACTTTATTTTCCTTAATGGCCCTTTTCTTCGCCTTTTCTTTAGCGACGTATTCCCGTAACTCCTGCTTGGTGGGGTTATAGCCTAACCCGAAAATATTGTTTCCGATTTTGGATGACCAAACTGGAAGTGGTTTGGAGACATCTTTGCCTAGAGATGTGCCAAGAAGTGCCCTTGATTTCTTAAAATGGCATTAATTCCTAGGTGGCAATATGGTGCGAAAGGAGCTATATCTTGCTCGAGTACGGCGACGCCTTCAGTCATAAAGCCCCAGAATTCTTCGTCTTGCGCGGTGTGCTCGACTTTAAGAATTGGAACGTCTTCAATGCTAGCAATCATAGAATCAGCTCTAACGAACCTCTAGAACTACCCCTCCGACCATCATTTTGACCTTTTGGTGTAATGTTGAAGCTATCGCGTTTAGTCCATGGAGCCATGGGCGCCCTAGGAGTAAATTGAAGGAAGCTGGGATGTCGATGACATGGAATTGTACCATTTTCTCAATAGGTCCGGTGTTAAGGTTGAATGAAAATATGCCTAGAACGTTTCTTTTGGAGTTGTCATAGGCTCTCAACCTTTGTGCGGCATGCGCGAGGTTGTTGACATTTATGCCTAAACATTGAGCGGTCCTTAGAGGACAAACATTGACAGTGGACCCATTGTCTACTAAAGTCATTGGGACTTATTTCTTCTCGCATATGGAAGTTAGGTAGAGTGCCCTATTGTGATGAGTTCCTTCGGGTGGAAGGTCTTCATTAGTGAATGCAATTTCTTGCAAGGAATTTCCTTTTGTGAGGAGGTTGACTAAGTCATTCGGAGTAGCTTCAGGGAAAACCATAGTTTGATTAAGCGCCTTTAGTAAAGCATTCCTGTGTACTTGGGAAGTAGTCGAGAGTTGCCATATAGAGATATTGGCCTTAGTCTTCTGAAGCTGTTTAAGCAGTGTAGTGCCATCATCCTCATTTGGAGAATTTTGGTCCTTGCTCTGGACTAGCGTAGAATCTCTCACTTGTGATAAAACTGAAGCTGTGTTTTGTAGTGGATCCTTATTTTGGAGATGGGGAGGTATGTAGTGCCTTCCCAACCTCGTAAGGTGTTCAACTTTAGGAGATTCGTCATCGGTGGAGTCATACCATACTTTAGAAATTTGGAGGGTAGCATCTTCCTCGTCGCTATCGCTTTCCCAAAGTCCTGCTACCTCTAGGTGGAGGGAGTCAAGCTTAAATGGTGGGATTGGATGTCCGACTGGTACAATCAAGCGAGAGGGGTCATTGTCTTCTTCTCCATTTGTGATGACGAAAACCGCGCCTAGAGGATTGGTGTTGTTATTTGGTGTGGGAACATTCTTTGGCTTGGGAATAGTCCCGCTGTCAAAAAGATCCTGGATTTTATTCTTGAGTGTCCAACACTTCTCGGTGTCATGTCCTTTTCCTCCATGGAATTTGCAATAAAGATTAGGGTTCCATGACGGGCTACTCTTTTCCATGTCGGGATCCGGAGTGGGGCCCACGGCATTGAGGTAGTCATTCTTGACGAGCTTTTCCAAATCTTTAGCATAGGTCATACCCAATGGGGTGTATTGCCTTTGTGGTTTGTCGTAGACAGCGTTGACTTCATTAACCTTGTTGGAAGAGTTTCCCGAATTGGGGTTCTTCTTGTAGTTAGAGCTATAAGTGCCCTTGTTCAAGAAGTTCTTGCTTTTCTCCTTTTTGAGTGCTTGATCGTCCTCTATGAGCAATCCCACACTATTAAGTTGTGTGTATGAAGTAATTGCTTGGTATTTGAGAGGATTCAAGTAAGGAGGTTGTAGGTTCTTGATGAGTTTCCGAATTTGCTCTTCCTCGGATGGACGGTCGAACATTTCGGCCACTTTAGTTCTCTATTTCTTAACAAAATCAGTGAAGCTTTCATTTTCGCCTTGCTTGATTGCTTCCAACTCTTTCATGGTGGTTGGTTGGATGACATTGTCGGCATACCTAGTAAGGACTAAACTGGACACTTTGTTCCATTCCTGAACCTGATTGGGCTCAAGCTTGAAAAACCATGCCCTAACAGTGGGGTCCAAGGTTTGTGAGAAAAGATGAATATAGAGGTCAGGATCTACTCCTCTTAGGCCCATTGCAGTGGTGAAAGCCCTTATGTGATCTTTTGGATCATCGGTCCCTTTGAAGATGGGGACTTCAGGCATAGAGAACTTTTGTGGGAGCTTCCCCTTGATGTGAGAGGAGTATCCTTCAACATTGATCATGTAGTCACTTATGATCTTGTTATAAGTTAGTGCTAACTCAAGGTTCTTAATTTGAGCACTTAGCTCTTCTACCTTGTCATCTCGAGGCGGAGGATCATCCTGGTTAAGAGGATCGGCTTCTTTGACCTTGCTCTCTATCCATGTCACACGGTTTCCCATGGTTTCCAACATTTTGATCATTTCAGTCAACATCTCATCAGTAGTCTTAGGTTGTGGAGGTGGCACATCATTGTCGGCCATTTCAGTCAACTTAGAACAAGATGGTCGGTACGGAGGGGAAGTAACAAATACTGTGTCAGACCTAGCTTTGCTCGAAGGGGGAGATTCCAATACGAGCTTCCTAACCAGACGATGATTACTATGATCGCGTTCCCAACTTTTCGGACCTACTGTTTTCTTCCCAATCCTGGACAGCAGATAAGACTTAAAAAAAGAAAGACTAACAAGTTCCACGAAAGAAAAGTTTTAAATCAAAGATGAGAAGTTTCTATCTAGAATATTCTATCAATATATTTACCCTTGGGGTCTAAGTAATGAGTTTAGGTCAAAAGATCTCGACACGTGAAAAGAAAGACAAAAGATATTATACTCTTGACTAAAAGGAGAGGGGAGAGATATTATCTCGACTCAATATGGGATAAAGCAAAAGATATTATACTCTTGACTAAAAGGAGAGGGGAGAGATATAATCTCGACTCAATATGGGATAAAGCAAAAGATATTATACTCTTGACTAAAAGGAGAGGGGAGAGATATTATCGCGACTCAATATGGGACAAAGCAAAAGATATTATACTCTTGACTAAAAGGAGAAGGGAGAGATATTATAGAGATCTTTTGACCTAGACTCACTACCTAATTAAAAGGAAAGATAAAGCATTAAAATATTTCCTAAGATAACGAGCATCATATAGAACATTCAGCGATATTGTTTCCTAAAAAAAAAAGATTCTAGACTCAATCTTAAGACAAAATCTAGACTCGAAAAGGAAATGATCCTAATTGGGGTCTAACCTAATATTCTATGACGACCAAAAAGAGTACGCAAAGATTGCGTTCACATATGGGCAAACAGCACAACAACGCAATATGGCATGATTATGCAAATCTACCATGGACATGAAACTGAGTTTTAACCTAAAACATTGGTTCTAGTTCATGCAATGGGGTAGGCTTCAGGGTTTTGGTCAAAAGGTACTCATGATCAAGAATGTACTACAATCCGCGGGATGCGCGACAATGTGAGGCATTCTAGTTATCCTACTTGTCGAGTGGACGAATGCGTAGGAAGGTACATGAGGTGGGGGGATCCATGTTTCTTGGCAAAGAAGAATCGAGTGGATTCTCACCAAGGCACTTCACCACACTCCATTGGCTAAAAACTGGTTTGAACTTGTAAAAACAAGCTCGGAAGTCGCGCAAGCGCATGCACATGAATGCAATGATTGCAAATTAATAGATGAATGACAAGTCACAAACAAATAATAAGAAGAACACTCAAGGTAGTGAACCAAGCAAACATAATTATAATGAATCGATTTTCAAGTCACACCCTCTTAATCATGTCCCCAGTGAAGTCGCCACTGTAGGCTATCATATTTTTCTCCCCTCTTTTCCGCGTGCCTTACCTCGACCCTCCTTTCGGGGATCGGGTTTCCGGACAGTCTGGGAGAGCGCGTTGGGTGTTCGAATTTCGTGAATCTTTTAGTGTGTATGCACATAGAGATTTTTGTACCAAAGACATGATTAAGATTGTCGAAAATCGCCACCAAATTTTAAGGTAATTTGAAAACCTTGGAGATCAAGTCGATAGTCTAGAAAGACGTCAACTCAACTCTTATGCACCCCAATCCCTATTGGGGAAGTTGACTTCATAAATGAGTTCGAGGGCGTAGGTACGAGCTAGGAAGGTGTTAGGCACCCAACTTGCTCTTTAACAACAAACGGCCTTTACTAATCGATTCAATATAATTATTAATGCTACGGTTCCAAACAAGGTTCAATTTGTCCAAATTCCTAATTTTAACTAATGGGTTTGAACAATAATTATTATAGTGACCACTTTTAACAATTTATCAAGTTACATACTTTTATTGCTAAAGGACGATATATATGCTAAAACCTCAATTTAAAGAACAAATACATAGTTCACTCACCAATCCACAAGCAAAGCATGATTCATTCATAATAAAGCAATAAATAACAAAATTAAAACGATCATTCATCCATTAATTAGGCTTAATACAAGCCCTTTTGCTCAAAACTCGCCATGCATGTACATATCACATAAACCAAAAATGTCATTAATAACAAGCAAAATAAATATTATTGAAAACCCTCAGGTTGGATTACCTGGATGCTCACAATGAACCTATTGGTTTATATTGCTTGAATTCATGCTCTTGATGAAGTATGAAGGTTTATTTTGTGGTGCTAGGGCTAATCCTAAAGAAGGAGTAGAACCAGAATTTAGGATTTTTAATATGAGAGAGAGAAAGAATATCCCACCTTGAGAGAGAAACTGTCAACCAAAAGACCAAGTTTTCAGAGAGAATGTCCAACCTCTCAAATTTCCAACCTCTTCAACTGAACCCTAAGGTTTGTTTATATAGAAGAGGGGGAGCTGTCAGGGTTTGGCACGGAAATCGAATGGGCCTCGAATTTGTCGTCCGCGAGAAAGGGTTCAGGCGGCCAAACCGCTAGGCTAAGCGGCCAAACTGGCAGGCCAAGCGGTTAAGCCGCTTGTCCTAGCGGCCACCGCTTGAGCCCAAGCGTGGCCGCTTGGACCTGGAGCGGTGTGCCTGCATAGGCGTCTGGCATGATTTTCATGCGGGGGAGGCTTTTCCGAGAGGGTCCACGCGCGATTGACTGAGCTCCCTTGTTTGACCAAGGGTTGACTCATGGGTTTGGGTTCCCTTTCGGACCCTTAGGTTCAAAGAGGCATATCTCTCAGTTTTGGACTCCAATTGAATTGAGTCCAACTGGTTTGGATCACCTGTACAAAAGGCTTCCACTGGTTAATTCAAATGAACTGGGATAATCATCAGAGCAATTATTCTCGCAACCAAAGTTCGAGCAAAATCCAATCCTTTCATCATCGGGTTTTTAGACACAATTTTTGGTGTCTACACTTGCCTCCTCTTTTTCTTTATACAGGCCCTCAGTCAACCTAAGTGTAACACCCCCGAATTCGCAAAGATTTTCCGGAAACTATCGACGTCGCTATGCACGACTCGACACCACTGAACTGTCCCGAATCCAAAGGCGTTACTGCAACATTTATCACTAAGGAGTAAATGCTAAGAAGAAAGAAAGACTAGGCATCAAAATGAGCTTACTAAAGAACTAAACAAACTAAACAGTTGATATCAGAGTTGTCTATATAGTGAGCTAAAATCATTAAACCAAATTTATTACAACTTGCCTTCAAAGGGCTAAATCCAATAAAATCCCAACGATCTAATCTGAATAGAAGCGGTTCTAAAAATATGACGCCAACTCTACCGTCCAAGCTGTACGTCCTCAATCAACTAAACCTGCACATTGGTTTCCGTGACGGAAACAAAATACAAAAGAAAAGAAAGGAAACAAAAATCAGATAAACTGAATAAACGTCATCCGTACCCAGTAAAAACATGTTGCAAACCTTACCTGAGATTTTAGAAGAATCATTGAAATTCATTTGCATACGCACATAAGCATATAATCAAGCATACGCATAACGACATTCTTTTATATGAAATTCTTGTATAGTTATCATACCAAATACGACATAGACAATTCGTCTTGATTAGAGAGATGTAAGAGAGCGAGTAGAACAGCAATTACCCATAATGTTCATCGAAGATACAATCAGGCCATGGACTTGATGACTCTAGTGTGCACACTACCTCTAGTACAATTACACGAGCCTAGAGGACTTAATAAATGGGGAATGATCCGTCCCAGACACATTGTGAGGTGTCCATAAGTAACTTGGGAATCACTCATCCCTTGAACTACACCATTAGGTGCAATCCCGATTGCTCGACTACTCCTAGGGAGTCTTACTCTCATTTAATTCAATTCACATAATTTGCATTGGTTGACATAAGTGGTACTACGAGACCACGACTTACTAATTCATTTCATCCTCTTGACAATGAATAGTAAATAACAAAGATAATGATAATTCAATACAATGAGAATTAAACATGCTTTAATTCAATAACGATGATGATTCAATAACGATGACAAGTAATGTCTAGCCAAATTTCGGCAGCACTTCGGCAGGGTAATCTAATATCCAAAAATTCACAAACCATCCAAGACATTCAACGATAATAGATATAGGTGCTCACTAGCACTCAATAATACCCATACCAATTAGCATATAATTAATAGTACAATAATTAATAATTCACCCTTTAATAATTGTCCAATAATCATCATATGGACTAATTAATTCCCAAAATATAATAACATCAACATGCTAATTATAAATCATAATTACAGCAGTAAACATGCTTAATAATTCTCATAATAACGACAATATAATTTAATCATGCTTTGCATATTAAACTCACAACAAATTCCCAATTAGCAAACATAACACATCAAAATAGTTTTGATTAGAGAGAGATGTAAGAGAGCGAGTAGAACAGCGATTACCCATACTGTTCATCGAAGATACAATCACGCCATGGACTTAATGACTCTAGTGTACACACTACCTCTAGTACAATTACACGAGCCTAGAGGACTTAATAAATGGGGAATGATCCGTCCCAGACACACTGTGCGGTGTCCATAATTAACTTGGGAATCACTCATCCCTTGAACAACACCATTAGGTGCAATCCCGATTGCTCGACTACTCCTAGGGATCCATTAGGAGTCTTACTCTCATTTAATTCAATTTACATAATTTGCATTGGTTGACATAAGTGGTACTACGAGACCACGACTTACTAATTCATTTAATGTCTTGAAAATGAATAGTAAATAACGACGATAATGATAATTCAATACGATGAGAATTAAACATGCTTTAATTCAATAACGACGATGATTCAATAACGATGACAAGTAATGTCTAGCCAAATTTCGGCAGCACTTCGGCAGGGTAATATAATATCCAAAAATTCACAAATCATCCAAGACATTCAACGATAATAGATAGGTGCTCACTAGTACTCAATAATACCCATACCAATTAGCGTACAATTAATAGTACAATAATACTAATAATTCACCATTCAATAATTGTCCAATAATCATCATATGGACTAATTAATTTCCAAAACATGATAACATCAATATGCTAATTATAAATTATAATTACAGTAGTAAACATGCTTAATAATTATCATAATAAGAGACGATATAATTTAATCATGCTTTGCTTATTAAATTCACAACAAATTCTCAATTAGCACATAACACATCAACATAGTTTTGATGGGGCTTTGGAAGAAGGTAAGCATGAGCGCTTACTACTAATACGCTACCAACAGTAAGTATGCTCCAACCAATCGACGATAATCACGCTTGCTCGTTAGGTCCTAATAAAAAATAATTACCGAATCAGTATTAATTAAATACGAAAATACAAATAGTTACGAAATCTCAGTATGATAATTTTATTAAATTCCCTTATTTATTTCAACCATTCTAGACTTTTGAAAATCCGAATTTCGATTCCGAACGAGTGCAGAAAAATAAAAATATTAAATCGAAAATACTGAAAATCGAATTAATAATTACGAAAAATATAAAAACGAAACCCTAACTTTAAAAAACTAGCTCTAGGTCACGGGTACCCATGCATGGGGCCCATGACCCGACCCAACATCACCACCACCACCCACTGGCCACAATGGCCGGTGGTGGTGGTCGCGGGTGCTCCGGCGAGGAGGGGGGAGAGAGAGAGAGATGCGAAGAGAGAGAGGGAGAGAACGAACAGGAGAGAAGGAAAGAGAAGATGGGCGGCGACGAGGCCAGGCCCGTTGCGCCTTGGCGGTCGACGATCGCCGTCCAGGCGGCGGCCTGGCGACGGTCGCGGCCGTCCGCGACTTCAAACGCGAGGGGGAGGTGAAACGCGAAGAGAGAGAAAAAGAAAGGGAAAAAGAGAGGGAGAAAGGGCGGTTTACCGGCAGTGGGGGAAGGCCCGCTGGTGGTCGGCGATGGCAGGGAGCTGCCGTAGGAGAGGTGAGAGGAGAAAAAATCGGTGAGGGAGAGAGAAAAGAGAGAGAGTGGACGGTGAGAGAGAGGAGAGAGAATGCTTGAGGGTTTTGGTTCAGTTTGCAAAACTGATCAATTGTCTTACCTTTTCCTTATATAGTCCCTCAGTCAACCCAAGTCAAAGATTACTAGGTTTAGGAATTTATTTAATAATTTTCTGATTTGAAAAGCTAATTAAAACTATTTAAAACTATATGAATAATTCTTTTTCATATATAAATCATTTTAATTAAACTCCTCAAAATTAATAAATGCAATTTATGAAAGTCTCATAATAATTATTAATATTATTATGGCTTTAATTGAATAAATCGAATCCTTAAATGAATATATGATTTAATCTCTGAAACTATTTATAAATCAATATAATAATTATAGAAAATATTGGGGTATCACATTCTACCCTCCTTAAAAGAAGTTTCGTCCCGAAACTTGAGACATGAAGTAATCACTTCCCAAAACAAAACGAGTTTACCCATACGAAGGTATAAAACAATTTCTAGGACACTAACATATGCAAGATGAGCAAGTACGATCGTGATTCTAAGTTGATTTGCATGCACCATGTAATGTTTGAACATGCAATTAGTGCAAAGCGACAAATAAAACACGCAAAAGACGAAATTTTGAGGCGTGACGTTCTACCCTTCTTAAAAGGAGTTTCGTCCCGAAACTCAAGTGGGACTAGTACCTTCTAGGACGAGGTCTGGATACTTCTCGCGCATCATGGATTCAGCTTCCCATGTTGCTTCCTCTTGACCTTGTCGAGACCAAAGGACTTTGACAATCTGAATAGTCTTTGTTCGAGTTGAGCGCTCTTTGCGGTCCACTATCTTGATAGGACGCTCTTCATAAGTCAATCTTTCATCGAGATCGATTGCTTCAGGTTGAACAACATGAGTTGGATCATGTACGTATCGCTTCAACTAGGAGACATGAAACACACTATGGACTTTTGCAAGTTCCACAGGTAAGGCTAGTCGATAAGTAATCTCACCAATCCTTTCCAGGATATCGTAAGGTCCAATGTAACGAGGACTCAACGTCCCCTTACGACCAAAACGCATGACACCTTTGGCAGGAGATACTCGCAAAAGTACCTTGCTTCCCACCTCAAACTCTTTAGGTCTTCGACCTCTATCTGCGTACGATTTCTGACGATCTTGAGCACTACGCATCTTTGCTTGAATCACTTTGACCACATCGACAATCTACTGGATCATTTCAGGACCCAAAACTGCAGTTTCACTAATGTCATTCCAACAAACGGGCGATCTACACTTCCTACCATACAATGCTTCATATAGCGCTCGATCAATGCTTGAGTGATAGCTATTGTTGTAAGAAAATTCGATCAACGGAATGTGTGTATCCCACGACCTTGGTACTCAAGAGCACACACTCGTAGCATATCCTCCTAAGTCTGAAATGTCCTTTCCGTCTAACCATCAGTCGCAGGATGAAAAGCAGTACTGAACTTCAATTTGCTTCCAAAAGCTTCTTGCAATTTCTGCCAAAAGTGTGATAGAAACCTCGAGTCCCTATCTGAAACGATATCTTATGGAACACCATGAAGTCTCATGACTTCCTTGACATAAGCATCCGCTAGCTTCTCCATTTCCCAAGTATCATTCATTGGGATGAATCTTGCAACTTTTGTCAAACGATCTACAACGACCCAAATGGCGTTGTTCTTCTTCTGTGTTAATGGTAAACCCATGACAAAGTGCATCGAAATTGAATTCCATTTCCACGTAAGAATTTCAAACGATTGTATCATTCCACCAGGTCTCTTGTGATCGAGCTTGACCTTCTGGCACGTAAGATACTTAGCCACGAACTTAGCGATATCTTGTTTCATACCTTTCCACTAGAACATTTGGCGAAGGTCCTTGTATAGATTGTCTCCACCAGGATGTACAGAATATGGCGTATTGTGAGCTTCACCCAGAATCTGACTCTTGATCTCCGGGTCATTCGGCACACAGACACGATAATGAAATCTCAAGACACCGTCTTGACCAATAGAAAAAAATCTCAGATCAACCCTCGTCCTTGTGGCGTAGAATCCGTTGAAGATCCTCATCTGCACTCTGTTTATCCTTGATCTCGTCGAGCAAGGTTGGTCGAACTGACATATGTGCTAAGGTACATTGAACGTCACCCTTCAGCACAATCTCCATGTCTAAACTCTGCAAGTCACGAATGATCTCCTTCGGAAGTACTAATGCAGTGTTCAGCGTATGACGAGTCTTTCTACTCAAAGCGTCAGCTACCACATTAGCTTTCCCTTCGTGATACTGAATGTCGATGTCGTACTCCATCAACAACTTAGCCATCTTCTTTGTCGCATATGCAGTGTCTCCAAATCTTGTGGTCCGTGAACATCTTGACAGCAGAACCATAGAGATAGTGTCTCCAAATCTTCAAAGCAAATACTACAATAGCGAGCTCTATGTCGTGAGTAGGGTAATTATCCTCGTACTTCTTCAGTTGTCTTGAGGCATAAGCCACTACCTTACCATGTTGCATCAAAACACAACCTAATCCATGCTTAGACGCGTCACTATATACTTCGTACCCTTCAATTCCCGATGGCAAAGTTAGAATCAGTGCGCTCGTAAGTCGTTTCTTCAACTCTTGAAAACCAGCTTCACACTTTTCAGACCACACGAACTTCGTCGTCTTCTTCATCAAGTTTGTCATAGGCTGCGCTATCTTTGAAAATCCTTCCACAAACCAACGATAGTAACCAGCTAACCCAAGAAAACTTCTAACCTCGGTCACGCTCTTCGGTGAGGACCAGTCCATCACAGCTCTAATCTTTTCTAGGTCAACAGCAACTCCACTCTTAGACATCACGTGTCCTAAGAAAGAAACAGTTTCTAACCAAAACTCGCACTTCAAAAACTTCGCATACAGTTGATGTTGTCGCAAGATCTCCAAAACAGTTCGCAAGTGTTGCTCGTGCTCAGCAGCGTTCTTCGAGTAGACCAAAATATCGTCAATAAAGACAACTACGAGCTGATCGAGATAAGGCTGGAACATACTGTTTATCAAATCCATAAACTTCGCAGGTGCGTTCGTCAACCCAAAAGGCATAACGGTAAACTCGTAGTGTCCGTACCTCGCCCTAAACGCGGTCTTTGCAATGTCAGGCTCGGATATCCTTAGTTGATGGTATCCTGAACATAAGTCGGTCTTCGAGAAAACAGTCTCTCCTCGGAGTTGGTCGAATAGATCATCAATCCTCGGCAGTGGATAACGATTCTTGGTCGTGATCTTGTTCAATTCTCGGTAGTCTATGCACAGTCTCATACTACCATCCTTCTTACGCACAAACAGAACAGGAGCACCCCAAGGCGATACACTAGGACGTATGTATCCCTTCTCCAGTAGTTCCTCTAGTTGCGTCTTCAGGTCTTTCATCTTGGCAGGAGCCATACGATACGGATCCTTTGAGATCGGAGCAGAACCTGGAGCTAAATCGATCGTAAAGTCAACAATGCATTGCGGAGGCATTCCGGGAATCTCGTCTGGAAAGACGTCAGCGTATTCCGAAAGAACTGGAATAGGTTGTGAAACTTCAGCTTCTCGACTTGTATCCACCACATAACATAGATAAATCTCTTCACCTTTAGTCATGCACTCCTTTGTTTTCATGGTCGCCACTACCTTCAACTTTGGCTTGACCACGACTCCTTTGTAGGTAATCCTCCTACCCTTCGATCCACGTAACGACACACGTTGTACATAACACTCAAACTTAGCCCTATACCTGGATAACCAATCCATTCCCAATATCACGTCAAAGTCCTTCAAGTCCATCTGAATCAAATCCGCATGCAAATCGAAACCAGCTACCCTAATTGGACACTTTTCATACAATGCTTTACAATTAACAATTATCCCATCTGGCATCCTAATATTTGCACTATACACAGAACTAGGGTCTAAATCTATCTTAGATGTAAAGCTCTTAGAAAGAACAGAATGCGTTGCACCACTATCAAACAAACCAAAAGCAGGTTGAGAGTTAACGAGAAAAGTACCAGCGATCACATTCGGGTTCGCCTCAGCTTCATTGCGGTTCAGCACATAGACCCTTCCATTCAACCCCTCTATTGTTGTTGTTGTTATTGTTCTGCACGGGGTTGGCAGGTGCGGGAAGTTGTGCTTGATTATTCGTAGCAGGAGCAGCAGTATTGTTGCGGTTGTTGTTGTTGTAACCCCCATTTCCACGATAGTTACCACCATTTCCGAGATTACCATTTCCATTTCCACCACGATCATAGTTGTTATCGCGTATTGACCATTGTTGTTCCTTCCACGACTCCAGCATTCAGAAGCTTTGTGACCAGGCTTGTTTCACTCGTAGCATTGAAGCACATCGCCACGACAATTCTTGCCAGGATGCGTCTTGTTGCAGCGACTACAAGGCGTATTCCTCCTAACTAAGATCGTAGCTCTATGACTGTTTGAGTCACGATTCTTGTTCCCGTTGTGGTTCTGATTACCACCTTTGTTGTTGTGATTTCCGTTGTTCGGTCTTGGCCTCTTATCTGCGCCACTTGACTGGGAAGAACTCCCTTCGTCACGTTTATGCTTCCCGGGTAACGAATCACGACGATCCACAGCACGCTCTTGGTTCAAGGCTTTCTTGTAAGATCCTTGGAACGTCAGCGAGTTTCCCATGACAAAACGCTGGATATCCCACTTTAAACCATCCTCGAACCTCTCGACACGTTCCTCTTCGGTTGTCACCAAGTTAGGTGCAAAAGCAGCAAGCTCGTTGAACTTTGTTGCGTACTCAGCTACAGATAGCTTCCCTTGATAAATGTGCTCAAACTCCCGTTGCTTCTGGCGACGGAAAACTCTAGGGTAAAACCTTTCACGAATAAACTCTTTGAACTCGGTCCACCCGTAATTCTCAAGAGCTAGTAGCTCAATTCCTACATCACTCCACCACTTGTTAGCCTCACCCTTCAGCTAGTACGTAGCGGTGTTGACCTTCATGTTGTTGGGCCGACTAGTCGCCCTAAACAACTTCTCAAACTCAGTAATCCAGTTCTCAAGCTTGGTGGGCTCGGAGCCACCCTCAAATGTCGGAGGTTTGAGTGCATCGAAATCCCTAAAGTTGCGCGTCTCAGGGTTCTGCGCGTTGTGATCATGCTCTTGTCGCTCTAACTGGCGCGTGATGTGTTCTACGACATTGGTAAGACCTACTTCTAGTCTCGCGAGTCGGTCGTTGGTTTCCATTATAACAAATCTGAGACATAGAAGAGCAATGGTTGATCACCATTTCAGCAAAATTGGTACGTTTGTCCCAATTCGGGGTCTAATTGAGAGATACAGGTTATAATTGAAACTTTCTCTTGACATTTAACAAATAGCATATAAGTTCCAATGATCGACCTTACATTGTAGGTCTAAGCAACATACTTGTTTTGAATGTTCTCAGTTCTCATGCATAAAAGTTCGATATGCAATAACAAAGTAGACACATTGGTCTCACACGATTGATAAGCAATAACATTCACAATTCACACAGCGAGGCTCCATACTATTTTAGTAGGGCAATAAACAATGACATATGATTGCATACAATACATGCTTAGCCTTTGGCTCACATTTAAGATGATTATGATTAATAAAATCTTGCCATAATTCCGACATGGATTTCCCATCATGTCTAGGCAATACGAGAGAGCATTACGAAGCTATTTGTCAACCATGCAATTATACAATAAAACGATCATATAAAACAAATTCTCAACGATATCATATAATCACATGAAATAGTCTTGCAATGAGACAAATTTCAAGTAAATAACAATAATAATATTTGTTGACTATGCAACTACACCAACATCAAAATTGACCGAGCAGGGCCATCACAATAGCTAAAAGTTCAATAAAACTCAAGTAAAACTACTAAAGCAAACATCTAGTTCTACTTGACACTAGCACACATCTTCTTCGCGCTAGGGGCATCATCATGATCGTCCTTCCTCCTAGGCTTCACCTCTTTGCAGGGCGTGTATGGATAAGCATATCCACCGAATTTCTGGGGCATGAAAGGCTTCCTAAAATCATCGACTTGTTTGCGTTTCTTGGTCCAACAGTACTCGCACATATCCTTCGGCGCAGGTACTAGCACACGGTTCACCTTTCACTCGAACTCGGACATGCATAACTCGGCTGCGACGCCTCTAAAGCAGAGAGACCATCTCGTACCTTCGCCATATTTCTTCTCATGCAGATGACTACTCTTGGAGACTACATCGTCGTACTTCTCCTGGAGTCCCATCCAAGGATGGATGTTAGGCAGACCAGCCAGCAATAGCTCTACCCATAAGCCTTCATGTAGACTCGTGCGGTTCTCGTACTGATAACGCTCGATCGTAGTATAAGCATGTCTTATGTAGATACGTATATCCTCGAGCTCAGCATCAGTAGCAAAGAATGGTTCCACAGGAGGAGACCAATTTACAGCAGGAGTAGGTGCAGGAGCAGGTGCAGCATTGTTGTCACTCTCGGAACTAATATCTTCCAAATCCGGCATATCATCGTTCTCTTCTGGCGGTGTATACTCAGAGGGATCTTCCTCTTCATCCACACGTGCAGCAGGTGCGGCAACTGGGGCAGCAATAGGCGCGGGTACAGGCGCGGAAATCGGCGCGGGGCGTGCGGCCTCGTCGTGTGCGACCTCTTCGTGCGTAGCGCGGTCTTGCGCGGGTTCGTGGCGCACGTTCGCGTCGTTTCAAGTCGACTCCCTGTCCAATAAAGCGACATACTATATAGGTTGTGCACGATGAGCTACGGCGCGTACCCTTTGGTGTGTAGTCGTCATTCGCATAGTCTTTCTTGTCCTTACCATCTAAAGGTAGACAATCAAACAATAAGAACTTTATAAATCACAAGCAAACGATTTCAAATATTTTCCTATCTTCTAGGACTACTACGCTCAACGGCTTTAATTATATTTTATTTTTCCCAAAATAAAACTAATCTTTTTTATTTCATTAATTAATCTTAAGCAACCTTTTTAAACCTAGGGCTCTGATACCATTTGTAACACCCCCGAATTCGCAATGATTTCCCGAAAACTATCGATGTCACTATGCACGACTCGACACCAATGAACCATCCCGAATCCAAAGGCGTTACTGCAACATTTATTACTAAGGAGTAAATGCTAAGTAGAAAGAAAGACTAGGCATCAAAAGGGGCTTACTAAAGAACTAAACAAACTAAACAGTTAATATCAGAGTTGTCTATATAGTTAGATAAAACCATTAAACCAAATTTATTACAACTTGCCTTCAAAGGGCTAAATCCAATAAAATCCCAACAATCTAATCTGAACAGAAACAGTTCTAAAAACCTGACGCCAACTCTACCTTCCAAGCTGTACGTCCTCAATCAACTAAACCTGCACTTTGGTTTCCGTGACGGAAACAAAATACAGAAAAAAAGAAAAGAAACCAAAGAGAAACAAAAATCAGATAAACTGAATAAACGTCATCCGTACCCAGTAAAAACATTTCGCAAACCTTACCTGAGGTTTTAGAAGAATCATTGAAATTCATTTGCATACGCACATAAGCATATAATCCAGCATACGCATAACGACATTCTTTTATATGCAATTCTTGTATAGTGATCATACCAAATACGATATAGACAATTTGTCTTGATTAGAGAGATGTAAGAGAGCGAGTAGAATAGCGATTACCCATACTGTTCATCGAAGATACAATCACGCCATGGACTTAATGACTCTAGTGTGCACACTACCTCTAGTACAATTACACGAGCCTAGGGGACTTAATAAATGGGGAATGATCCGTCCCAGACACACTGTGAGGTGTCCATAAGTAACTTGGGAATCACTCATCCCTTGAACTACACCATTAGGTGCAATCCCGATTGCTCGACTACTCCTAGGGATCCATTAGGAGTCTTACTCTCATTTAATCAATTCACATAATTTGCATTGGTTGACATAAGTGGTACTACGAGACCACGACTTACTAATTCATTTCATGCTCTTGACAATGAATAGTAAATAACGACGATAATGATAATTCAATACGACGAGAATTAAACATGCTTTAGTTGAATAACGACGATGATTCAATAACGATGACAAGAAATGTCTAGCCAAATTTCGGCAGCACTTCGGCTGGGTAATATAATATCCAAAAATTCACAAATCATCCAAGACATTCAACGATAATAGATAGGTTCTCACTAGCACTCAATAATACCCATACCAATTAGCATATAATTAATAGTACAATAATACTAATAATTCACCATTCAATAATTGTCATAATCATCATATGGACTAATTAATTCCCAAAACATGAGAACATCAACAAGCTAATTATAAATCATAATTACAGCAGTAAACATGTTTAATAATTCTCATAATAACGACGATATAATCATGCTTTGCATATTAAATTCACAACAAATTCCCAATTAGCACATAACACATCAAAATAGTTTTGATGGGGCTTTGGAAGAAGGTAGGCATGAGTGCTTACCACTAATACGCTACCAACAGTAAGTATACTCCAACCAATTGACGATAATTCACGCTTGCTCGTTAGGTCCTAATTAAAAACAATTACCGAATCAGTATTAATGAAATACGAAAATACAAACAGTAACTAAATCTCAGTCTGATAATTTTATTACATCCTTTGATTTATTTCAACCAATCTAGGCTTTTGAAAATCCGAATTCCGATTCCGAACGAGTGCAGAAAAATAAAAATATTAAATCAAAAATACTGAAAATGGAATTAATAATTACGAAAAATATAAAAACAAAACCCTAACTTTAAAACTAGGTCTAGGTCACGGGTACCCATGCATGGCGACCATGACCCGACCCAACATCACCACCACCACCCACTGGCCACCATGGTCGGTGGTGGTGGTCGCCGGTGCTCCGGCGAGGAGGAGAGAGAGAGAGAGAGAGATGCGAAGAGAGAGAGAGGGACAGAACGAACGGGAGAAAAGGAAAGAGAAGATGGGCGGTGACGGGGCCAGGCCCATCGCGCCTTGGCGATCGACGACCGCCGTCCAGGCGGCGGCCTGGCGATCGTAGCGGTCGTCCGCGACTGCAAACGCGAGGGGGAGGGTAAACGCGAAGAGAGAGGAAAAAAAAAAAGGGAAAAAGAGAGGGAGACGGGGCGGCTTACCGCCGGTGGGGGAAGGCCCGCTGGTGGTCAGCGATGGCAGGGAGTTGCCGAAGGAGAGGTGAGAGGAGAGAAAACCGGTGAGGGAGAGAAAAGAGAGAGAGAGAGTGGACGGTGAGAGAGAGGAGAGAGAATGTTTGAGGGTTTTGGTTCAGTTTGCAAAACTGATCAACTGTCTCACCTTTTCCTCATATAGGCCCTCAGTCAACCCAAGTCAAAGACTACTAGGTTTAGGAATTTATTTAATAATTTTCTGATTTGAAAAGCTAATTAAAACTATTTAAAACTATATGAATAATTCTTATTCATATATAAATCATTTTAATTAAACTCCTCAAAATTAATAAATGCAATTTATGAAAGTCCCATAGTAATAATTAATATTATTATGGCTTTAATTGAATAAATCGAATCCTTAAATGAATATATGATTTAATCTCCAAAACTATTTATAAATCATTTATAAATCGATAACAGTCCCAATCACAGGACCGCCTTTTTACAATGCTTCAAGGTTGACTTTGCCCAATCTTTTCTACACAATTTTGTATGAGAAGATAGGTAAACCCTCTTCTTTTGAACCTGCACCATAACCACAAGAAAAAAGAATCAATCAATTAAGAAAAAGAATTCAACCACTGACATCTGTTACCCATTAAAAAATATTTATAGAAAACACTCATTTTACCTTCTCAGAAAGTATTTAATTACTCATCTACCACTACTTTACAACTGTCCAATAACTTATCAGTCCTTTTACCTTCCCAATTAGTACTTATCTACGTTTAACAGCAAAATTACTTATCTACGTTTACACTTCTTGACTTTTCCTCGCAACTTACCAAGGATACAGAATATTCATTTCTTTTGTGCTTTTTTTTTTCCTCTTCCCATTATTGAGTTTTCCCATGTCCCCGTGTTCACATATTAAATTTGGACACTTATGATATGTGTCCCTGTATCTTCATATTATCGTTTTCCCGTATTGGACTCTCGGATCCATATCTGAGTCCGACACCTGTACCCGAGTCTGAGCATCATAGGTTGTTCTCAAAGCAAGAAGAGTGAAGAACAGAATTATTTCAATTCAATAAACATATGACTACCAGGATATTTTTCAACAGTTCCTTGAGAAAAATGCTTACCATGTCATCAAGAATTTCACTATCGTCAGTGTAATCCGTTTCCCTTAAAACTCCCTCTTGACGGAAGTATTCCAGAACATACAGCACATTCAGCGGGCCTTCCTTCTTAAAGTTAGAGGTATGATCCGTCGCATGATCCAACACTTGTTTGATCGAAAGCCTAGGAAAGGATAGCTGAATTGATCTCTTGAACTTCATAGGGAACACCTCATCTTATGAAATCGGAAAAAGAAATTTAAAAAATAAAATATCAGGCACAAGTTCAACCAATAAAAAGAATGGATAATTAACTTAAAAAGTTGCAAGCTTGGAGGCCTCTCATAGATTAAAAAATAAAATATCAAGCACAAGTTCAACAAATAAAAAGAATGGAAATTTAATTAAAAAGCTGCAAGCTTGGAGGCCTCTCATAGATAGAAGTAATGGTGTGTCACAGGCACAGGATCTCATATCTCAATGGTGTGCAAGAGAATATTTCAGTGTTAAAAAAGTCTGATATTATGAGGGACAAGAGAAAAGAGACGTTTGCAGATGGTCTAGAATAATATGTGAACCCCTATGTGTTCATAGCACACTAGAAGAGTTGATCCACTCCTTCCCAAAAATCTCAAACAACCTTGCCCCAAATATTACGTGCATAATACATGTAAGGAACACAAGTACCGCTGTCAAAAATTAGGGAAAAGAGCCACCCTCAGTCTCCTCTTCTGGCGTGCATCATTTTGGGTTCACCCTTTCCAAAGGGAAAGTCCACACAAAAGCCCGCACTTTAAGGGGCACCTTCGATTTCCAAATGAGATCTTATATGAAACTAAAGTAGAGGAGTACCCAGATGGGAAGACCTAGCCACCTCCTAGAATCATCACCATCAGAAACCTGAACGGTTTTCAAACATCAAGTAAATTTGATAGCTCCTCTACCTACCGATCCTGCGGTCTCTCCACAAATGGAGATTCCGAGAACTTGCTAGTGGGCAAAAAAACTCAGCAATACACGCACCATTAAGAGTGGAAAGCTGAAAAAGTCTTGGAAACCACACACATAGGGGCTGTCCTCCCTTCCATGTATCCTCCCAAAACCTAATCCTTCTACCATTTCCCAGCTTTAGCTCAGTCTGGGGCAAGAACGGTGAACCACCCCTTAACTTCCACGAAGTAGTATGTGTACCATTTGCCATTAGTGTACTGCATCCCACTCCTTAGGGTTATAAACCATACTTGCGCTTAATAGCTTTGGGCCACAAACTCTCCGTGTCTAGAGGAACCTCCATAAACATTTAACAACAAGAGCAACATTATTATTCACCAACCAACCTATACCCAAACCACCCTCCGTCTTAGGCCAGCCCACTCAATCCCAACTCAAAAAGTGAACATTTTGATCTAAGTCTGCACCCGACCCCAAAAACTAACCATTTTCTCGCCCAAAAAAATTCATTTAAAAGAAAAGGCTTACCATCAATAGGTCTTCTGAATGACTGGCTATTAATCACATTTTTTCTCCTTGAAGATTTGGCCATTTGAATCCTCTTACGGTATTCAACCACACTTACAGTAGCATGGCAGGCACAAGTATCTAGGACAAAAGAAAAAAATTATATTAACTAAAATTGAAACCTTTACAAATTTGAGAAATAAAAAAGGGGAAAAATTTGGATACCTCCATATTGTCGCCTCGAGCTACGAATGACGTGGACACCAAAATGGCGCCCTTGCCAGGTAAAACTCAACCCAAATCTCACACCTCGCCTGCGGCAACTAAAACCGTTGCTACGCTTGCTTCTTCTACAGAGAAACCACACTCTACATGGTGAATTATGCAAAAGATCCAATTGACTTTTTCTTTGCACCTTGAAAAATAAAAATTAACAACATTTAAAAAGAGGTAAGGCGAGGTAGTGATCAACAGACATACTAAAACAGATTTGTCCTTCTCCACATATACTTTTTCTCAAATATGTTCTCTAAATGCCACTAGAAGTCTAGAACAGTACCCCACCATAAAGACACACCAAAGAGGAGGAAACATATCATGAAGAATACAAGGAGAAAGCTAAAGAAAAAAATAAAAACAAGAGGAGAAGCCACAACAACAATGTTGCAGAACCCTCCAAAAAGAGAAAACATGAACAGGATCAAGTTATGCCACCCATAAGATTTCAAGATTGCTTTACCCAATAAAAAATATATTTCAGAGGGTCACATAGACAAGTAAAAAATCTTGTTATCAAAACAAAGAACACATCAACCAGGTTACAAAAATTATTTAGCTGACACACAGCCATCTTAACAAACACAATAATCTCCCTTTGCAAACAGAAAGGATAAACAAAACCAATAAGGCAATAACCAACAAACAAACTAGATGAGCTGTCCTTACATGAACCAAACAATCAAACATAACATTACAGCACAGAATTTTGATGGCTGGTGTCCATAATTCATAACAAAGGACAATGAGTAATTGTATCCCACCTCAATGTACCAAGTATCCCAAGAAGGGGTAGGGAAAGGCAGAAATGTGGCTCTACGAAACAAACCTCTAGATAGAAATCACAGAGCAATCTACCCAAATCTCAGAAGACAATGTGCAATGCAACGCTAAGAACAATAATGTCAGTCCCCAACTATTTAGTGCACATACACCTCACAGACAGTGACATGAAATAGAGAAAGATGTTAAGGGAGGCAAAGACATCAAATAATCCTGTTGATATGAATATCAATTATCAACATCACCGTGCCCAACGAGTAATGGTTCATGCTGACATTTGCCACACATATATTTTGCGTCAGGCCACTAATTTGGGCAGAATGCGTTCTCGATAAGCAAATACACTCAATTAGGGACCAAAATATCATATAATGTGGTGATTATAAGAAAATGCGAAAACTCAATTGGCAAAATATAAACTTCAATGGCCAGAAGAAGTATGTCTTCTACCACTCAGCAAGAACAGAAACTTAGCAATCATAGAATCATAATCAGATGTTCCTTTCGAAGTTCATGCGGATTTACACTTATTATTGATGGTACCAAATAATGAGGATGATGATACATATGGTAATTTAGATTTAGAGCATGAAAGAAGATTGAGAATGTGGCTACAATAATTAGCAAGATTTTACACCGAAACTACCTTCAAAAACAGTCTCTCCATACCGCAAGATATTACCCTGAAACTATCTTCATTAACAGTCTCTCCGTGCCAACGTAAAGCTGGCACACAATCTGACCTCTTAAAGACCATCAGGCAGGAGCCTCACGAGGAGGTGGTGATGGGCGAGGTGGCGCTGGCTAGGTAGTACAAGGAAACTACCCACAAAATTCAACAACTTTTCTACTTTCTTACTTATACCACCATGAAACCATACAAAACCCAGAGACCAGAGAAAATAACAAACTCAAAGTCACAAGATGTGCTGAACAGGTGCTCAATGTATAAACATAGGAAAAACAAAAATAAATCAAACCAATAATAGGAAACCCTAAGGAACCAAGCAACTCTGAAGTAATAATGGTGGTTGTTACAATAACGGAATATTAGGCAACGATGTTGAAGCAATAGCCAAAGAAGTTGGTTCACAAATTTAAGAGTGTGGTTCAAAACACCACAGGTACACGGCAGCAGAAAAGACACTATCCCTACACCAAAAGAAGATTTCTTAAAACTCAGCTCAAAGTAATAAACGATAATCCATTCACTGAATATTAAAATCAACGGGTTCTTCATGTATGCCAATTGCCAAGTGAAAACCAATAAAGACCTTTCATCAACAATATAATTTCCTGGTGATCAAATTATATACTTAAGACATTATATCGCTCAATTAGACTATTGAAGGTTCTACAAAGGAAATCCTTTTAAAAACTCGAACAAAACACAAATTTCCAACAATTATAAGCATACTGCTTTTAATATTACTCTTTCATATAGATAGTAGACCGTACATAAATCTAAAGGTTTATTTATCCTCTGAACTACCACTCATACAGTCATACTAGAGAATGCTTCATTATCATTAGTATAGCACAGAACGATTTCAAAGGGAAGAGAAAAGAAAGACATATTACCAGATACCTATTCCCATAACTAGTCTACCATAACAGAGTATTGTATAATACATCATACCACCTAATGTCACTAACCAAAACTAACAGACGACGAGAGACCGATCAAACAACCTTTTTCCCCCTTAACTTTGTAAATTAAATCTTTGTCATCATAATTTGCTAGTAATCCACACGTTCCTTCTGTTTTAAAAAATGTCAAGAAAAACGTAGATCTGGAGAGAGAAATCGTGACAAATCTCGATCAAGTTTTCGCAATCAGATCCTCTCATTACTTCCAGAAATCCGAAGAACAAAGACTGATAATTTTCTCTCACTAGAATCGAATTGAATCATCAAACTTATACGTTGGCTTTACGCGCACATGGGTTGGATCTAGCCATCTAGGTAAGGTAGGACTGAAGGAGTGTGACAATCTATGTTTTAGTGAATCAATAAATGTGCAATCAGTCAAACAATCGTGGCACATTATTTGACTAGCATGTATGACGCACAAATTGTCCAACCTTGTACTTAGCAGATTCAACTAGTAAGGGAACGCCAGGGTACGAACTCATGGTAACCGAACTTTGAATTCCAACCAAAATTGAGGTGTGTGTGTATATATATATATATATATATATATATATATATATATATATATATATATATCCTTAAAATTTTTATTAATGTATAATGCTATATATATATATATATATAGGTAAAACTCGACAGGCAAATAATGCCCTTGGGTTGGCAATATTAAGAACAAATTTTGCACATTATAAGGAGGCCATAGATGTGCTGGCTTTGAATAGTTTGTCTACAGCCTTGATTCAGTGGATATCAGATAACGCTTGTCTCTCTCCTCAATCAATGATAATCCAGATGACGTGATCTTACTTTCAACATTTTGTCAATTCTGGCCCATAAATTATGGGCATTCAAAAATTTTAAAATTTACTGTATACTAATTATAACCATAACACAAATCACCATATAATCTACTATACTACACCAATCACAAATTAGCAATTCATAGTTGGTCCTGATCGAGTTCGCAATTACAAATAGCTCTAGCCTGGGAGCAATCTCCTTAAGACTGAAGACACACAAAACAATCTTCTAAATAGATGCCACAAGAGAATGATAAAGATACATGAAGCTGGATTCATAGTACACTTTTTGCTTTGCTAATTATAAACAAGCTACTTTCTTGAAGACAAATAGTACAGTTAAAAGTTACAAGAAGAGTACCTGAATACAAGTCATCCAGTTGAGGATGTGAGGGAAATTATTTATCCTTGATTCCGACAGGCTAGACTGAGGATAAAAGTAACACACGATGTCAAAATTTGAGAGTATTACCTAAAAATAGTTAAACGGGTAAAAAAAAACACAAATATACCTTGATTAACTTCCATACAGCCCAGGAGAATTCATCGCACTCAAAGTAGTGAGTAGATAGCTGAGAGATTAAGTCATTTAGATGATGGATTTCCTGCATTTGTGCTGCCTCAGATTCTAAGGTATAATCCTCCATAAAATCCTCCATAACCTAAGACACATGCAAAAAACATTTACAATTCAAAAAATATAGCTTGCAGAATGTGTGGAAACACACAACGGTGATAGAATTTACAATACGTTTCAGATATTGACTACCAATTAACCCCAATGAAAACAATAAGGAAATGGGGAAATCAAAGCTTCACCTTACCCTTTCCATTTCTTATTTGATTTCATTCCATTCCAATCCCAACTGTTAACCAAACAATCCCTAATTTTTCTAAACAAAAAAAGGGAAAACAAACAGGGCTCTTGAAAAAATTGATAAAAAGAGCTTACCTTTCTGATTGAGAGCTTCTTGTATAAAGCCATTGAAGAGCTAGGGCAAATTCTTCAGCTGTGGCAAGCTCTTGAGGATTTTATGGAGCTGTGGCCTTGGGGTTTAACGGTAGACTACTCTAAAGGTAAGAGTTATATTTTTGGGGGCTTAGGGCTTCTGTACCAGTAAGATGTCAGTCAAATTGTAGAGAGGAAAGATGCATTTCCTCTTGTTTTTGTCTTTTTTTTTTTTTTTTTTTTGATCTTCATTTCGTTTTGTTTTTTAGACTGACAAAAATTACAGGCACGTTAAAATCAAATTATGGTTTTAAATTTTCCAAAATTGGTTATTGATATCAAATTGAAACCCTTCACAAATGAGAAAACCACAATTCTTATGTTTTGAAAAAGATGACATTTTATCAATAGGGCTTGATTGAACTGTAACACCCAGCACCACCCCACTAATTGGACTTAAAAGGTATGGCACATATGATAGTCATTTCCTTTTCTTTCTTTCTTTTTTTTTTTTTTTTTTTTGTTTCTTCATTTCTGAATACGTGAAAATCAAATTTTGGTTTTACATTTTCCAAAACTGGTTTTAGACATCAAATTGAAACCCTTAACCAATGAGAAAACCACAATTACTTTTTTTAGTGAGCTAAACCAAAATTCTTAAGTTAAAAATCAATAGTTTTGAAAAAAATTACTAACAATTGGAAAGACATTGTGTATATGCTATCAATGGGGGCTTTGAGTATAACTGTATAAGTGTGATTGGAGTGACAGTGTTATTGAACTGTAACACTGCATTGGACTTAAGGCCCATATGATCATTACAACTCCCCCAACCCAGTAACCAACAATAAGAATTGGACTTAAGGCTTATGTAGCTTACTTGTATGGGTCCACCGCCGCTTGCTTTGGATCAACCAAGCCGCTTCCTTTTGGATCAACTACCACCATGGCGGCCGCCTCCACGTTCGGATTAACCACCACCACGACTTCCACGTTTGGATCAACCACCACCACGGCGGCTTCCACCTTCAAATCAACCACCACCATGGCGGCTTATCCCTTTGAATCAACCACCACCACCACCACCGCGGCTTATCTTATCCCTTTGAACCAACCACCACCACCACCGGGGCTTATCTTATCCCTTTGAATCAACCACAACCACCACTGTGGCCCCTCCCTTTGAATCAACCACCACCACCGTGGCTTCTCCCTTTGAACCACCACCGTGGCCCCTCCCTTTGAATCAACCACCACCAACGCGCGGCTGATCCCTTCGAATCAACCACCACCACCATCGCGGCGGCTGATCCCTTCGAATCAACCACCACCACCTTTGAATCAATTACCACCCACCACGTCTGCCACCATCGAATAATAAACCACCGCAGCCCACCTTTGAATCAACCACCACCACCACCAACACGACTGCTGCCTTTAAATGTACACCACCACCGCGGCTTCTCCCTTCGAATCAACCACCACCACCACCGCGGCTTCTCCCTTCGAATCAACCACCACCACCACCACGGTGGCTTCTCCCTTTGAATCAACCACAACCACAACCACCACCGCGGCTTCGGCCTTTGAATCAACCACCACCACCGCGGCTGCCGCCTTTGAATCCTTCTCCTTAAAACTCATATTATATTTGATACTTACTCCCCTCTACTTTCCACATCTCTGAATTAGCAATCCCTCATCAATCACTCTTCAAAGGCTATCTACACTTCGTTTAGCTGATGATTGATCAGTGATGAGCTAGTTCTTCGCTGTAGACAACGTACATGGATGAACTTCAATAGGATTGAGATTGGTTTCAGATCTGGAGCCAGAGTTAAATGATACTCTATAATTGAGGACGTTGAGAAAGGTGTTGCGGTGAACAAGAAAGGGGACCAGGAGAGATAAGTAATTGAGGTTTCAACAGTTCCCCTCACGCTTAAGACTTTGTTTATATCGTTGGGCCTTTTAAAATTATATATAAAAAAATAAAAAATAAACCCCTTGGGCTTACTTTTACTATTGATGAGTTCTGACGTGCGCAGTCAATTACTTCAGTTAGTTGTTTCCAAAAAAAAAAAAATTACTTCAGTTAGAGCTCAGAATAATAGATTTTCCTCCCTGGCTCTGTTGGCTTTGGAGGTGGTTTCCAAAACAATAGGGTCGGGAGTTCGACGGCTGGTGGAGAGAGAGAAAGAGAGAATGTGTTGAAAAAAAAGAATAATAGATTTCCTATCTCTACTACCACTATTCTTTTCTTCTTTTTTTTTTTAACCTTTATCTTTTTATTCACTCAAATAAACCAATTCTCTTTTTATGGAAAATAAGTAGTAGTACCTTAAACATGTAGTTGGGGGTTCTAATCCCAACTTAATTTTTTGGCCAGCCTCCTACCGCTTAGTGTCCTGACAGTTGAGGCGATGAGATTAGTCACTGTGGTCAAAAGTAGACACCCTTGGCAAAGACCGGAAAAAAATAATAATAATAATAATAATAATAATAATGGTCCACTAGTACGTACTACTCGAGTAGAACTATTTTCTACTCTCTTTGTTTTTTGACTGAAAGAAAAATAGCTATGCAATTAGAGCATCTCCAATGCTACGAATTTTAAAGAAGTTCTTTTTATTTGACACATCATTAAATTTAAAACCTCATTTATACAAATTTCTATGTTGTAATGCTACAAATTTCTAAAAGGTTTACCTGAGGTTTATAGGTTTATCACTATGGGAATGAGGTTTTTAATTGGAGATTCTCATAGTCCTTTATTTATTTTTACTAGGAATCACGCTCGTGCGATGCACGGGTTAACTTTTATATGTTTTTATTTTTTTTCCTTGTTATTCTATTTTTCAATATCATATTTAAAAATTTATTCACGGTAATTAACTTTAGGTACAATTATTTGGTGGTACAAATGATTTATAATTTATAATTTTTTTAGATGTGTGGAAGATCACATCAATTGTGAATATTCGACAAAGATCGAGTTATAACACCAATAAAACTTTTATCATTTATCACAAGTCAAACTCTCATTTACATTATGAGAAACTTGGAGAAGGTTACACTCAATTTTGAATATTCGACAACGATCAAATTATAGCGTGAGCCAAAAAAAAAAAAACTTTTACTTGGCAACTTGATCTCATCTGCATATATAGTACTCCGTGTGATCATTTTTGTAACCTTACATACATAATTCTCTTGACTCCTAATCGTGTTACACTAGTTATTTTTTGTCGTTATATAAGACTCACTACAAAAAAACGCAAATAGCATCGGATAAAACAACGAAAATAGTGTCGATTTTAGTAAAAAATCCAATGCTAAAAAGCTTAGCAACGGAAAAAATATGTTGCCGTAAACCGCGTTGCTAAGCTTTCTAGCGTCGGATGCTTAAAAAATCCGTTGTGGCAATTTTTAGCTCAGCGTCGGAAATTAATTATTCAGTCGCTAAGATCTCGACAACAAAACTAATTGATTCAGTTGCTAAAGGCTTTTTTAAAGGAAAAAAAAAAGCAAAAAACCAATTTCAAGGCAGAGCACAGGACTGGCCCACAACAGTTCCCCAACTGGCCTCGAGTGACGCGCTCGGTGCTGGCCCATGCCCTGCAGGTGCTGTAATAAATACAACAGGTTTTGAAATTAGCTCCCACCAAGATTCGAACCTGTGTCATGGGCCAGAAAGCTGAACCTGCTTCTAAGTGAGCTTAACTACACACTTGTTAGTGACATGCGCGATGGATCTGTAATACTCCGTATATTAAAATACAACATGAGTTTTTTGCACAAAAAAAGAACATGAATTTTTAAACAATACAACATTTTTCTAGACAAAAAGACTTATATACCCCTCTTTTTAATTTACCCATTTTCCTTCCCTTTCCCTCTCTTCCCCTCTCTTCCCCTCAAGCATCCCATTAGAGAAAGCATCACCCTTTGAGCAAGCAATCACTAAACAAATTGGAAGTCTTTAATTCGCACATTTTCATGTTTAATATCCTCAAATTGCTCCTCCCTACTTGGTTTTGGTGCTGAATTTGGTTATTGTTTACTCCTTTTGCCTTGAACGTGTTGCAGAATTTTCCTATTACCTCTTTCATTTTTGCGGTGGAATCAGTAGCTCCGTGCACTTTTGGTTCCACTGTCGCCAACAAGTGGTGACAACAGGGCATTAGGGTCGCTCAGTTTGAAGCGACTGTTGTGCCATGTTGTCGCCCAAGCAAGGCAGCAAAATTGGGATGTTATCGCCAAAATTGGGTGACTCTATGAGAATACGGTCACCTGGTTCGGGCGATAACATCACAAACAGGTCGCCCGTTCCCGGTGACCATCGTGGATGATGTGCAGCCAGAGGATATGAACATGGACATGAATAATGTATTAGCTGCTACTAAGAGGCAAGGGAATTAGAGAAGAAAAGTGAGGATTTTGCGATTTTATCACATAAAACAATAATAAGAGGCAACAGAATATGCAGGAAAACCAAGGGAAATTCAACATGAAGAATTTCAAATTTTAAGGCAGTACTTTTGGGTGTTTATTGTGACTCACATTACATTAGAATAGCTTGTTGAAATGACTTTCATTAGAATTGAAACATATGAGTAATTCTATATCAGTTACAATTTACTCCTTTCTCTTTTGAATGTTGATCTAACTTTTCAATAGAAAATTGTTGCGGTGAATTTGTTGGGGTGATGGCTGTTGGGGAAAACTACGGTATTTATCCACAATCAGAATAACAGATAATCGGAAAAATAAAGTGCAAGAACCCAAAAACAACACAAACAATTTTACGTGGAAAACCCCTCTCAATTAGGGGAAAAACCACGGTGCGGATCTCCACGCACTAAAATATAATCCACTATGATAATCAAGAGTACAAAGCCAACAATCACGAGATCAAACAACAAGTAGACTATCTATCTTTGGTACTAGTACAAATTGACAAACCCTAGTTCAATTTAGTACTCCCACAAACCCAAAGATACACCCACAAATACCTGTCGATAACTGATCCGAGTACTTTGATTACCTTCACACGAACAAGCCGAATCAACCGTGAGTTGGACAAACCTTTTGGAGAACACCTCTGTTCCTCTCACTCTCTGTTTGTTTCTCTCTCACTGGCTCTCTTCTCTTGTTTTCGGCAGTCTTGTTTTGACACTGACCAAAAACCAAAAAGGCCAGGCCTTTTTGTTTCCCCACCTTTTAGCTTCTGGTGGAAGCTTCTTCACACCAATACTAGGCCACAAATCAGCTTACTTGTGGGTCTAATACACTAATCAAGGTAATAGCCCACAACTTGGGCAACAACACAAACTCACGCAGGTTTGTTTTCTTTCTTTTTCTGTTTTTGTTTTTCTTTTCTTTTTGTTTTATTTTATTTCTTTACAAACTTAAATAAAATAAAACACAACTTAATATAATATTTGGTATTTGGTATTTGGGGCGTTACCTCAACAATGGCTTAGAGAGAGAGAGAGAGAGAGAGAGGTCGCTTGGTAAGTTAAAACAATGGTATATAGGTCTTTTTATCTAAATAAATGTTGTATTTGTCCAAAACTCATGTTGTATTTTGCACTTGTGTTTTCAAATTGGTGAAAATAGCGAGGTCCATAAGCTTGGGTTCATTCTGCAACCTATATGGCACATGGCATCTAGAATGTAGAATTATCTTCTTGGAACCATGAAGATGAGCTAGCAATCGAGGCTATAATACTCCACGCTGATCATTGTCGTGTCTTCATCGGGTTCTAGCAAGGGTATTAATCATTCACGTTACCATTATATGATCTGTATGTCCTTTGTCTTTAGTCATGCCAAATTTTGTGATAAGAATAGTTGTGAGTTTTCATGAACAAGAGCAGCAGTTGATGCTTGATAATAATCTTCGAGCCGTTGACCATGAATCATGGAGAGTCCCAACCTCCTCTTCATCCCCACCAGCTTTAGCCAAAAATTCATCACGAACTGTAAAATTCTACGCCAGCTCCAAGAATCAACTTACCTAGCTTGGAAAACTTATACTCAGGCTTTTCAGATCATATAATTGAATCCAATTAACCCAGATAATATCAAATTGAGATGCAACCAAAAACTCCATTTCAAAACAAGAGAATTGTGTGCTTTACTTGTTTTTTAGGGAAATTGTATGCTTTTACTTTGTTGCTCCTTTAGTTTATTTTTTTTTTTCCTTTTTTCTTTTCCCCTTCCTTATATTTCTCTTCAAAGTTATTTTTGTGTTCGACATATACATGGATATATGTACGTACATATGTAGTTGAGTTTTTTCAATGCACGAATGTAACCTTGTCCCTTGCACGAACGTAATATTTTAGCTCCATAAAAATAGGGTACAAGTGAATGACGATCGAGGTACCCTTATCCCTTGCTATGTCATATATAGAGGTGATTAGAAATTCTGGGTTCTCAGTATTGGAATTGAAACTAGTTTGGAACCCGTGGTTTCGAAATCGAACCGGTTCAACCATTCCAATTCCGATTCCCAAAACTTAGAACCAATATCAACCAATTCCGATTTCTAACTTTTAGTAACCGAAACCGGTTGGGTATATAATATAAACTAGTCTCTATTCCAAATACCTGATATTGATAGGTATTCAGAACCTAAAATCTTAAATCACCCAAAATTTAGTAAATGAAAAATCAGTGAAATAGCATAACAGGTCTTTGACTCTTGCGTCTAGGCTTTTTGTGTTCTTGGATCACTATTTGGTATTTTAGCTATTTGCAGGCCTAACTTTTACCTAGGCCTAGGTCGATCCAGTAGGCCCAGTCTCACACGAATAGTCTCACATGAGCCATCTATAAATACAAGTTTGTCGAACTAAATTTCGTGATTTAATTTTCGGAACAGCACACCCCGTCACCTCCTCTCTTCCATGGCGACGGCAACCGGAAAAGAGAACATACCTACCGGGAAAACCTCTTTAGAAAGGAAAAGGGTAACCGAAATCGGAAAAAGAAAAGTGACGGAAAACCCAAGAACTTCTTCAGGTTAATTTCTTTCCAATTTCATTCGATTTGTTTTGTTTTGTTTTGTTTGTGTGTGGATGATTATCTTTTTTTTTTTTTTTTTTTTGTTGTAAAATTAGATTTGGAAAATCGGTTCTTGATGAAGATGGCGTCATTGGCTTGGCATTGAGGTACCATTTATACTCATTAATTCTTGGTGAACATGCTTTACTTTTTTTTTTTTATGCACCTTAGGGTTAGGGTTTCTTTTCCCTGTTTCAATTTTGGATTATTTGTGTGTGTATGTATGTGTACCCAATTGCTCTCTATGTTTAACATGCTGTAAGTCCATACTATCCATACAATCTGCTGTGAAATCATCTAAAATTATCCATCTAATTGCAAATGAGCCACACCATTGCCTCTGCGTCCAACGTGACACCATCGATACACCCTGACTCTCTTTGAACCCATAAATAGTACATCACCATCTTCATCGCGACCCATTACGCCAAACTGAACCCCACACCATCATTAGCATACCAGCATCACATTTAGTTTTAATAAAACCAGGCAAAGGAAACAGCCTCTCTGTGAGACTCTCACAAGGGTAAGGCTGCGTACAACCGACCCCCCCTTACCCTGCCTAGGCGGGACCCTCTTTGGAGGCACTGGGGTAATGTTGTTGAGGCAAAGGAAGTCGCCACAAGCCGCATCCTCTCTGTGGTGCAGGTGTTGCCAGATACTTGTTTATTCTGTGTTCCCTCCCTTTGCGTTTATTTTTAGTTTCTAGACAAATATATCTGTTCTGTTCTCAATGTATGCATAACTGCATTGGGAATCTTTGTTTTCAATTGGGAGTTGAAATAGTGTTTTCTGTTTTCCCACAAACTCATAGCTTTAACTCTTAACTAGCTAGATTGGGCTCTGGAACTTTATTCTTGCTCCGTTTGTTACTAGATTCATGTTTTTAAGTCTAAACAAAGTTTCGATATGTTGTTTAATTTGTTATATATGCTGTTAATCAAGTTAAATTGATGATACGTATGTTTTTTTTGTTTATTCATCATATCATCCATTCATCCACTATTTCTTTCATTCAACTATCTTTTAACCGTTACCAACTTTTTTCAAAATACATGCAACAGGGTTTGTCTCCAAGAAGAGATTGAATATCAAAAGATGAAAGCTCCGTGGTTGGTTCCCCATGAATGTGAACCAACCCTAGGCAAATATGTTACTGAACTTTCAAACATTAAGGATAAGGTCCCTGTCCATGCTTATGGTAGTTCCTCATCTTCGTCGACCACCAGCAAGAGCAGGAGTGTCGATGACAAGGTTTTTACATATAGGGATATCTGTGAAAAGTTTTCTTTTAGCGCCAAGATTCCAGAAGCTCTTGAGCGAGCTCAAACTATATACTGCGCAAGAACTTCATTACGCCACTACAACATGAAACATGACACTGACTATATGCTCGTGGAACCCATGCTTAGTGGCCGTGCTGCTAATTGTGGGATGGGTTTCCACTGTAACTTTACTGCTGCCAAGCTTAAGAAAAATAATAAGCCTTCCAAACCCAAGCTCTTTTAGGGTGACTTCCTGTGTCAAAATAAACAAGCCTCTAATGTAACGTGCTGCATTATTGTAGATCGTAAGTTCACTCACTTCTGCATTTACTCTTGATACTTCAATCTTTATTAGCGTTTAATTTTCTTTTCCTTTTTGAAGTGATGTTGTTTAGTTAGGATTTGTTGTAGCATATTATTTTGATCCATTCTCAGAATCTCAGTACTTACTCTTGTATTTGTGTTTGTTTTTCTGGTGCTTCAGCTGCTAAAGCTATCTATGGGATCTGTGACTTTTGTCCACCTGGTCTTGCTCATTGTCCTTGTATTCCCCATAGAAGTTTGTATCGTTTGATGAGGATGATGAAGGCTCCAAAAAATGACTCTTGCGATGTCTCATGTACAAAAACTCCTCAAGATGTATTCTGCGCAAACACTGCGCTGTCCTTGTATAACCAGAAACATGGCACTAACTATGAGATTGTGGTACCTGTGAAAAGCAATGTCACACACGATAGGTGGCCTTATTATCGGTACCACTGCAACTTTGTGGCCAAGCTCAAGAACCCTTGCAGTAGTAGCAGTGCTGAGGATGCTTCTCGGAAGCTATTTTTTGCTGAATTCCTGAAATCATGTTTAAACGGCACTGTCATTGACGTAGACTGCTGCATCTTGGATAGTAAGCTTATTGATTTTCTTCTTTCTTATCCCTCTGTATGGTGTTAATTTTGCCTGCTCGGTTTGCAATAATAAGTGCTGAACTTTGTTTGTTTTGGTTATTGTCTGTGTTTCAGCTGTAGAAAACATGGATGCATTCATTCGTCTTCAGAAGGAGTTTGATGATCACTGCTGGTTTTGTTCGGAGAATATTCTTCATCCTCCCTCTTATAAGGGTCGGGCTAGACCTCAAGGTCAAATAAACCCTGATGCTCAAATAAGCCCTGATGTGAGTGGGAGAACTATCTGTTCTTTGGTGTGCTGATCTCAGCCTTGTCTTGATAGCTCATATTACTACGCCTGTAATTAGCAAGCATTCTAAGTACTGTGACTGTAGTTGGCCGTTAGCGTGCATCCTATGCATTGTACTGTGACTGTAGTTGGCCTGCATCCTATGCATGTCTTAGTGAGTAGTTATGGGTCATTTGGTTTTTGAATATGTATGAGTGACGCACTTGGAATCATGATTATGAGCACGTAATCTTCTATATTTTTTTTCCTCTTGCAGTCATCTAATTATCATTAATGTAATACTAATGCATGCTTAGTCCTTTTATTTGTTTCTCTCTCTTTCTTTTTTATTTTTGTTATTATTATTATATATATATATATATATATATATATATATATATATATATATATATATTTTTAAATTTCTTATTATCAAATATATGTTCAGCCTTTATTAACGGCAAATGCTAGAGGCTGAATATATGAATATATATATATAGGTTTTCAGAACTGTATAAGTACAACCAACACCATTTCTAACAGCAGGTGTTTGAGATTATACCTTCATTAGAGTATACTTTTATTGGTATACCACATATATTATTGCAGATAACCATGATTGATTTGCAACACAAGCAAGGATATAATTAATTTTTTGAATGCAGAGCCGCAAAGCGGCATTACTCCATTGGTAACTTCAAGTGTCATAAATAATAAGCCTATGAACATCGGTGAACATCGGTCGGGAAATCCAAATCTCAAGGCTAGAAATGAGCAAGCTCATTGACGACACTATTAGAAGGCCTATGTACATGATTCCATTCAATTGACTCAAAGATATCAACAAAATCTAAACCATTTTCAACAACCAAAGTAAGTATAAAGTACACACCTAAGAGCTAAGACTATGTAAAGCATTAATAACAATATGGCAATCTCCTTCAACAATTATCTTCCTAAAACCATAAAGATGAGTTAGTGGTAAGCTGAGGTAAATGGCTTTGGGCTTCGCAATCACAAGTTCCCAGTCCTCACCGAATATCATTGATGCATGGTGCATTGGTGCACCAACTACTAGATAACGACCTCCTTTAACTGAGTCAGGATACTTTGGATCCAAACACCCTTTAACTCGACACATAACTCCAACACTAGACCTCGACGCACCTACTTCCCCGCAATCACAAACTTTCAATCCTCCCAGAATATATAATCTTTGTTGTGTCGTCTTCAGCTGAATTTAGCAAGGGTAATATTATTCGTGTTATCATTGTATGATTTGTGTCACCACAGCTAATATTTGATGATGATTTAGAAACTTCGACACCTTGGTTCATATTTTCAATACATTGTTCAAACAGTTTATCAACGCAGCAAAAGAAATTATGTGACTTTTATTCTACAAACTTTTCTTAGTCAGTAATGATATATTAAATCGATGCAACCAAAGTCATATTATGATGATTCATTAATGTTAGTCCAAGTAAAAACCCCATGTTTAGTTAGCATCGTACGTGTTCTCTATGCACGATTATGATCTTCATTCTTCCTATGTAGCGTCCTATGTATCGTCTCCACACGAATTAAGGACGGATGTATTAGAGTATAGTTATAGGTTTAGATATAAAGGCTACATGTTATACATTCATCCAATAGTCACATGAGATAATAAAAATGAAGGGGTTAATCGAAGACATGATGGAACATGCATAGATAATGAGTAATCTGGACCATTTAAGACATGTTCTTTTCAACTGGTTTTCAGTTTTGCCCAGTCTTCTCCACTTTTCTCCAGTTTTGCCCAATTTTCACCAGTTACAAGTTATAAAAATAGTTTCCCCTAATTTTGCCCAATTTTGCCCAATTTGACCCAATTTTGGTCCATTTTTCCAAGTTTGATATTTTGACATATTAAACATAATAATTAAATATACTGTATATTTAATCAAAATATAAAAATAAATATATGCATTAACTTTGTATTTACACATGCACAATAATAATAATAATAATAATAATAATAATAATAATAATAATAATAATAATAATAATAATAATAATAATAATAATAATAATAATAATAATAAAGTTTTTATTACTATTATTTTTTTATTATTTTACTTTTACAACAAATTATTATTATTATTATTATTATTATTATTATTATTATTATTATTATTATTATTATTGTTAATGTAATAATTAATGTTATTATTAAAAATTTTATTGTTATTATTATTATTATTATTATTATTATTATTATTATTATTATTATTATTATTATTATTAAGAAAAAAATCAAATGTACAAAATTTTCAGTTTCTCCCAGTTTTCCTCAGTTTCTCCGAGTTTGACCCAGCTTTCCCCAGTTTTTTTCAGTTACCAGTTAGACTTTCCAATTTTCGCCAATTTTGTCCAATTTTGCTTAATTTCTCCCAGTTAGCAGTTATCAGTTGAAAAGAACGAACCCTTAACACATTTTACAATGGAGTTAGGAGAGGCAAAGCTTGGTTTTAATTTAATAGGTTTTGGTGATGGTAGATTTTAAGTACATAAGTCACAAATGAGCTTTGCAAAGCATATTTCATATTGGCATGGTTATAAACTCGATGGTAGCTAATCAAATAGAGGGATGGTTTTGGTGTTAAGGGGAGGTATAATGAATTCATCAATAATAGAAATGAAAAAGTTATTATGAAAGTATGCTTCAATTTTTTTATGCTTCACAAGTAAATATTCTAGTTACGTTTTTAGGATAGTGAATGTTTCATTAGGCATATTCTCTTCACCTTTTTTTTATTGAACATCTGCAAAATAGTGAACTGAACTGAAATTTACTGAACTGAACTGATTTTTACTGAATCGACAATAACAAAGAGTAAAATTGTACTAACTGAATTTTTATGAATTGAACTGAAATTTACGGAACTGGACTGAAACTTACTGAATACTTCGGTGAAAAGGTGAAGAGAAAAAGGCCTTTGTAGATTCGATCAATTGCTACTATTCATTGTATTCCATCTCGCAACAAAATGTTTGAACTAAAACACATGGCAATAAGACTACACGAATTGTACTGAAAGAACATCAAGAGCCCAAAGAAAGCTAAGAAAAATGAAAATGAGTTGACCAATAAAATTACAGATTTGGCATATCCATACAATATGCACACGGATCATACAAATAGTCATGTGTCATTTTCAGAAAATATTACAAACATGATTATACTACATGTCTTATCCATTTAGCTTGTATCAGATGTTGTGGGTCAAACATAGAACATATACGGAGTATATCTCAAATCTCAATATGAAGTGTTTTAAAAATCCCATCCAATGGATTAAAAATGACAAAGTTATATTATTTTATAATTTGGAAC
The DNA here is from genome assembly GCA_038025085.1 of Tetragonia tetragonoides. Classification (NCBI taxonomy): domain Eukaryota; kingdom Viridiplantae; phylum Streptophyta; class Magnoliopsida; order Caryophyllales; family Aizoaceae; genus Tetragonia; species Tetragonia tetragonoides. The sequence continues at coordinate 24,508,556 of CM076139.1, read as the reverse complement.
AATATGCTAATAATTATAAATTTGATATTTCATTATTATGATAAAAAAATGTAATTATGATGCATTAATGAGGGACATGTTGGATGACTTACTTGTATGGTAGCTCGTGTTGTTACTACACGAATATTGACTCAATTGGTTCAAATAGAGGGCACACGCACACGCACACACGCGCGCGCGCACACACACATAGGAAGGGGAAGAGTCAGGTACAAACCCCCCCTTAATATACAAATCATACAAACTAAATACATTTAGATCAGTTTAATCTGACGGCAATGATATATCATATATTCATCAAACGCAAAGCACAACTTCATTGACATGCTTAGCAAAAAAAAAAAAAAAAAAAAAAAGAAAACTTCATTAACATACAATTACAGCTTCATTAACATTAAATTACAGCGTTATTAAAATGAAATCACAGATTCATTGACATAACCTTACAAATTCATTCCATTGTAATCATAGATTCATTACTTTATTAACATGCTTAGCAAAAAAAAAAAAAACTTCACTAACATACAATTACAGCTTTATTAACATTAAATTACAGCTTCATTAAAATGAAATCACAGATTTATTGACAACCTTAGAAATTCATTCCATTGTAATCATAGATTCATTACTTTTTCAATTATTTTTTATTTTGCAAATTCATTAAACTAATTTCTGGCCATTAGACCTCCCTCACTCTCTCTCCTCCCGTCACCCCCAACCACCACCGCCGTCGCTCCGACCACCAGCTCACTGCTGCACAATCGACTCCAGTACCATTACTCAGGCCACCACTAGGCGACCATCCGCACCACAGCCTCCCTCCCCCGACGCACCAATGGGTCAAAGTTAAAGTGAAAATCTTGCCGGAGACGCTCGAAGGTCGCCGACCATGGTTTCATGGCCGGAGACCACATATCAGAGGTCGGCGACCTCCGATCTATGGTCATCGGCCATGGAATGTTGGGCAGCGGCCGCCGGCTTGAGATCTGAATGGGGAGAGGAGAGAGAAGACCGCCACTCGCCGGGAAAAAGTGAGAAACCGCTGGGAGAGTAAAGGTCCGGTCGCCGGAGTAAAAGTGAGGAGAGAGAGAGAGAGAGTGTGTGCGTGTGGTGAATGAGAATGACGAAGGAAAACAGAAACTTCAGTTTCTAAACCATTAACATGATGCGCGATTTACAAAATTACCCCTTAACTTTACTGAATATTATTCATGTGTCCCTTTTTTCCCACACCAAATCTGGGCCATTGATGTTAAGATCTAATGGTCAAGATTAAGTTTGTACGGTTTGTATTTTAAGGGAGATTTGTATAGGAGCCTCCATATATATATATATATATATATATATATATATATATATATATATATATATATATATATATATATATATTTTAGGAGTCTTAGATAATGACAAAAGCTAAATGGTATAAAACAATTAGGAGTCAAGAGAATTATGTATGTAAGGTTACAAACATGATCACACAGAATACTATATATGAAGATGAGATCAAACTTGCCAAGTAAACGTTTTTTTTTTTTTTTGGCTCACGTTATAATTTGATCTTTGTCGAATATTCAAAATTGAGTGTAACCTTCTACAAGTTTCGCATAATGTAAAGGTGAGTTTGACTTGTAATAATAACTAAATTTTTATTGGTGTTATAACTCGATCTTTGTCGAATATTCAAAATTGTATGTAACCTTCTACACATCTCAAAAAAATTATAAATTATAAATTATTTAGGGCAATGCTAAATACAACATGTGTTTTTAACAAATACAACATTTTTTAGGACAAAATGACCCATATGCCCTTGTTTTAATTTTACTCATCTTCCTTCCCCATCAACACACTTTACTTCACCTTAATTCTCTCTCCTCACTTCAACACACTCATGGTTCCTTTGTCGTAATTCATCCATTATGTTCAATTAATGTTCAACTCAATCGTTTAAATTAATTATTTTAGTTTTAAAAATTTTGATACAAATATTGTTGGGTAAACAAATCTAGGCGAAAAATCTTGAGTCACCAAGATTAGGCGATAACATCCCAATACAGTCGCCAAAACCTGGCAACTCATTTAGAATACAATCGCCAAGATCTGGCGACCATAATGAAACATAGTCACCTGATGTGGGCGACAACACTATCGTATAGTCGCCAACTATGGGCGAAAACACGTTAGTACAGTCGCCAACTATGGGCGACAACACTATAGTACAGTCGCCTAACAGGGGAAAAAATACACAGCTATGTGAAAATATAATTTGTGGATTAAATTGTGTCAATTTGTTAATTTTAAATGTGAATGCAACTTAGTTTTGGGTTGATCGGTGCTGATGGCTCGATGGCGTTAGTGTGGTGGTGAGGTTTCCTTTCAATAAGTGTGGAGGCGTTGATGGTGGCGTCAGGCTCGATGGGTGCTTTTTCAGCTTGAAGGGAAGAGAGAGCTTGATCTGATGCAAGAGAGAGCTTGATCTGATGTTCCACTGCATAAGGATGCCAAGGGACTTGGTTTCAGTTTCAGGTCATCAATCTCCTGGAAGTGTTCGATTTCCAGGGGACAATAGAGGTAAAAGAATGGAAGAGAGAGAGAGAGAGAAAGGAAGGGAAAAGGAAGAAGACTCTTAAAAGATAATAAGGGTAAATGGATCTTTTTAGCTTCAAACAATGTTGTATTGGTTAAAAAACCATGTTGTATTTAGCACTTGTGATTATTTATACCATCAAATGATCGTACCCAAAGTTAATTGCCGTGATAATGTTTTGAATATGATATTGAAAAATAGAATAAATAAGGAAAAAATAAAAACATATAAAAGTTAACCCGTCACACGGGCAAGATTCCTAGTAAAAATAAATAAATGATTAATTGCATAGGTATTTTTCCTTCGGTCAAAAAACAAAGAGAGAAGAAAATAGTTCTACTCGAGCCAAAAAGAATATTGTGCTACGTACTACTACTTATTTGCCATAAAAAGAGAATTGGTTTATTGAGTGAATAAAAAGAGAATTGGTTTATGTAACAGTGTCATTAGTCTTATTCCTAAGGTGGACTGTCCTACGTCCATTAGAGAGTTTCGTCCTATTAGTTTATGCAACACTTGTATAACCTTGTGACTAAAATCTGGGTGATTAGATTGAGATCCCATCTAGGTAGTGTAACACTCCCAAATTTACAACGATTTTCAGAGAACTATCGACGTCGCTATCCACGATTCGACACCACTGAACCGTCACAAACTCAAGGGTTGTTACTGCAACATTTATCACTAAGGAATAAATGCTAAGCAGAAAGGGAAAATTAGGTATCAAAGGTAGCATCTAAACAAATTAAACATAAATATCAGAGTTGTGTATCAAGTGATCTTAAGTCCATTAAAGTCTTATTACAACTTTGCCTTCAAGGGCACAAACCAAAAATCCCAATTATCCAAAGTAACCAATAAATCAATAGTTCTAAACAAACAACCCACATTCAACCTTCAAGCAAACCGTCCTCACTCGGCTACGCTTGCACTTTGGTTTCCGTGACGGAAACAAGGTACAGAAGAAAAGAGAAGAAACAAAAGAAAACAAAAATCAGATAAACTGAACAAACATCGTCCATACCCATTAAAAACACTTTCGCAAACCTTACCTGGGTTTTAGAAGAATCATTGAAATTCATTTGCATGCACAAGTAGTCATACAATCAAGCACACACATACTCAATATTCAATTACATGTAATTCTTGCATTAGTGATCAGTCGAACACAAAAAGGTAAACCATCTTGATTAGAGTAATAAGAGAGCGAATAGAACAACGATTACCCATACTGTTCATAGATAGATATAGACATGTCATGGACTTACTCTAGTGTATACTCACACTATCTCTAACATAATAATCGATACGTAGAGAATTAAACAATGGGGAATGATCCGTCCCGAACACACTACGAGGTGTCCATAAAAGTAACTTGGGAATCGCGCATCCCTAGACTACATCAATTAGATAAGTCTCGATAGCTCGACTACTCCTAGGGATCCATTAGGAGTCTTATTCTCATTTACTTTAATTCACATACTTGCATTGATTGACCTAGTGGTACAACGAAACCACGACATACTACTTCATTTCATGCTCATGATAATGAATAATAATAATAACGAATAATGACATAAATGCATATTAACAATAGTCATGCTTCATACATGTCTAACGAAATTTCGGCACCACATCGGCAGTAAATCATGATATCCAAAAAATTACACTTTCACAAATAACATCAAGATATAATAGTAGGTGCTCATTAACACTCAATAATATCCCTTTCCAAATAGCACATATTATTATATCTTAATAATATTAGAAATTCAACATCACCATAATTAAACATTAATTAGCATATGAACTAATTAATTAACGAAACTTTATAAACTTATTATACTCAATATAATTCATATTTACAGCGAAGAATAAATTTCAAATTCTCATAATTAACGACGATATAATTTAATCATTCTTCGCATATTAAATTCACAATAATAATCAATTAGCACATAACACATCAAAATAGTTTTGATGGGGCTTTGGAAAGAGGTAGGCACAATCGCTTACCTAACAAACGCTCACTACGCAGTACGTAAGCTCCACGTACAAAGATAATCACGCTTAGTCGTTAAGCCCTAATTAAAAACAATTACCGAAACCCAGTTTATTCAATACGAAACTCTAAACAGTACTGAAACTATAAACTGATATTTTTATTAAACTCCTTGATTTATTCCAACCAATCTAGGCTTTTAGAAAATCCAAATTCGGGTACCAAACGAGTACAAAAAAATTAAAACAAGAAATCAAAAATACTGAAAATCGCCAAAAACCTGCACGAAAATCAGAATACGCGAAAACTAAAAACCAACAGCTCAGCCCGTGAAACACCACCACGACCTCCACCCATGGTGGTCCGGTGACCCCCTCACCACCCACCAGCGCCGGTAGTGGTGGTGGGTCCACCGTGGTGGCTCACGGCAGCCCGTACGAAAGAGAGAGAAAAGAGAAGGAAAGAAAGAGAGATGGTGGCTCACCATTGGCGGGACGGCGGTGACCGGCGACCTCTGGTTGTTTCCGGCAGGAGGAGGAGAGAGAGAGAGAGAGAGAGAGAGAGTTCAAGAGAGAGAAATAGATGGTGAGCAACATAAAGAGAGAACAAGAGGAAGAGAAAGGAAACGGGAGAGAAAGAAGGAAGAGGAGAGAGAAAGCTTACCAAAGTCATGGTGATGGCGGCGACAGCGGCAGAGCTCGCCGGTGACAGCAAGGGAAGAGGAGAGATAGAGATCGGATGGAGAGAGAGAGTGTAGGGTTAGGGTTGTTCAGTTTTGCAAACTGATGAAAGTCTCCATCCTTTTCCTTATATAGCCACCCATAAGGGTTTGAGTCAACAATAGTCAAGCTAGGAATAAAAGAAATATTCCCATTAAATTTAATTGAATAAATTCTCCCGATACAATAATAAAAGAAATAAGAATTCTCTCGATCGTCAAAATCATTTAAATAAAACTCTCAAATAATTTGATAATAATAAATTCCGAAACCTCCATAATAATAATTAATATTATTATGACTTTAATTGAATAAATTGAATCGTTATATAAATATACGATTTAAATTTCCGAAACTATTTATAAATGAATTATAAATCGATATTATAATTATAGTAAATATTGGGGTATCACATTCTACCCTCCTTAAAAGAAGTTTCGTCCCAAAACTTGAAACATGAAGTAATCACTTCTCAACGACGAAACGAGCTTACCCATGTGAAGGTAAAATTGAAACATGAAGTAATCACTTCTCAACGACGAAACGAGTTTACCCATACAAAGGTATAAAACGATTTTAGGACAACGACAATGCAATGCGTGTAGTACGGTTGTGATCTAAGTCGATTAGCAATGCAGCATGCAATACTAGAACATGCAACTCGTGCAAGGGTAAACAAACACGAAATCACTAGGTGTGACATTCTACCCTCCTTAAAAAGGGTTTCGTCCCGAAACTCAAATGGAATTAGTACCTTCAATAAAGAGTTCTGGGTACTTCTCGCGCATCATGGATTCAGCTTCCCATGTTGCCTCTTCTTGACCATGACGGGACCAAATAACTTTCACAATCGGAATAGTCTTTGTACGAGTCGAGCGCTCTTTTCAGTCAGTGATCTCGATCGGACGTTCTTCATACCTCAAACTCTCGTCAAGTTCGATCGTTTCAGGTTGAACGACATGAGTTGGATCATGTACGTATCGCTTCAGTTGAGAGACGTGAAAGACATTGTGGACTTTTTCAAGTTCCACAGGCAAAGCTAAACGATAGGCAACTTCACCAATCCTCTCTAGGATTTCGTAAGGTCCAATATAACGAGGACTCAATTTCCCCTTACGACCAAAACGCATAACACCCTTGGTAGGAGATACTCGCAAAAGTACCTTGCTTCCTACCTCAAATTCTTCAGGTCTACGACCTCTATCCGCATACGATTTCTGGCGATCCTGTGCACTTCACATCTTCGTTTGAATCACCTTCACAATGTCGACAGTCTGCTGGATCATATCAGGACCCAAAACCGCAGTCTCGCTAATATCGTTCCAACATACAGGCGATCTACACTTCCTACCATACAATGCTTCATATGGTGCTCGATCGATGCTTGAATGATAGCTGTTGTTGTAGGAAAATTCTATCAATGGAATCTGTTTATCCCATGAACCTTGGTATTCGAGGGCACACGCTCGAAGCATATCCTCCAGAGTCTGGATTGTTCTTTCCTCTAGCCATCTGTTGCAGGATGAAAAGCGGTACTAAACTTCAATTTGCTTCCAAAAGCTTCTTGTAATTTCTGCCAGAAGTTAGAGAGAAATCTCGAGTCTCTATCAGAAACAATATCTTCAGGTACACCATGAAGTCTCATGACCTCCTTGACGTACACGTCAGCCAATTTCTCCATTTCCCACGTGTCATGCATAGGGATGAATCGTGCGACCTTCGTCAAACGATCTACAACCATCCAAATGGCGTTGTTCTTCTTTTGTGTCAAAGGTAAACCCATGAAAAAATCCATAGAAATTGAATTCCATTTCCAAGTTGGAACTTCCAGTGATTGTACCATTCCACCCGGTCTCTTGTGCTCGATCTTGACTTTTTGACATGTCAAACACTTCGCTACGAATTCAGCGACATCTTGTTTCATGGCTTTCCACCAGAAAACTTGGCGAAGATCTTTGTAAAGCTTATCTCCACCAGGATGTACAGAATACGGCGTATTATGAGCTTCACCCAGAATCTGACTTTTGATAACTAGGTCATTGGGTACGCAAACATGTTCTCGAAATCTCATAATTTCATCTTTGCCCAAAGTGAAGTCCTCGGACCTACCCTCGTCTTTGTGGTTTAGAATCCGCTGAAGATCCTCATCATCACCTTGCTTATCTTTGATCTCCTCTAGCAATATTGGTCGAACATTCATATGTGCTAAGGTACACTGAACGTCACCTTGAAACACAATCTCCACCTCGAGATTTTGCAAGTCACGTATGATCTCCTTAGGAAGCACTAAAGCAGTATTTAACGAATGTCAAGTGTTCCTACTCAAAGCATCAGCGACTACGTTCTCTTTACCCTCATGGTACTGGATATCGATGTCGTACTCTGTCAGAAGTTCTAGCCATCTCCTTTGACGCATGTTCAACTCTTTCTGCGTAAAGATATACTTGAGACTCTTGTGATCAGTGAACATCTTGACTGCGGAACCATACAGGTAGTGTCGCCAAATCTTCAATGCAAATATGACAACAACAAGTTCTAGATCGTGCGTAGGATAGTTGTCTTCATGCTTCTTCAGTTGTTGTGAGGCGTAAGCCACGACCTTTCCATCTTGCATCAGGACACAACCTAATCCATGCTTAGACGCGTCACTGTAGACCTCATATCCTTCTGTTCCTGACGGCAATGTCAAAATAGGTGCACTCGTAAGACGTTTCGTCAACTCTTGGAAAGCAGTCTCACACTTGTCGGACCACACAAACTTTGTCGTTTTCTTCATCAAATTCGTGATTGGCTGCGCAATCTTTGAAAAACCTTCTACAAATCGTCTATAGTATCCAGCAAGTCCAAGAAAACTCCGAACTTCGGTCACGGTCATTGGTCTTGGCCAATCTGTAACAGCTCGAATCTTCTCTGGATCTACGGCTACTCCATCCTTAGACACCACGTGTCCTAAGAAAGATACCGTGTCTAACCAAAACTCACACTTAGACAACTTGGTGTAAAGTTGATGTCTTCGCAGAATCTCCAAGACAGTACGTAAATGTTGCTCATGCTCCTCGGCGTTCTTCGAGTAAACCAGAATATCATCGATAAAGACTACAACAAACTGGTCTAGGTAAGGCTGGAAAGTACGGTTCATCAAGTCCATAAACTTCACAGGCGCATTCGTCAACCCAAAAGGCATCACAGTGAACTCGTAGTGCCCATACCTCGTCCTAAACGCTGTCTTCGCAATATCAGGCTCAGAGATCCTCAACTGATGGTATCCTGATTGTAGGTATATCTTTGAGGAAATAGATGCACCACACAGTTGGTCAAACAGATCGTCAATTCGGGGAAGTGGGTACCGATTCTTGATTGTGATCTAGTTTAACTCGCGGTAGTCAATGCACAGTCTCATACTACCATCCTTCTTTCACACAAACAAAACAGGAGCACCCCAAGGCGATACACTCGGACGTATGTATCCCTTTTCTAACAAGTCCTCAAGTTGTGTTTTCAGTTCCTTCATCTCAGCAGGTGCCATACGATACGGTGCTTTAGAAATTGGTGCAGAACCTGGAGCAAGGTCGATCGTAAAGTCGATAATGCGTTGTGGAGGCATTCCGGGAATCTCTTCGGGAAACACATCAGCGTACTCGGAAACTACAGGAATAGGCTGCGGAGCTTCCGTCTCGCGACTCGTATCCACTACATGACAAAGGTAAATCGCTTCACCCTTAGTCACGCACTCTTTAACCTTCATAGTTGCCATCACCTTCAGTTTAGGTTTGACCCCAACTCCTCGGTAAGTGATCCTCTTACCTTTAGGTCCTCGCAAAGAAACGCGTTGTTCGTAACATTCTAACTTAGCCCTATACCTGACTAACCAATCCATTCCCAATATTACGTCAAAGTCCTTCAAATCCATCTGAATCAAATCCGCGGGTAAATCGGAACCAGCTATCCTAATCGGACATTTTTCATACAACACTTTACACTTAGCAATCTATCCATCTGGCATCCTCATATTTGCACTATATACAGAACTAGGTTCTAATACTATCTTAGATGCAAAGTACTTAGAAAGAACAGAATGTGTTGCGCCACTATCAAACAAAATAAAAGCGGGAAAAGAATGAACAAGAAAAGTACCAACGATCACGTTCGGGTTTGCTTCTACTTCATTGTGATTCATCACAAAAATTCTGCCATTAACCCCTCTATTGTTGTTGTTTGGCGCGGGATTAGCAGTAGCAGGAGTTTGAACTTGGTTGTTCACAGCAGGAGCAGCATTGTTCCGGTTGTTGTTGTTGTTGTGATCCCCGTTTCCACGGTAGTTACCACCATTACCACGATAGCCATTGTTATTCCCACCACGATTGTAGTTGTTATCGCGGTTCTTCCCATTACCATTCCTACCTCGGCTCCAACATTAAGAAGCTTTATGACCCGGCTTGTTGTACTCATAGCATTGCGACACATCACCTCGGCAGTTCTTACCTGTTACAGCGAGTACAAGGCGTATTCCTTCTGGCCATTATTGTAGCTCGATGACTATTCGAGTCACGATTTCTGTTCGCATTGTGGTTCTGACCACCTTGGTAGTTGTTGTTGCCATTAGGACTTGGCCTCTTGTCGCCATTGCTCCATTGCGATAGATTGCCTTCGTTGCGCTTGTTCTTGCCCAGATGCATGTCACGACGTCCAACAATCCTCTCCTGATTCAGGGCCTTGTCATAGGATTCCTGAAAAGTGATAGATTGTCCAGCGACAAAATGTTGAATATCCCATTTCAGTCCGTCCTCGAACCTTTCGATTCGCTTAGCTTCGGTTGTTAGCAGATTAGGAGCAAAAATAGCAAGCTCGTTGAACTTGGCAGCATACTCGGCCACAGACAGCTTGTCTTGGCTTAACCCTTCAAACTCATGCTGCTTCAGGCGTCGTAGAGCACTAGGACAAAATCTAGCACGAATGAATTCCTTAAAACGATCCCAATTATAGTTCGGCGTTGAAAGCAAGTCCGTTCGCACATCGTTCCACCATTTGTTAGCTTCGCCCTTCAGATAGTACGTTGCAGAGCTAACCTTCATGTTGTTAGGCCGATTTGTAGCCAGGAATAACTTTTCAAACTCAATGATCCAAGTCTCCAGCTTTGTTGGATCGACACCACCTTCGAACGTAGGAGGTTTAAGAGCGTCAAAATCTCGGAAAGTACGCGCTGTAGAAGCTTGAGCGGTTTCCAGTTCTTCTTGGCGTGCCATTTGTCATGCCATGATTTCGACCACATCGGTCCGACCATCCTCGAGTCTAGCGATTCTATCGGCGTTGGTTGACATTTTCGCGAATCTGAGAATGTAAAAGTAATGGTATGAACACCATTCACACAAATTGCACATCTCGACCCTTTAAGGTCTAATTGAGAGAAATAGTTTGTAATTGAAACCTTTCTCTTGACATTTAGCATATAGCATATAAGTTTCGAAGATCGACCTTACATCGTAGGTCAAGCAACATACTTGCTTTACTGTTCTCAGTTCTTATGCATAATAGTTCGATAGGAATACAATACACTTTAGACATGTAAGTTTCACATGAATAGACAAAGATGTTCATAATGCACATAAAGAGGCTCCATACTATTTTAGTAGGGCATAAGCAATTACACATAATGATTTTGATATGCTTTAGCACTTGGCTCACAAGAGAGTTGATAATGCTCAACAAAAATTTTGCCATAATTTCGACATGGATTTCCCATCATGTCACGACGATAAGAGATAGCATTCATGCTTTTAGTCAACCATGCAAATATGTGACACAATAATGATATAAACGAATCATAACGACTTTCATATAATCAAATGAAATAGTTTTGCAATAAAATAGATTGCAAAATAAATAAGAGTAATAAATATTTGTTGCTTAGGCAACTACACACCATCATCAAACTTGACCACGCAGGGCCATCACAAAAGTGGAATAATGTTTCTAATCAAAACGAATAACTCTAGCCAACAAAAAAAAAAAAAAACTAAACAGCAACTGGGTTTTGCTTCGACCCGGTAGGCGTATCATCATCATCATCCCTCCTTGGCTTCACTTCCCTACAGGGAGTGTAAGGATGCTCGTCACCTCTAAACTTTTGAGGCATGAAGCGCCTTCTAAAGTTATCCACGAGTTTGTGCTTCTTTGGCTAGCAGCTCTCGCATATGTCCTTCGGAGCAGGCACCAAGACGTGATTAACCTTCCATTCGAACTCAGACAAGCATAACTCATTGCCAACACCCTGAAAAGTTAGCGCCCAACGATTGCCTTTGTTGTACTTCTCATCGTTGATGTAGCCACTCCTCAGTACCACATCGTCATACTTCTCCTTGAGACCTCTCCAAGGATGTAGGTTGGGTAAGCCAGCTAGTAAGAGTTCTACCCAGAAACCTTGGTGTATCCTCGTACTGTTCTCATATTCATAACGCTCGATCGTAGTGAATGCACGATCAATGTAGGCACGGATGTCATCTAGCTCGGAATCAGTGGCAAAGAAAGGCTCCACAGGAGGAGACACATCAGCAGGAGGCGATGGAGGTACAGAGTTGTTGCCGCTTGCATCACCAATATCCTCTAAGTCTGGCATGCTAGGTGAATCAGGGACTCCAGCTCCATACTCAAATCGCATCTCTAGTTCCACAGAGTTAAGCTCAACACTTGGCTCGTCCGCAGGAGCATCGTGAGCTTCAGGTTCGGACTCGGTAGGTTCCTCTTCAGGATCAAGATCCTCGTTGGCTTCCAAATCATGGTTCGGCTCTATCGGGGCGTCATCGTTGTGAGCATCAAGCGCGGGTTGGTCCACCTCGAGCTCGTGCGCGCCATTGACGTGTGCCTCGGGCTCGGGTGCGGCCTCGTCGTGCATCGGCTCACTATCGGAAATATCTACGTATTCCACCTCGTTCTCGGGAGCAACGATCATCGCTCGTGGTTTTCTACCTCTAGTCGACTTCATCGTGGTCAAACGAGTAATTTCCATCTACAAAAGGGCAATCAAGCAATAAGAACATTTAAATCACGATTAAAGTGATTTCAAGTAGTCCCTAACTTCTAGGACTACTACGCTCATCGGCTTTAATTATATTTTATTTTTCCCATAATGAAACTAATCTTTATTAATTCATTTATTAAACCTATGCAACCTTTTAAACCTAGGGCTTTGATACCATTTGTAACACCCCCAAATTTACAGCGATTTTCAGGGAACTATCGACGTCGCTATCCACGACTCGACACCATTGAACCATCACAAACCCAAGGGTTGTTACTGCAACATTTATGACTAAGGAATAAATGCTAAGCAGAAAGGGAAAACTAGGTATCAAAGGTAGCATCTAAACAAATTAAACATAAATATCAAAGTTGTCTATCAAGTGATCTTAAGTCCATTAAAGTTTTATTACAACTTTGCCTTCAAGGGCACAAACCAAAAATCCCAATTATCCAAAGTAACCAATAAATCAATAGTTCTAAACAAACAGCCCACATTCAACCTTCAAGCAAATCGTCCTCACTCGGCTACACCTGCACTTTGGTTTCCGTGACGGAAACAAGGTACAGAAGAAAAGAGAAGAAACAAAGGAAAACAAAAATCAGATAAACTGAATGTCGTTCATACCCAGTAAAAACACTTTCGCAAACCTTACCTGGGTTTTAGAAGAACCATTGAAATTCATTTGCATGCACAAGTAGTCATAAAAATCAAGCACACGCATACTCAATATTTAATTACATGCAATTCTTGCATTGGTGATCAATCGAACACAAACAGGTAAACCATCTTGATTAGAGTAATAAGAGAGCGAATAGAACAACGATTACCCATACTGTTCATAGATAGATATAGACATGCCATGGACTTACTCTAGTGTATACTCACACTATCTCTAACATAAAAATCGATACGTAGAGAATTAAACAATGGGGAATGATCCGTCCCGAACACACTAGGAGGTGTCCATAAAAGTAACTTGGAAATCACGCATCCCTAGACTACATCAATTAGAAAAGTCTCGATAGCTCAACTACTCCTAGGGATCCATTAGGAGTCTTATTCTCATTTACTTCAATTCACATACTTGCATTGATTGACATAGTGGTACAACGAGACCACGACATACTACTTCATTTCATGCTCATGATAATGAATAATAATAATAACGAATAATGACATAAATGCATATTAACAATAGTCATGCTTCATACATGTCTCACGAAATTTCGGCAGCACTTCGGCATTAAATCATGATATCCAAAAAATTACACTTTCACAAATAACATCAAGATATAATAGTAGGTGCTCATTAGCACTCAATAATATCCCATTCCAAATAGCACATATTATTATATCATAATAATATTACAAATTCAACATCGCCATAATTAAACATTAATTAGCATATGAACTAATTAATTAACGAAACTTTATAAACTTATCATTATACTCAATATAATTCATATTTACAGCGAAGAATATATTTCAAATTCTCATAATTAACGACAATATAATTTAATCATGCTTCACATATTAAATTCACAATAATAATCAATTAGCACATAACACATCAAAATAGTTTTGATGGGGCTTTGGAAAGAGGTAGGCACAATCGCTTACCTAACAAACGCTCACTACGCAGTTCGTAAGCTCTACGTACGAAGATAATCACGCTTAGTCGTTAAGCCCTAATTAAAAATAATTACCGAAACTCAGTTTATTCAATACGATACTCTAAAAAGTACTGAAACTGTAAACCAATATTTTATTAAATTCTTTGATTTATTCCAACCAATCTAGGATTTTGAAAATCCAAATTCGGCTTCCAAACGGGTAGAAAAATTAAAACAAGAAATCAAAAATGCTGAAAATCGCCAAAAACCTGCACGAAAATCTGAATACGCGAAAACTAAAAACCAACAGCTCAGCCCATGAACCACCACCACGACCACCACCCATGGTGGTTCGGTGACCCCTTCACCACCCACCAGCGCCTGTGGTGGTGGTGGGTCCACCGTGGTGGCTCACGGCAACCCGTACGAAAGAGAGAGAAAAGAGAACGAAAGAAAGAGAAAAGGAAAGAAAGAGAGATGGTGGCTCACCAATGGCGGGACGGCGGTGACCGGTGACCTCTGGTGGTTTCCGGCAGGAGGAGGATAGAGAGAGAGAGAGACTTTAAGATAGAGAAACAGATGGTGAGCAACATAAAGAGAGAACAAGAGGAAGAGAAAGGAAACGAGAGAGAAAGAAGGAAGAGGAGAGAGAAAGCTTACCAAAGCCATGGTGATGGCGGCGACAGTGGCGGAGCTCGCCGGTGACAGCAAGGGAAGAGGAGAGAGAGAGAGTGTAGGGTTAGGGTTGTTCAGTTTTGCAAACTGATGGAAGTCTCCATCCTTTTCCTTATATAGCCACCCATAAGGGTTTGAGCCAACAATAGTCAAGCTAGGAATAAAAGAAATATTCCCATTAAATTTAATTGAATAAATTCTCCCGAGTCAATAATAAAAGAAATAAGAATTCTCTCGATCGTCAAAATCATTTAAATAAAACTCTCAAATAATTTGATAATAATAAATTCCGAAACCTCCATAATAATAATTAACATTATTATGGCTTTAATTGAATAAATCGGATCGTTATATAAATATACGATTTAAATCTCCAAAACTATTTATAAATGAATTATAAATCAATATTATAACTATAGAAAATATTGGGGTATCACAGGTAGGCTCATCCCCCCAAATCAGAGTAGTTTATTCATGGTAGTTGGAGTGAGATTTATGTCATTGTTGCCTCGAAAATTGTTCACTCAATTGCTAATATTAAGGGGAAAAAATATATTTTTTGCCCTTAAATTAGAACTTGAAATGGGATTTTGTGAGATATTGTTTACAGTCCTCTAATTTTGACAGCAAAGCCATTGAGTTAATTATGAATTGTGTGTCTTCCTTGTCAACTTATGTTCTTATTAATGGGCAAGTTTTCAAAACTTTTCACCCTTTTTGAGGGATTCAGCAAGGTCATCCACTCTCTCACACGTCTTCATTATCTGCATGGAATCTCTTTCCAAGATGATACATGAAACTTGTAAGGAAGGAAAATGGATCCTTTTTGCCATTGGGGGAAAGAAACTGGAAATTTCTCATCTTTTGTTCGCAGATGATCTTCTTATTTTTGGTGAGGCTAGTGAATCTAATGTTAATAATGTTTTGTCCGTTTTAAACACTTTTTGTAAAGCCTTGGGTATTAAGATCAATTGTGAAGAATTATACCAGGAAACATATCTCTCCTCAATGTGTTGTAAAGGTTGATCTCCAGAAGGCGTATGACTCTCTTGAGTGGGTGTTCTTACAGCAAATGCTTATGGAGTTGGGTTTCCATCATCAATTTATCAAATGGATTATGGAATGCATTTCCTCTGTTTCATATTCTATTTTTATGAATGGTGAACTCACATCCCCTTTTAAGGCTAGGAGATGGCTGAGGCAAGGGGACCCTTTGACTCCATTTCTATTTGTCATCTCCATGGAGTACCTTAATAGATGTATGAGTGTTTTGAAAGAAAAACCTGACTTTAAATTTCACCCCAAGTGCTCGAAACTCCACATTACTCACTTGACCTTTGCGGATGATTTATTGTTGTTTGCTCGTGGTGATTCTATTCTTCACGAATGCTTCTCTACTTTTTCTGTTGCGTCTGGACTTCAATCAAACCTTGCTAAAAGTTCGGTCTATTTTGGAGGTGTTAACCTTGATGATAAAGACGTGATTTTGGAGTTCTTAGGCTTCTAGGAGGGATCTCTTCCATTTAGATATTTGGGGGTTCCCTTATCATCAAAAAGCTTAGTGTTGTTCAGTGTCGAGTTCTGGTGGATAAAGTTGTTGCAAAACTTCTTGGACTGCTAAATTCTTATCTTATGCTGGGAGAGTTCAGCTGGTCAGAGCAGTACTGTTTGGGGTCCAGGCTTATTGGACCCAAATGTTTATCCTACCTAAAAAGGTTATGAGTCTCATTGAAGCTTTATGTAGAAGTTTTGTTTGGTCTGGTGCAAATTCTGTTACTAAGAAGGCTTTAGTTACCAGGGATAAATTGGGCACCCCCAAAGTTGCAGGTGGCTTAAATCTTATCAATTTGCATCTTTGGAATTCAGCTGCTATTGTTAAGCTTTTCTAGGCATTATCTCAGAAGAAAGACAGATTATGGATCAGATGGTTGCCCGCTTATTATATAAATCAAGATGACGTGGTGTGATACCCCAATATTTTCTATAATTATTATATCGATTAAATGATTTATAAATAGTTTCAGAGATTAAATCGTATATTCATTTAAGGATTCGATTTATTCAATTAAAGCCATAATAATATTTATTATTATTATGGGACTTTCATAAATTGCATTTATTAATTTTGAGGAGTTTAATTAAAATGATTTATATATGAATAAGAATTATTCATATAGTTTTAATTAGTTTTAATTAGCTTTTTAAATCAGAAAATTATTAAATAAATTCCTAAACCTAGTAGTCTTTGACTTGGGTTGACTGAGGGCCTATATAAGGAAAAGGGTGAGACAAATGATCAATTTTGCAAACTGAACCAAAACCCTCACACACACTCTCTCTCTCTCTCTCACCCGAAATCTCTCTCTCTCTCTCTCTCTCTCTCTCTCTCTCTCTCTCTCTCTCTCTCTCTCACCTCAGTCGTGCACCTCACCGGAGAACCACCGGACCGTCGCCCTCTTCCCGGCGGTAAGCCCCTCTCCTTCTCCCTCTCTTTTTCTCTTTCTTTTTCCCTTTCTCTTTCCGCGGGTCTCCCGTGCGCGCAACCTCACGCGCGACCTCCAGGCCGCCGGAGTACCACCGGACCACCGGGCCGACGCCCAGGTGGTGACAGCCTTTCCCCACTCCTTCTCTCTCTTTCTTTCCTTCTCTCTCTCCCTCGCGTTCTCTTCCTCTCTCTTCGCTCTCTTTCTCTCTCCTCTTCGCCGGAGCATCGGCGACCACCACCACCGGCCATGGTGGCCAGTGGGTGGTGGTGGTGATGGTGGGTCGGGTTATGGGTCCAATGCATGGGCACCCATGACCTAGACCTAGTTTTGAACTTAGGGTTTCGTTTTTATATTTTTCGTAATTATTAATTCGATTTTCAGTATTTTCGATTTAATTTTTTTTTCCTGCACTCATGCGGAATCGGAATTCAGGTTTTCAAAAGCCTATATTAGTTGAAATAAATCAATGAATTTAATAAAAATATCAGACTGAGATTTCGTTACTGTTTGTATTTTCGTATTTAATTAATACTGATTCGGTAATTGTTTTTAATTAGGACCTAACGAGCAAGCGTGATTATCGTCGATTGGTTGGAGCATACTTACTATTGGTAGTGTATTAGTGGTAAGCGCTCATGCCTACCTTCTTCCAAAGCCCCATCAAAACTATTTTGATGTGTTATGTGCTAATTGGAAATTTGTTGTGAATTTAATATGCAAAGCATGATTAAATTATATCGTCGTTATTATGAGGTTATTAAGCATGATTCACTGCTGTAAATATGAATTATAATTAGCATGTCGATGTTATCATGTTTTGGGAATTAATTGGTCCATATGATGATTATTGGACAATTGTTGAATGGTGAATTATTAGTATTATTATGCTGTTAATTATGTGCTAATTGGTATGGGTATTATTGAGTGCTAGTGAGCACATATCTATTATTGATTGAATGACTTTGGATGATTGTGAATTTTTGGATATCATGTTACCCTGCCGAAATGCTGCCGAAATTTGGCTAGACATTACTTGTCTTCATTATTGAATTATCGTCGTTATTGAATTAAAGCATGTTTAATTCTCATCGTATTGAATTATCATTATTGTCGTTATTTACTATTCATTGTCAAGAGCATGAAATGAATTAGTAAGTCGTGGTCTCCTAGTACCACTTATGTCAACCAATGCAAATTATGTGAATTGAATTAAATGAGAGTAAGACTCCTAATGGATCCCTAGGAGTAGTCGAGCAATCAGGATTGCACCTAATGGTGTAGTTCAAGGGATGAGTGATTCCCAAGTTACTTATGGACACCTCGTAGTGTGTCTGGGACGGATCATTCCCCAATTATTAAGTCCTCTAGGCTCGTGTAATTGTACTAGAGGTAGTGTGCACACTAGAGTCATTAAGTACATGGCGTGATTGTATCTTCGATAAACAGTATAAGTAATCGCTGTTTTATTCGCTCTCTTACATCTCTCTAATCAAGACGGATTGTCTGTGTCGTATTTCGTATGATCACTATACAAGAATTGTATGTAAAAGAATGTCGTTATGCGTATGCTTGATTATATGCTTATGTGCGTATGCAAATGAATTTCAATGATTCTTTTAAAACCTCAGGTAAGGTTTGCGAAATGTTTTTACTGGGTACAAATGACGTTTATTCAGTTTATCTGATTTTTATTTCTCTTTTGTTTCTTTTCTTTTCTTCTGTATTTTGTTTCCGTCACGGAAACCAAAGTGCAGGTTTAGTTGATTGAGGACGTACAGCTTGGAAGGTTAGAGTTGGCGTCGGTTTGTAGAACTGTTTCTGTCAGTTTAGATCGTGGGATTATTTGATTTGGTTTTGGCCCTCGAAGGCAAGTTGTAATAAATTTGGTTTAATGGTTTTAGCTCACTATATAGACAACTCTGATATTAACTGTTTAGTTTGTTTAGTTCCTTAGTAAGCTCCTTTTGATGCCTAGTCTTTCTTTCTGCTTAGCATTTACTCCTTAGTGATAAATGTTGTAGTAACGCCCTTGGGTTTGTAACGGTTCAGTGGTGTCGAGTCATGGATAATGACGTCGATAGTTCCCAGGAAATCGTTGTAAATTCGGGGGTGTTACAAATGGTATCAGAGCCAGGTTTAAAAAGGTTGTTCAGGATTAATTAATGAACTAATAAAGATTAGTTTCATTTTGGGGAAATAAAATATAATTAAAGCTGTTGAGCGTAGTAGTCCTAGAAGATAGGAATTATTTGAAATCACTTTGCTTGTGATTTATAATGTTCTTACTGTTTGATTGTCTACCTGTAGATGGTAAGGATAAGAAAGACCGCGCGAATGACGACTGCACACCAAAGGGCACGCACCCTAGCCCATCGTGCACCACCTGCAGAATATGTAGCCTCATCGGATAGCAAATCGACAGGAAACGACGCGAACGTACGCCGCGAACCAGCGCAAGACCGTGCCGCGCCCGTGATTGCCGCGTGCAACGAGGTCGCAATCCCGCGCCGATTCCCGCACCTATATCCGCGACTGTACCTTCCCCAGTTGCCGCACCTGCTGCATGTGTGGAGGAGGAGCAAGATCCCTCCGAGCATACAGCGCCGGAAGAGCATGATGACATGCCGGAATTGGAAGATATTAGTGACGAGAGCGACAACAATATTGCGCCTACTCCTGCACCTGCTGCTGCACCTACTCCTGCTGCAAATTGGTCTCCTCCTGTGGAGCCATTCTTTGCTACTGATGCTGAGCTCGAGGATATACGTATCTACATACGACGTGCTTATACTACGATCGAGCGTTATCAATACGAGAATCGCACGAGTCTACATGAAGGCTTATGGGTAGAGCTACTACTGGCTGGTCTGCCTAACATCCATCCTTGGATGGGACTCAAGGAGAAGTACGACGACGTAGTCTCCAAGAGTGGTCACTTGCACGAGAAGAAGTACGGAGAAGGTACGAGATGGTCTCTTTGCTTTAAAGGCGTTGCAGCTGAGTTGTGCCTGTCCGAGTTCGAGTGGAAGGTAAACTGTGTGCTAGTGCCTGCGCCGAAAGATATGTGCAAGTATTGCTGGACCAAGAAGCGCAAACACGCCGATAACTTTAGGAAGCGTTTCATGCCCTAGAAGTTCGGTAGATATCCTTATCGGTACACGCCATGCAAAAAGGTGAAGCCTAGGAGGAAGGACGATCATAATGATGCCCCTAGCGCAAAGAAAATGTGTGCTAGTGTCAAGTAGAATTAGATGATTGCTTTAGTAGTTTTATTTGGGTTTTATTGAACTTTTAGATTATTGTGATGGCCCTGCGTGGTCAATTTTGATGTTGGTGTAGTTGCATAGGCAACAAATATTTTGTGACTATTATTTACTTGCAATTTGTCTCGTTGCAAGTCTATTTCATTTGATTATATGATATAGTCGTGAATTTGTTTTATATTATCGTTTTATCACATAACTGCATGGTTGACTCATAGCTTCATAATGCTATCTCGTATTGCCTAGACATGATGGGAAATCCATGTCGGAATTATGGCGAAATTTTCAGTGAGCATGATCATATTAAATGTGAGCCAAAGGCTAAGCATGTATTGTATGCAATCAAATGTTATTGTCTATTGCCCTACTAAAATAGTATGGAGCCTCGATGTGTGAATTGTGAATGTTATTGTTTATCAAACGTGTGAGACCAATGTGTCTACTTTGTTTTTGCATATCGAACTATTATGCATGAGAACTGAGAACATTCAAAGCAAGTATGTTGCTTAAACCTACAATGTAAGGTCGATCATTGAAACTTATATGCTATTTTCTAAATGTCAAGAGATTGGTTTCAATTATAACCTATATCTCTCAATTAGACCCCGAATCGGGTCAAACGTGCCAATTTTGCTGAAATGGTAACCAACCATTGCTCTTTTATGTCTCAGATTTGTTATAATGGCAACCGACGACCGACTCGTGAGATTAGAAGTAGGAATCACCAATGTCGTTGAGCACATCACGCGCCAGCTAGAGCGCCAAGAGCAAGATCACAACGCGCAGAACCCTGAGACGCGCAACTTTAGGGACTTCGATGCACTCAAACCTCCGACGTTTGAGGGTGGCTCCGAACCCACCAAGCTTGCGAACTGGATCACTGAATTCAAGAAGTTTTTTAGGGCGACTAGTCGGCCCAACAACATGAAGGTCAACACCGCTACGTACTACCTGAAGTGTGAGGCTAACAAGTGGTGGAGTGACGTAGGAACTGAGTTGCTTGCTACCGAGAATTTCGGGTGGACCAAGTTCAAAGTCTATTCATGAAAGGTTTTACCCTAGAGCTGTCCGTCGCCAGAAGCAACGGGGATTCGAGAACATCTATCAAGGGAAGCTATCTGTAGCTGAGTACGCAACAAAGTTCAACGAGCTTGCTGCTTTTGCACCTAACTTGGTGACGACCGAAGCTGAGCGTGTCGAGAGGTTCGAGGATGGTTTGAAGTGGGACATACAGCGTTTTGTTATGGGAAACTCGCTGACGTTCCAAGGATCGTACGAGAAAGCCTTGAACCAAGAGCGTGTAGTGGATCGTCGTGATTCGTTGCTCGGGAAGCATAAACGTGACGAAGGGAGTTCTTCCTAGTAAAATGGCGATGATAAGAGGCCGAGGCCGAACAACGGCAATCACAACAACCAAGGTGGTAGTCAGAACCACAACGGGAACAAGAATCGTGATTCGAACAGTCATAGAGCTACGATCTTAGCTAGGAGGAATACGCCTTGTAGTCGCTGCAACAAGACGCATCCTGGCAAGAACTGTCATGGCGATGTACTTCAACGCTACGAGTGCAACAAGCCTGGTCATAAAGATTCGGAATGTTGGAGTCGTGGAAGGAACTGAAATGGTCAGAACCGTGATAATAACTTTAATCGTGGTGGAAATGGATATGGAAATGCTAATCACGGAAATGGTGGTAACTACCGTGGAAATGGGGGTTACAACAACAACAACCGCAACAATAATGCTGCTCCTACTGCGAACAATCAAGCACAACTTCCCGCACCTGCCAACCCCGTGCAGAACAACAACAACAACAACAATAGAGGGGTAAATGGAAGGGTCTATGTGCTGAACCGCAATGAAGCTGAGGCGAACCAGAATGTGATCGCTGGAACTTTTCTCGTTAACTTTCAACTTGCTTTTGTTTTGTTTGATGGTGGTGCAACGCATTCTGTTCTTTCTAAGAGCTTTGCATCTAAGATAGGTTTAGAGCCTAGTTCTGTGTATAGTGCAAATATTAAGATGCCAGATGGCACGATTATTAATTGTAAAGCGTTGTATGAAAAGTGTCCGATTAGGATAGCTGGTTTCGATTTGCCTGCGGATTTGATTCAGATGGATTTCAAGGATTTTGATGTAATTTTGGGAATGAATTGGTTAGCCAAGTTTAGGGCTAAGATAGAGTGCTTTGAGCAATGTGTGTCGTTGCGTGGACCGAAAAGTAGAAGGATTACCTATAGAGGAGTCGTGGTCAAGCCAAAGTTGAAGGTAGTGGCGACCATGAAAGCAAAGGAGTGCATGACTAAAGGTGAAGAGACTTACCTATGTCATGTGGTGGATACAAGTCGAGAAGCCAAAGTTTCGCAACCTATTCCAGTTGTTTCGGAGTACGCTGACGTCTTTCCAGACAAGATTCCTGGAATGCCTCCGCAACGCATTGTTGACTTTACGATCGACTTAGCTCCAGGTTCTGCTCCGATCTTGAAAGCTCCGTATCGTATGGCTCTTGCAGAGATGAAGGAACTGAAAACGCAACTCGAGGAACTACTGGAGAAGGGATACATACGTCCTAGTGTATCGCCTTGGGGTGCTCCTGTCCTATTCGTGCGTAAGAAGGATGGTAGTATGAGACTGTGTATAGACTAACGCGAGTTGAACAAGATTACGATCAAGAATCGTTATCCACTGCCGAGGATTGATGACCTATTCGACCAACTGTGTGGAGCGACCGTCTTCTCAAAGATCGACTTACGTTCAGGATACCATCAACTCAGGATTTCCGAGCCTGACATTGCAAAGACCGCGTTTAGGACGAGGTATGGACACTATGAGTTCACAGTTATGCCTTTTGGGTTGACGAACGCACCTGCGAAGTTTATGGATTTGATGAACCGTACGTTCCATCCTTATCTCGATCAGTTCGTAGTTGTCTTTATTGACGATATTTTGGTCTACTCGAAGAACGCTGCTGAGCACGAGCAACATTTGCGAACCGTTTTGGAGATTTTAAGACGACATCAACTTTACGCCAAGTTGTCAAAGTGCGAGTTTTGGTTAGAAACTGTTTCTTTCTTAGGACACGTGGTGTCTAAGAGTGGAGTTGCTGTTGACCCAGAGAAGATTAGAGCTGTTATGGACTGATCCGCACCGAAGAGTGTGACTGAGGTTAGAAGTTTTCTTGGGTTAACTGGTTACTATCGTAGGTTTGTGGAAGGATTTTCGAAGATAGCGCAGCCTATGACAAACTTGATGAAAAAGACGACGAAGTTCGTATGGTCTGACAAGTGTGAAGCTGCTTTTCAAGAGCTGAAGAAACGCCTTACGAGCGCACCGATTCTAACTTTTCCATCGGGAACTGAAGGGTACGAAGTCTACAGTGACGCGTCTAAGCATGGCTTAGGTTGTGTTTTGATGCAACATGGTAAGGTAGTGGCTTATGCCTCAAGACAACTGAAGAAGCATGAGGATAATTACCCTACTCACGACTTAGAGTTCGCTGCTGTCGTATTTTCCTTGAAGATTTGGAGACATTATCTCTATGGTTCTACTGTCAAGATGTTTACGGACCACAAGAGTTTGAAGTATATATTCACACAAAAGGAGTTGAATATGCGACAAAGAAGATGGCTAGAGTTGTTGACGGAGTACGACATCGACATCCAGTATCACGAAGGAAAAGCTAACGTGGTAGCTGACGCTTTGAGTAGAAAGACTCGTCATATGCTGAACACTGCATTAGTACTTCCGAAGGAGATCATTCGTGACTTGCAGAGTCTAGACGTGAAGATTGTGCTGAAAGGTGACGTTCAATGTACCTTAGCGCATATGTCAGTTCGACCAACCTTACTCGACGAGATCAAGGGTAAACAAGGTTCAGATGAGGATCTTCAGCGGATTCTACGCCACAAGGACGAGGGTAGATCCGAGGACTTTTCTATCGGTCAAGACGGTGTAATGAGATTTCGTGATCGTATCTGTGTGCCGAATGACCCGGAGATCAAGAGTCAGACTTTGGTTGAAACTCACAATACGCCTTATTCTGAACATCCTGGTGGAGACAAGCTATACAAAGATCTTCGCCAAATGTTTTGGTGGAAAGGTATGAAACAAGATGTCGCTGAGTTCATGGCTAAGTGTCTAACATGCCAGAAGGTCAAGATCGAACACAAGAGACCTGGTGGAATGATACAATCGCTTGAAGTTCCTACATGGAATGGAATTCAATTCCAATGGACTTTGTCATGGGTTTACCATTGACACAGAAGAAGAACAACGCCATTTGGGTCGTTGTGGATCGTCTAACAAAAGTTGCGAGATTCATCCCAATGAACGACACTTGGGAAATGGAGAAGCTAGCGGATGCTTACGTCAAGGAAATCATGAGACTTCATGGTGTTCCAAAAGATATCATTTCAGATAGGGACTCGAGGTTTCTATCACACTTTTGGCAGAAATTGCAAGAGGCTTTTGGAAGCAAATTGAAGTTCAGTACTGCTTTTCATCCTACGACTGATGGTCAGACGGAAAGAACGATTCAGACTTTGGAGGATATGCTACGAGCGTGTGCCCTCGAGTATCAAGGCTCGTGGGATACACATATTCCGTTGATCGAGTTTTCTTACAACAACAGTTATCATTCAAGCGTTGATCGAGCGCCATATGAAGCACTGTATGGAAGGAAGTGTAGATCGCCCGTTTGTTGGAACGATATTAGCGAAACTGCAGTTTTGGTCCTGAAATGATCCAGCAGACCGTCGATGTGGTCAAAGTGATTCAAGCAAAGATGCGTAGCGCTCAAGATCGCCAGAAATCTTATGCAGATAGAGGTCGTAGACCTGAAGAGTTTGAGGTGGGAAGTAAGGTACTTTTGAGAGTATCTCCTACCAAAGGTGTCATGCGTTTTGGTCGTAAGGGAAAATTGAGTCCTCGTTACATTGGTCCTTACGAGATCCTGGAAAGGATTGGTGAGGTTACTTATCGACTAGCTTTACCTGTGGAACTTGCAAAAGTCCATAGTGTGTTTCATGTCTCTCAATTGAAGCGATACGTACATGATCCAACTCATGTCGTTCAACCTGAAGCGATTGATCTCGATGAAAGTTTGACTTACGAAGAGCGTCCTATCAAGATAGTGGACCGCAAAGAGCGTTCAACTCGAACGAAGACTATTCCAATCGTCAAAAGTCGTTTGGTCTCGACAAGGTCAAGAGGAAGCAACATGGGAAGCTGAATCCATGATGCGCGAGAAGTATCCAGACCTCTTCCTAGAAGGTACTAGTTCCACTTGAGTTTCGGGACGAAACTCCTTTTAAGGAGGGTAGAATGTCACGCCTCGAAATTTCGTTTTGTTTATCGCTTTGCACGAATTGCATGTTAGGGCATTGCATGGTGCATGTTAGTCAACTTAGAATCACGATCGTACTTGCTCATCTTGCATATGTTAGTGTCCTAGAAATTGTTTTATACCTTCGTATGGTAAACTCGTTTTGTTTCGGGAAGTGATTACTTCATGTCTCAAGTTTCGGGACGAAACTTCTTTTAAGGAGGGTAGAATGTGACACCCCAATATTTTCTATAATTATTATATCGATTTATAAATGATTTATAAATAGTTTCGGAGATTAAATCGTATATTCATTTAAGGATTCGATTTATTCAATTAAAGCAATAATAATATTAATTATTATTATGGGACTTTCATAAATTGCATTTATTAATTTTGAGGAGTTTAATTAAAATGATTTATATATGAATAAGAATTATTCATATAGTTTTAATTAGCTTTTTAAATCAGAAAATTATTAAATAAATTCCTAAACCTAGTAGTCCTTGACTTGGGTTGACTGAGGGCCTATATAAGGAAAAGGGTGAGACAATTGATCAGTTTTGCAAACTGAACCAAAACCCTCTCTCTCTCTCTCTCTCTCTCTCTCTCTCTCTCTCTCTCTCTCTCTCTCTCTCTCTCTCTCTCTCTCACCTCAGTCGTGCACCTCACCGGAGAACCACCGGACCGTCGCCCTCTTCCCGGCGGTAAGCCCCTCTCCTTCTCCCTCTCTTTTTCTCTTTCTTTTTCCCTTTCTCTTCCCGCGGGTCTCCCTGCGCGCGACCTCACACGCGGCCTCCTGGCCGCCGGAGCACCACCGGGCCAACGCCCAAGTGGTGACCGGTGGGTGGCCGGCCTCTCCCGCTCCTTCTCTCTCTTTCTTTCCTTCTCTCTCTCCTTCGCGTTCTCTTCCTCTCTCTTTGCTCTCTTTCTCTCTCCTCTTTGCCGGAGCACCGGCGACCACCACCACCGGCCATGGTGGCCAGTGGGTGGTGGTGGTGATGGTGGCTCGGCTTATGGGCCCCATGCATGGGTACCCGTGACCTAGACCTAGTTTTGAACTTAGGGTCTCGTTTTTATATTTTTCGTAATTATTAATTCGATTTTCAGTATTTTCGATTTAATGTTTTTATTTTTCTGCACTCATTCGGAATCGGAATTCGGATTTTCAAAAGCCTAAATTTGTTGAAATAAATCAAGAAATTTAATAAAAATATCATACTGAGATTTCTTTACTGTTTGTATTTTCGTATTTAATTAATACTGATTCGGTAATTATTTTTAATTAGGACCTAACGAGCAAGCATGATTATCGTCGATTGGTTGGAGCATACTTAATGTTGGTAGCGTATTAGTGGTAAGCGCTCATGCCTACCTTCTTCCAAAGCCCTATCAAAACTATTTTGATGTGTTATGTGCTAATTGGAAATTTGTTGTGAATTTAATATGCAAAGCATGATTAAATTATATCGTCGTTATTATGAGGTTATTAAGCATGATTCACTGCTGCAAATATAAATTATAATTAGCATGATGTTATCATGTTTTGGGAATTAATTGGTCCATATGATGATTATTGGACAATTGTTGAATGATGAATTATTAGTATTATTATGCTATTAATTATGTGCTAATTGGTATGGGTATTATTGAGTGCTAGTGAGCACATATCTATTATTGATTGAATGACTTTGGATGATTGTGAATTTTTGGATATCATGTTACCCTGCCAAAGTGTTGCCGAAATTTGGCTAGACATTACTTGTCTTCATTATTGAATTATCGTCGTTATTGAATTAAAGCATGTTTAATTCTCATCGTATTGAATTATCTTTATCGTCGTTATTTACTATTCATTGTCAAGAGCATGAAATGAATTAGTAAGTCGTGGTCTCGTAGTACCACTTATATCAACCAATGCAAATTATGTGAATTGAACTAAATGAGAGTAAGACTCCTAATGGATCCCTAGGAGTAGTCGAGCAATCGGGATTGCACCTAATGGTGTAGTTCAAGGGATGAGTGATTCCCAAGTTACTTATGGACACCTCGTAGTGTGTCTGGGATGGATCATTCCCTATTTATTAAGTCCTCTAGGCTCATGTAATTGTACTAGAAGTAGTGTGCACACTAGAGTCATTAAGTCCATGGCGTGATTGTATCTTCGATAAACAGTACGGGTAATCGTTGTTTTATTCGCTCTCTTACATCTCTCTAATCAAGACGGATTGTCTGTGTCATATTTTGTATGATCAGTTTACAAGAATTGTATGTAAAAGAATGTCGTTATGTGTATGCTTGATTATATGCTTATGTGCGTATGCAAATGAATTTCAATGATTCTTTTAAAACCTCAGGTAAGGTTTGCGAAATGTTATTACTGGGTACGGATGACGTTTATTCAGTTTATCTGATTTTTGTTTCTCTTTTGTTTCTTTTCTTTTCTTCTGTATTTTGTTTCCGTCACGGAAACCAAAGTGCAGGTTTAGTTGATTAAGGACGTACAGCTTGGAAGGTTAGAGTTGGCGTCAGTTTGTAGAACTGTTTCTGTCAGTTTAGATCGTGGGATTATTTGATTTGGTTTTGGCCCTCGAAGGCAAGTTGTAATAAATTTGGTTTAATGGTTTTAGCTCACTATATAGACAACTCTGATATTAACTGTTTAGTTTGTTTAGTTCTTTAGTAAGCTCCTTTTGATGCCTAGTCTTTCTTTCTGCTTAGCATTTACTCCTTAGTGATAAATGTTGCAGTAACGCCCTTGGGTTTGTAACGATTCAGTGGTGTCGAGTCATGGATAATGACGTCGATAGTTCCCAGAAAATCGTTGTAAATTCGGGGGTGTTACACGTGGCTTCTATGCCTATTCCTCAGTAGGTTTCTTGGATGACTAGGAAAATTTGGAGTGCTCGATCAACTGCAGTTTCTATTCCTAACTAGAGTGAGGTTAGTCAAAAAGGCAAGGTAAGCATTAAAAGTATTTATAGCCTCCTGCAGGGTGCTTTTGAGAGAGTTAATTGGAAGAATTAGTCTGCAATAATTTGGCTAGGCCTCGAGCTACCTTTATTTGGTACAGTGTGTGTATACAACAGATAGGCTGCATGCGTGGGGTATCCATTGTGATACACTATGCTCGTTGTGTTCTAAATGTCAGGAAACCTGTGAGCACTTGATCTTTGGCTGTTCCTTCTCTAAATCAGTTTGGCATCAACTGACTCACTGGATGGGGCTTACTGGTCAGTTCTATGGATCCTGGCAGGAGAATGTTGACACTTTGTGTCGTTTGAGTAAAGGGAAAAGTCAAAAGGCTGCGGTGTATAAACTTTTGACTGCGTAGTATGCGTATCACATTTGGTACGAGAGAAATACAAGGGTTTTTGAGAAGCAGCTCATGCCAGCTCCACTTCTAGCCAGGAAGATAGCCTATGTAGTTTGTGTTAGACTACAGACTGCTCCTAGATATGCTAGTGTTGTGAATTCTCTTAGGAATTTAGTGTAACCTGGTTGTGCATATGAAGTAGCTCATTTTGAGAAACCCTCTTTAGGAGGTGTGCTTGGATGAGTATCTATGCTATTTCAGCTTGGTAGTGTTTTATTTCAGTTGAACTGATGTACGTAGATGACTCAGTTGTGATTACTTGAGTCTTGCTGTAAACTGTCATATTTGGTGATTAATACAAATAATCTTTACCAAAAAAGATCAACTGTGAGAAAAGCAAGCTTATTTTATCCAAGATTTCTCGTGAATCAGTAGTTCATTCTACTGAGGAAGGTATTGGTGTTACTTGTTGTAAGGATTTGGGCACGTATTTGGGCATCCCACTTAAGGCCAAAAGACCTACACCTAATGATCTGAAATTTATTGTGCATAAGATGAAAAAGAAACTTGCTAACTGGCAAACAATTTTTTTGTCCAAAGCTGGTAGACTTTGTTTAGTTAAGGCTACGTTAAGTGTCATTCCTAACTACTACCTCCAGGGCCTTAACCCTCAGGCTAAGACACTGGATCAAATGGACCAGATCATGTGTAAGTTTCTTTGGGGGGATAGTGAAAGCTCTAACAAGCTGGACTTGGTTAACAAAGAGACTGTGTTTGAACCAACTGATGTAGGTGGCCTGGGTATTAAGAGTTGTAGAGCTGTCAACACAGCCCTTAAAACAAAAATTGTGTTGGAATCTTCCTAATAAAAAAGATAATCTGGCTAGTAAGTGTCTCCAGGCCAAGTATGTTACGGATAAGAAAGGAAAAATTAATTTTAATGTGGGGTCTCATGTTTGGAAAGGGATTGGTAAAGGTTGGGATATTTTATTTCAAAACATTCAGTGGATGATTGGTAATGGTGACAACATCTTTTTGTGGTTTGAAAGATGGATTAGGATAGGACTCATTCGAAACTTGGTTGAGGGCCCTTTTCTGGAACATGACTACACCATGAGAGTGAGTGATTTGATTGTGAATAAGCAATGGAATGTGGATAAGCTTTATTTCACGCTCCCTGAGGATATAATTAGCTGCATTAGAGATATACCTATACCTGTTGGGGAGGCCCAGGACTACCCATTCTGCAATCTCACTCAGCAGGGTAAGTTTAATCTCTCAGCAGCTTACTACGAGATTATGCATTTTCATGTTTGCGACAAGGATAATCTTGATTGGATTTGGAAAATTGTCTGCACCCTTAATATTCAATTTTTTGTTTGGCTTGCTTGGTGGGATACGATTGCTCACAAAAAAACTTTGTTTGCGAGACAGATTGTGAATGATAATGTTTGTCTTTATGTGTAACTCTTGTTCTGAAAATACTTTGCATGCTCTTAGCAGGCCGGCTCAGGGCATAGGTCTGAGGGGTGACCATTCAGGGCCCAACGCACAAAGAGGCCCAAAAACAAAATAAACTCCCAATATATGTTAGCCTGTACAGCTATGAAACCTAAAAACTATCACGGCTCAATAGTCGAGCGTGGAGGGGGAGCGGAGAATCAGTTACTTGTGAGGCCTCTTGTCCCATGTTCGAATCTAGAGGCCCTCATTTCCTTCTTTTTTTTGGTTTGTTCAAGCTTGAAGCGCTCGTTTGATTTCGATATAAACTAACACATATCTTTACAAGTGAGATGAATGAGCCTAAATGAGATGGGTCAACGCCTACACTGAAAAATTTCTTTTCGTATTAGTATTTTTTATTTTTTTTTTGCGGGTATTTTTATGACATCAAGTATAAATTTTCTACTAAATGTAAACTACGGTCAAATATAAGCCACCGCTACTTTTTTTCCTATCATGAACCTTTTGTTTGTTTTTTAAGTAAACAACTTCATTTTTATAAATAAATAGCGTGCAGGAAAATCTCCCACTTTGAGAGACTTAAGAGTTGAACTCATATTTTTACATAGATAAATACGGCTTGTGTCACTGCGCTATCTATTCGAAGCTCGGGAGAAAAAAATTAATGTTTTAAGGACCCCTCATTTTTAGTTCGCCCTAGGGCCTCTTAAATGTTAGGAACGGTTCTGGCTCTTAGGGATTGTAGCACTGCTAGAGATTTGTGGGACAAATTCCCTTGGCTGACACCTTTTATAATCTACATTTTAAGGAGTGGCTTAAAGTTAACCTCCCGGCTCAAGATTCCATTAATTTCATGCCCTTGCCCATTCTTTTCTCTACCAGTATGCACAGCCTACAAAAGTGTTGGCTTAGATCTAAGCCAACGCTACTCAAAATCAACGCCTTGAAAAGTGTTGGCTAAAGTCTTTGTCAACACTTTCTCGACATCTAACAACACTTTTGGGGCGTTGTCTAAGCCATTTTTCTTGTAGTATATACTATTCTATGGCACATTTGGTTGCGGAGAAATAAGTTTGTGTTTCAAAATACTCTTATACCCTCTGATTCTTGGCTTAAAGTTTGCTGAGTCAAAGCTTGTGTTGGGAGATTGAAGCCTTACATAACCCTCTTAGGTTGAAACTTGAAGTTCAGATTTTTAGAGTAGACATCTGTGACACCATAAACAGAATATTTAAAATTAAGAGGGCAAAACAAACTTATTGGTTGTGTTAGGAAATGAGGGATATATGTGACCTTCTTGCTTTGTGAACAACATAAAATAGTTATTATTTTGATCCCAACTAGTCAGGTATCCCCAAATCTTTTTTTATTATTATTTATTTCCAGCAATAATTTTGTATGAAGCAAGAGTTCATCGATTTTTTCTTTCAGACAAAGAAGAGTGTTTACGTATCTAATTTAACAACACTTGACTCTAAAACTCAAAAGAACTGGGCGAAGTTTACCCTAAAGCATTACAAGAAAAGTGGTCATATTGCTGCAACTGTTGCATGTTCAACTGATTTTGGGGAGAAATTTCATTCAAAAGCGGGATATTCATATATACACGATTTAGATGCTAAGAAAAAAGAAAGAAGATTGAGATGTATAAAGGGGAGTTTGTTGGTCACACTTTTGTCATTGTTGGTCATGGGTATGCAACAAGAAGCTTTTGGGCTGTCATTACGGCTCTTTTTCTTGGTTCAAGATAGTTTATTTTCTGGAAGTTTTCGCAACTTACAGTTGTTAAAAAAAATAAAAATGGTATGAATCTAGTGTTCGCCAAGGCTATTCTTAAAGTATTTGTGCCTCATCTATCAACATTCCCTTCCAAGAAAAGTCGTCGCAGAAGAAAACTGTTGGAATTATGCCTTAAACTCTTCGGAGGTTATGTTACGGCATGTTAGATTACGGGATGTTAAGTTATGTTATTCCGTTTACTATTCGGGTTCATTAAAGTAAGCTCAGTTCGATTAAGTTAGGAAATTATACCTCTATATATATTGTAAGGAAACATACGCCTGAACCATGAGTATCTTAGAATGATTGATGAGTTGACACTTGACACTATGTGGTAGGGTCTTACACTTGACACTATGTGCTAGAGTCGTTCTCTGTTCTTGTCCCTCTAATCGCTTCAAGTCTCCCTCTCCGACCACCAGTCGTGAGCATTTGCCAATCTCTGCGTTGTTTACAATTTTTTTAAAAAATCGAATCTGCGTTGTTCCTGCACTGCCCGTTTATCAACATTACCTTATATATGAAAATGTTCAAGTTCTTTGCATCCACCTTATGCAGCTGACTGAAATGAAGATCAATAGGTTAGGTATCATACAGCTCCCAAACACATCATACCAACATTGCTTCCCTTACCAGGTAAGGTTTATAGTAGAAATGATAGGAGAAATTTTGTAATGTTTTGCATATATATTGTACTTTTGGGATAACCAATAACACTTTACATGTTAGGTGAATGCTTTGAATTCCACAAAGAACAATAGACTTCTATTATTTTGAGATACAAGACTGAACTATGGTGTCTAAACAGGAACCAAACATTGTCCTTCTAGAATGAACCAGCAATGGGGGGTTTGCAATTTGAAGCCTCTCGAAAACATTGTGCCATAATTATTCTTCAAGGTACTTCTGATGAGCAGGTGAGAAGGGAGGAGCTCGACTAAATTATGATGAGCATGTATATTTCCAACATTATTGGTTTCCCCCTCCATCACTTTGCTTAGATTTGCAGACCTGGCTCCATCATGCATGGGCTTACTAATCTTACTGCTCATCAAAATTTTCTTTTCAGCTTTATTATCCTCTCGACTCTCGATAATTTTACTACTTCTACGGTATTAGATCACCTTGTGCATTCCACTACACCCAGACCAATATCTTCCTCAAGTAAAGGCAACTATTGAAAATCGCCTCATGAGCTCCATTGAACTTCTCTAAGGCCTAATTCTCCCTGCCCTAATGCCTTCTACTAAAATCAAATGACAGATGCGGTGATGTTTAAGTTTCCTTGATGTCAACCACATCTTAGATTCTTATCTATCTTCATAATCTGCTTTTGTGAGCTACAATAGCAGTTGGTAATTTTACTTGTAAGTTCAGATTGACTGTTATTGACTTACTCAACCCACCATCCACCCCACATTCCCACCTTAAATACACATTTCTAACTGTGAGATCATTATAACAAAGCTGTAAAAAAGAGAGAATGAAAAAAGGGAAATCAAATTGCTTTTGAACTTCTACAAAATGAATGTCCAAAACCAGCACCAGCTTGAATTTACCTCTAAAATTGTGATATGGGTAATAGAATGAGAAGATCAGGAGCTGCTAAGAACTCGAGAAATTCAATATAATAAAGCAGAACAACCGTGAATTTAGAAGAATTGTTGAGCTTTCATTAAAGATAACAATGGCAGAAGCATGCCCATTGAGTTTATAGAGAGAGTTGAAGGATAGAGAGAGGTTTTTGGTTAAAATATCTGGATACTTTACCTCTTACATATCTGACTCTATATATAGGCTAATTAAAAGAGCACAAGAGCATACAAGGAGCATCTTCTAACGGTTATGCATAATCAATACAGTGAATCCGACACTACTGCTGCTGAGTCAGTATCTTCTAGAAGTTCCAAGGGTAAGACACGTGCTGACTGTGTGCGCTAGGAAATTGCCTGTATCAAATTGAATGTGATGTAAGAATTACCATCACAAAGAGTACTGATTACCTTTCTGTTCAGAAATTCATGTGATATTTCCATGAGACAAACTTCATTAAGCAAATTCTTTCCCTTGAGATGGTCATAGAACTTCTCAATTAGATTTGCTATTGTAGTCTGCACAGGATGAGTAACAGTGAATATTCCTTCAACAAATGTCATTTGAACAATATGCTAGGAAAAAGAACTAAAAGGCAAAGAACTTATACACACAATGATAGCTGTAAACAGTACACTAGCCTTACAAAATTAGTGCTTCAAATATAGTGGCAAGTATCACAAAGCTAATCTCGTGGTAACCATATAGAAATAATCCTAGTTCTGCACAACTGATCCTTTCCATGACAGCAAAGAGCGTCCCATACACAAACTGTAACTCGAGTTTTTTCCTTCTAAATACTCTCCCAATGGTGTCTGAACACAAATTCTGAGCAGCTTAGAGGTAAATCCAATGGACTAGTGTTTAACAATGAGTGCATTCTAATAATTCTGAAATCCAGATATGACAGTTGTGCGTTTGAATCTGAAATCAGCCTTTCTGAATGTATCATAGGAGTATATACATTTCCCTGGCACAATAAGCCCGACATTGCTGGAACATCTTGAACTAGGTGACTTATCCTAGGCCATGTGAAGATTTGGGAACATCAAAAAAAAAAACTCGCACTAGGTCAACCAAGGTTTGCATAGGAATCTATGCTCCTGTAATATAAAGGTTTGTAGAGTTATTGTACACCAGAACTCAATGGAATCACATCCT
This sequence comes from Tetragonia tetragonoides, assembly GCA_038025085.1. Classification (NCBI taxonomy): domain Eukaryota; kingdom Viridiplantae; phylum Streptophyta; class Magnoliopsida; order Caryophyllales; family Aizoaceae; genus Tetragonia; species Tetragonia tetragonoides. Next base: position 24,473,553 of record CM076139.1, on the reverse strand, counting down.
TAATTAAAAACAATGACTCCTAAAAAATTTCTTGGATATCTGTTTATTAATTGAACAAAAAAAATAAAATAAAAATATTAGCAAGACGAAAGAACTTTCCTACAGCAAAAAAGAAAAATAATTTCTATTGAACAACTCTATAATATAGTCAATGGTTCAACTACAATGTAAAAATAATCTCGTCTCATTCTTTCTTATAAAAGCTAGCATGACATGATCATTCTACATCAACTTCCAAGATTGAAGAAATTGGCCTCAGTAAGGTGCTCTAACTCATAGAAACCTAACTCAAGCCTCTAGATATTTGAGCAGAGGGATGCCAGTAGTTATAAAAAAAATGTCTTACAATTTACCAATAGTTTGCTAAAACTTACAAATTGAAAAAGATTTCATGTAATGAACATCCTCAATTCCCAACCTGAATCAGCTGCAGTTGCAAACTTTCATGATACACGACCATGTGCTTTACTTTGGACTAAGGTGAGGCTCAGATATAAGTTGGAGCAAGCATCTTCATTGGTCTAATCCTATAGTCCATGGCACTCCATTATATGCCAAGCTATTCTTGTTGAACCAGATGAGTTTAGGTGTACATGGACAATCAAATAGCTCCTCTTCAGTTTGGGTTTTAAGCTTAATCGATCTTTGAATTGTGTGTCTCCACTTGCAATTGCAAGGCATATATGATCACGTTTTCACACCCCCATTAACCGTATGTTGGAAATTCTGGGCCATCTTCCCGAAAGATATAAATCAACTATTCACCATCATCTATTTGAGAAGATAAGAGTGACTTAAGGATGGAAGCAATATAGGCTCACGACCAAAATTATTTTTCCAGAAAACTTTCACCTTCCTCACACACATACACCTATTTGGCTAGAAATATTCCTGAAAGACTAGCTTCTCCAGCCAACACATGAAAATCCCAAAATTTGAATATGAACCCATCTAATAACATGGAGAAGATTTGGGAAAAGTGAAGAACCATAAGCATAACTGTACAAAAAACAGTGGATTTGAGTGTTAGACGCAAATGGACACCTCCAGTGTGTTCATCAACAAAATTTTAGTCTTTTAACCATACCGGCAATGCTCCCTGAGTCATGACTGGAGATACTGCTTCTTGATGAAAGAACATATAGGTAATCAGAGGATCCTGGAAAAAGGGTTAAGAAATCGAAACGGAATTAGACAAGAGGGGACAAAAGGAAAACTTTTGGTGACTTTCAGATCTAATGATTGATTTGTTTTCAGGTAAACAGTTTACACAGTTTCTGAGCCCAGTAACCAGCTAAGTTAAGACCAGCAGGAAGCCGCCATCAATGGAAGCTATGATGAGGGGGAGAAGATAGAGAGTTAACTCAGAAATCTAATTCGTCAGATTAGGTTAATCGATGGCTGAAATTGAATTGGCAACAGGGAGGGGGGAGAGAAGAAGGAACAACAACTTTCACCAGGGAAAACACGACGAGTTTATCAATGAAAACATTCTAATGAATGTGAACTTGAAAACTGAGGACGGTAACACATCCCAGCTTACCTGTTTCAAATTATGACTATGAAGATGTTTATCAGAGATCTAATCATTATATTCTGAGGAACATAAATGACATGAACACTGCTATCATTCGTCTGAAGTCTCATCATTTCAGGTGTAACAGAATCCATTAGGCGGTATTGGCACACTAATGTGGGCAGACAAGAACGAAGAAAGTCCTACTCTTCAGAGCATACCTCAGCAATTGACGATGCTATAGCAGCTGCAGCTTGAGTTGTATGTGAAAGCTCCCATAGATACACCCAAATTTCCGCACAGCAACAGAAATGACAGGGACTACTGCCAAAGATAGCACTGAACAAAAGACAAAGGTCAACACTTATTATAACTCTGCCTGCAGACACGTGAAATGAAACCACTTACATGTTAACTTCCATGATGATGGGAACATGAATGCAAGAACCAATAAGCAATGTTGAAATATTTCGACGTGCCTCAGAGATATTTGTTGTCGCAGCATTTTTGATAATCTGAGTGTCCTCAGATATTCTGCTCAGAAGTTCCCCTGTTCGAGTTACATCGAAGAATGCAATTTCCTGCACAATTATCAATAATGCTAAATACTTTTTTTAGATGAAGAAAAAGTATATTAATAAGTAATCAGATATACAGCATAGGAGAGGATAAGGTATCCTCTCCATTTAAGCAGTTACAAACTGCCCCAATTCTGTTGCATATTAGTAATAGTATAATCCCGAAACGCCCCCGCAGCCCTAGCCCATAAAGAAGCTAGGTATTTGACCTTCTCCCACAACAAGCTAGGAGTAACAGAAAGCCCATTGAACACCCGTGCATTGCGCTCCAACCAGATACACCACAATATCGCAAAAATAGCATTACGCCTCAACATTTTCTTCTCCTTCCTGGCCCCAGAGCCCAGAAATTGCAACTGCAAAAACGCCTCAACGCTAGATGGATAGATCCACACCTCTCCAGGAAACAATCTACACCAAAGGCTATGGGCCACACCACACCAAAGAAAGAGATGTGACGAAGTCTCACTGCTAGCCCGACATAGAAAACACATGTCAGGTGCCAAAGCCACCAACGGTCTCCTCCCATGCCTCACATCATTTGTGTTAACTCTATCCAGCACCAGAGTCCACACAAACGCTTTCACCTTCAGGGGCACCTTCGCTTTCCAAATAAAATCAGCCAGAGGAAATCGAGGGAGAGGCGTCCCCAAAACACGGAAAAAAGACTTACAGGAAAAATCCCCCGAAGGATCACCAACCCTCCTCCTAGAGTCATCCGTACTCGAAAAATGGACGGGGTCCAAAAGTTCCAGAAGAGTAATGAGCTCCTGCATCTCCCCGTCACGCGGTGGCCAACGAAGATGTAGATTCCAAGAATTACTGTGCACCGAAAAGAATTCGCTAACCGTAGCACCGTGAAGAGTTGATAATCGGAACAACCGAGGAAACCTCGTACAAAAAGGCTGACCAGCGCTCCAAGTATCCTCCCAGAATCTAATACGCAAACCATTCCCAAGTTGGAGCTCAACACGTGGAAGGAAATACGGGAAAACTTGTGAGATAAACTTCCACGGACTAGCATGTGTAGAAGACCCGGTAGCTTGTACATGTACATCCCACCCATTCTGTTGCAGTCCATAGTCCATACCTACTCCGAATAACTCGATGCCAAAGACTATCCGCCTCCCACGGGAAACACCAAAGCCATTTTCCCACAAGAGCAATATTTTTTTCCACCAGCCTGCCCACACCTAACCCCCCTTCTTCCTTAGGACGGCACACCTTATCCCAGCTAAACAAATGATTCTTCCTCTCCCCGTCCACTCCGGACCACAAAAAGTCACGCATAAGTTTCTCAATCCTTTGCGCCACCGCTGCTGGAATTCGGAACAAAGAGAGGTAAATACAATGGGATACTGAAAGGCAGGACTGAATTAGGTAATCCTACCCCCCAAAGAGAAATACACCCGCTTCCTTCCATCACCCGCTGCACAACCGGCTCCAGAAAAGCCTCCGACAGCGGGTTACCTCCCAAAGGTACTCCAAGATACGTCGTAGGCCACCCCTGTAACTGACATCCTGCTAGACCAGCCGCCATTGCTAGAAAATCATCACCCACATTTATTCCAGCCCGACTACACTTGGCTAAGTTAACTCGCATCCCTGAAATCAGTTCAAAGATCTGTAGAACCGTCAAAATGTTTTTAAACTTGTCAATATATGCTGCCAGGAAAAGCATAGTGTCGTCTGCAAACTGTAGATGCGAGACATTAACCCCGGCACGACCCACCTTCAAACCCTCAATTACTCCCGTCTCAACACCCCTCTCCAACAACCTACTAAGCACATCCACCACAAGTGTAAACAGAAAAGGTGACAAAGGATCCCCTTGCCTCAAACCCCTAGAAGAAGAGAACCATTTCCTGGGCGCCCCATTAACCAACACTGAGAAGTGGGCATTTAAAAAACTACTTCTGATCCTCCGCCTCCAAAGCTCTCCAAAGCCCTTTCTCTCCAAAACCATGTCAAGGAATCACCAACTTACCCTTACGTAAGCCTTCTCAAAGTCCACCTTGAAGACAAACCCCTGCACCCCTCTCCGTCTAGCATCATCAACTGTCTCATTTTCCACCAGAGCGGCATCCAAAATTTGTCTCCCCTCAACAAAAGCACTCTGAGAATAAGAAATAGTTGAAGACAGAACTTCGCCAATCCTCACAGAAAGAACCTTTGTGATGATTTTATAAACACTAGTAACCAGGCTAATAGGCCGAAAGTCCTTCACCTTAATCGAACTATCCTTTTTCGGAACTAGGGTGATGAAATTTGAGTTAATACTTTTCCCCAGAACACCCTGCACGTGAAATTCAGCCATAACACCAAGCAGATCATTTTTAATCACCTCCCAGCAGTCTTGGAAAAAAGCCATTGTGAAACCATCTGGGCCGGATGCTTTCTCCCTATCCATACTAAATACTGATGCCTTAACCTCCTCTAACTCGAGAGGACGCTCTAGCCGAGCCCTTAATAACGGAGAAATAGGATTCCAATCTAGACCCTCGATCCGAGGTCGTAACAAATCCTCCTCACTGAAAAGGGAACGATAATAAGATGTGAGGTCCCGACTTATCTCTCCAACATCGGTAACTACCTCCCATTATCCGTCTCTAACTCTTTAATAAAACTCCTCCTCCTGCTGCCATTCATCACCTTGAAGAAAAGTCTAGAATTTGTGTCACCCTCCTTGGCCCACTTCACTTTCATTCTCTGCTGTTGTCGCTGTTTTTCTCTCAAAAGTACCTCTTGTAATGCATTTTTCAGCTCAACACTCTTACCCACAAGCTCCTCCCCCCCCCCCCTATCACCTTCACTAATCACCTGATCAACCAATGCAATTTCACTCAACAACACACTCTTCCTCTGGTTAATATCCCCAAAAACCTCCTTATTCCACCCTTTAAGTTGTTCTTTAACATATTTCAGTTTCTTCATAAAACGGTAACCCTGCCAGCCCGGCTCATCACAAGCACCCCACCACTCTGCCACCTTCCTCTGGAAATCTGGATGTAGAGTCCCCATTTTCTCAAATCGAAATGGAGCTGGGCCCGACTGCACTGGCCTGGAATGGAGTATAACTGGAAAGTGATCCGAGCAAGGACGTGAAAACACCTCCTGTGATAACAATGGGAACTCGTCCTCGACTGCATTAGTAAACAAAAAACGATCCAGCCTAGAAGAAGCATTCCGACGCCCACTCACACTGCATGTAAATCGAGCGTTCTGCAAAGGTGGATCGCAACTCACACTCCCTAATAACAGTATCAAACTCTCGCATGTCACCCAACCCCCCTGAACCACCCAACCGCTCCCCCACATTGCGCACTACATTGCTAAATATTAATGCAGCATATTCCCTTGTTGGTGATTGTGTTACACAATGACAAAACTTATAAGACAACATATACTTCCAAAGTGGCCCACTTTACCTGCTGGATAAGGTGACTAAATAAAATTCCTTCCAACTTGATCGTATGTACTAATCATCAAGGATATTAGTCTGCAGACACTAGTATACTACATACACATATCCTTTTGCAGACAAATTTTAACTTCTAGAGAGTACATTTGAGGACAACATACTTTGTCTGCCAGTAGTAGAACCAGCCGTGCCCGTGGTTGCAGCAGAATACTTATTGAAGGTAACTGAAAAGAAAATGGAGAACAAACAAAATAAAAAAAAACCGATCAAAATTTCAAAATGGAAACTATCATTAGCTTTCAAAAGAATGATATATATCAGCAATAAATAATAGTTCAAAGATTAATCACTACCCAGTTACGAGACTGGTCCACAGGCTGAAATAAAAAGTTTCTTTTTTCAATTAAAAACCTCATACAGAAAACCATGGTAAGCTCATATCACAAGCTGAAAGCATGCAGACATTCGGAGTTTGACTGGGCATCAGGGAGATGAAGCTAAGATTATGACAGGCTCTTTGAGAAATGAAGACTAAAATGAAACTTGCATGAATGATAAGCAGTCTGAACTTTACGTTTTTTGCAGCAGGGTCATACCAAGCATGTAGCAACTGACGCAAGTCGCAATGACCGCTAAGGCGGTGTATATGGGTATCCGTATGCAAAGGTGTATCAGTGGGGGCATGCTGGCTGAAACGAATTTCACCTTAAGAGAGTATTTCCTGATAGTTCATTCGTTAGCAACAATAGATAGGCAGATGGAAAACATAGTTTATTTGAGACCACCCTCGACCAGAGGGATATAATAAGGTTAGTAAGGAAAAGTTCAGATTTTACTACAAGTGTTTAACTTGGACTTCCATATGTAAATTTCAACATCAACATTCACATTACCCCATTGCCTGCAAAGATTGGAATGATCAAGTCCGTGGGGGGTAGGAGCGTTTCAAAACCCGATTCTGTGTTTGATAGAGTTAACAATGTCATACTCAATATTTAGAGTTATATTTTTGTGAGAAGTAACTGCTGATAATCAATGGATTACAACAAATCTAATGAGAGCACCCAATGCTCTTACAGTGAAAACCTGGAAATCATGACATGAGACAGAGGATCACTTGTGTAGGTACAAAGCTGCATGAACATGATTCTGGTACGATAGATAGTACAGGCAACAACTCCATTTCGTTAATAATTTTCCTTTGTAGTTTTATAAGTTCAGATTGAGTGTTATTGACTTACTCAACCCACCATCTGCTCCACATTCCCACCTCGAATACACATTTCTAACTGTGAGATACTTATAGCAAACCAGTAAAAAAGAGAGAATTAAAAAAGGGAAATCAAAATGCTTTTGAACTTATACAAAATGAATGTCCAAAACCAGCACCAGCTTGAGTTTTCTTCTGAAACTGATTAGTGTGATGTTAGAATTACCATCACAAACAGTACTGATTACCTTTCTGTGCAGAAACAAATGTGATATTTTCATGAGACACACTTCATTAAGCAAAATCTTTGCCTTGAGAGGGTCATAGAACCTCTCAATTAGATTTGCTATTGTAGTCTGCACAACATGAGTAACAGTGAATACTTTTTTCAACAAATGGCAATTTAAACAATATGCTGGGAGAAAGAACTTAACGGCAAACAAGCAGCAGGTATGAACTTGCCTTTCCACCACCACTTGGACCAACAAGGGCAACTTTTGACCCAGGACTCAGCTTCAGCGATATCTACTAATTCAACCAAAAGATGATTTTAGTTGACGGCCTTGTAATCCTATAAACATGTGAATATCATACACCAAAAGTTATTGAATCAGTTGAGTTCAAATAAATACTGTCAACTTGATTAAATACTGCTCTGGTAAACAAAGGCAAAGTGACTTCTCAGCACGCATTTCAGTCTAATACACACAATTATAGCTGTAAACAGTACACTGGCCTTACAAAATTAGTGCTTCAAATAGAGTTGCAAGTATCACAAAGCTAATCTCGTGGTAACCTTATAGATAATCTTAGTTGATTCTTTCTAATTACTCTCCCAAGGGTGTCTGAACACATATTCAGAGCAGCTTAGAGGTAAATCCAATGGGCTAGTGGTTAACAACGAGTGTATTCTGATAATTTTGAATCACTATCAAGATATGACACTTGTGCGTTTAAATCTGAAATCATTCTTTTTGAATGTAACATAGGAGTATGTACATTTGCCTGGCTCAATAAGCCAGATATTGCTGGAACACCTTGAACTAGGTAACTTATTTTAGGCTAGGAGAAGAATTGGATATTTGGAGATTGGAGTGGGAATTAGGGTTGATCATGATTGGATGGAACTTTGGAGTGATTGAGAATTCAGAGGAAGAAGACTAAAGAGGCTGAGAATGAAAACCACATGGGCAACGAAAGAAATCTAGCTCAAGCCTCTAGATATTTAAGCAGAGGGATGCCAGTACTTATGAAGAAAATGACTTACATTTTACCAAGAGACTGCTAAAACTTACAAATTGAAAAAGATTTCATCTCATGGACATCCTCAATTCCCAACCTCAATCAGCTGCAGTTGCAAACTTCACAATGGACTAAGGCGAGGCTCAGATAGAAGTTGCAGCTAGCATCTTCAATGGTCTAATTCTATAGTCCATGGCACTCCATTATATGCCAAGCTATATATTCTTGTTGAACGTGAAGCGTTTGGGTGTACATGGACAATGAACCAGCCCTCTTCAGCTTGAGTTTGAAGCTTAATCGATCTTCGAATTCTGTGTCTCCACTTGCAAGGCATACGATCACGTTTCTACACCCCCAATTACCATATGGTGAAAATTCTGGGCCATCTTTCCCAAAGATATAAATCAATTATTGACCATTATCTATTACAGAAGATAGAGTGACTTAAGGATGGAATCAATATAGGCTCACGACCAACATGCAAGTTAAAAAATCTTCTGAAAGCATCCGCATGCATTCTACTGCAAATATATCACGTTGGAAAAGGAAGTGCAAGTATCATTGCCTTGAGTACCATATGGCTTGGGCAAGAGGGGTAAGCAAACCACACATCATCCAATTCTACACCACTATCATCAATGGCAAAACCCAATATAACAAAGCACTTAAACCACTGTCCTAATTATGTGCATGTATAATGTACTTCAACGAGGACAGATTGAAGTGATGAAAAACTAACCCCTCAGGATGCTTATCCCCTGCTTTTGGCATGGTTGAAACACAGTCAAAGAGTTGAAAAAACTCTCCTACTTGCTCCTGCAGCTTTCATAGCAGTTGCATACAATCCTGACAAGGAGGATACTGAAGAACCAACTGCAAATGAGAGTAGTAGTAACTTAAGTGCGGTCATCAATCAAAGGGCATCGCCAGACTATTAGCACCAGCATCTGACACTAATGTTATTGGTAACCATGATGCAGGTATAAAGCAATGTCTTTTGAATTCCAAAGGCAGTAAAATAACAAATTGAACTTTGAAAGTCTTTTAGAAGTCATAATCACCTCTTCTAAGAAGTACCTAGCTAAAAGTGATGAGTATGCCCTTAAAATCGTTACCAGTGTCACATAATATGTGGTACATGGAACGGGTACAGGAACGTAATTCGCTGCTTAAGTTGTGCAGTGCTTTAGGGAGGGGTTCAGCGAATTGTGATTTCGGTACGCGTTACGACAATTCAAGAACGCAATTTGTAGGGAGGTTGAGCGAATTATGTGACACTGATTGTTACTAATGTGAGAGGTTCATTGGACTTCCGTCTACTTCTGGCAACTAACAGAGAGAGAAAGAATAATATCTCCTATCTCTCCACGTCCAAATTAAAACTTAGGCCTTATAAGTTTTAAGACATGACAGGATAGCGTGCGAAGCAAAGAATTATAAACGCTCTTATAGGAAAGACTTTAGCCTTCGTCCCCCACATACTATTTCTAAGCCCCCCCCCCCAAGCTTTTGCCTGAGCTCAACAGTTGTACATCTCCCAGAGATTTAAGTCTTCCCGCCATTGACACACTCCCTACTCAAACCCCTCTTCAAGATGGGATCTCCAAGGGTGAAAACAATATGTCCACGAACAAATGATTTCCATCTTAGTGAGGAAGCTTGGACTGAGTATTAATATTTTTGTCATCTTTGCCTCTCTCTCTTCGTCTGTTTCTCATTCCCTCTTCCAGAAGCCTCATGGCCCATAGTATTCTTAGACAACAATGTGACAATCTCCTATTTGGGATAGTAAGATCCAGAATGGTATTTCATGGGATCTCCATGTATGCCAAAACCCCGATGAGTATAAAATGGAGGAGCTAGGCAGCTAGCTCACCTCTTTGCTTAGTCCTTTGAAAATCATACATATTACCTTGGTCTAGATAGGAGTATAGGACACTGGACACCCCTCCGAGGTCTTGTTTTGTAAGGCTCTTATTCACCTACTCAGCATACCCTAACAATACCTTGTGTCCAACTAAATTTGAATGTCTAAGATTCTCCTCAGGCGAGGGCTTTTGCTTGGTTTTTGGTTCTAGGTAAAGTACACACTCAGAATATGCTGCAGAGGAGGCGACGGCTAGTCTATCTCTCTGTATGTCTGTGTGACCAGTGAACAGAATAGTGAGCTCTGTTTACACTTGTTCTTGCATTGCGATATGGCTCGATTGTCACATGGAGATGGGTTTTCAGTGTGATAGAAAACTTTTGGGGGCGCTGTGCACCATTTGCTCAAAGTTTGTGTGCAAGGGGTTACTTTGTGATGCACTTTTTTGGCAGTAGTCACAAATATGTCCAGGGTCGTGTAAGGCTGGGGCTTTTAAGAAGGCATCAATTACAAACATCTGACGCCTGGGCAAATTTCTATTTGGATGTCTTTGAAGGACTCCTCTTTTTCTTTCTTTTTTTATTTATTGGGAATTTGGGATAAACACTCCTTGTCCTCTTAAGCTGTTATTACTGTACTTCTTCATTACTATTGATACAAATTTTCTTATATGAAAGCAAATATTATAATCAGAGATATATAAAGGGCAATTATCTATGCACATCATTGCTTAAAGTTTTCTACAAAATGGCCAGTCAATAAAGTTTTCAATCTTGAAGCTATTTGCTACACATAATCGATTAGGGGAATTACCTGTAAGACTATAGAGAATGAAAGATGTGAGATTTCCTGCAGTCATTTCGCCAGCAATAGTCAAGTTAGCTCCATAGATCACCACCACAGTAACAGATAGCGTTGATGCAGCATTAAGTCCTCCGAAAAATGTACCAACTACTCTCTGGTACAAACAGTCAAATGATATCATTTCATGCATCTGCAACCCTTCAATCTCTCAGCACCTTCATCACAATGCACCCTAACATTCTCATATCATCTGGATACTTTCGAGCTACATTTATCACGCGATAAATCTACATAACTCTGTCATGCCACCAATGTAAGCGTCTCTTAATAATATGCCAAACTACCAAAATAAATAAATAAATACTTTTGCAGAATCAAAAGTTCAAATGATTTAAACATAACTAAGTGAATAATAATACATTATCATACAGAAATTTTCCCATCTCTATTGATGGAATGAACATGGATGATTAAAGATATGCCAAGTATTATACCTAACCGTAAAGATCAAAAGCTTCACCACATGTAAACAAGCAAAATCGATAACCAAACACCAGACTTTGAATGCAGAAGCATGAAACACAACTAAGATTTGACTTCAACTAGAGAAATCGTCAGTGAGGTATACATTGATCTTTAGGAGCACAGTCAATGATAGACTCAAACTACAAGAGCAAAGGTTGCAGCTTGAAGACAATTGCAGAGCAACTATTTCTCTTTTTAGCAGAAAAATGCAGTGTTTAAGTAGTTTAAAGAATAATTTTTCATGCAAGGGTGGATAACACAAGGATCAGCAAGAATCACATAACTACAGAGCTTCTTATCAGTCCTAAATTCGTGAAGCGATTGAGGCGCTAGCCGGAGCGATTGAGTAGCTTGAGCTCATTCTTTCTTTGTAGGATTGCCGAGAAAGTTTCTCTACCCTCAATTAGCTTATGGTACTTGAGGAGTAATTAACGCTGATTCTTCTTTCTGTCTTTGGTTATAACCAGCTTCTGGTGATATTTGTCTTTTCAAATTGCCGACATTTACCAGATATTGTTACGCCCAAAAGCCCTTTCTGGTAGTAGGTTGACTTGTCAGCCTCTTCCACAAAAGAACTCCCAGAATTAACTTCAGCTGACTTCAACAAAGAGTAATGACACCATCAACCAGGATAATCAAATAACAGAATAAATATTCATAAAAAGTGGGCTAATTGAACTAACAACTAAGTAGAAGAGATCAGAGTTGCTACCCCAGCCATATTGAGATTATTAGTCTGTCGCTCCTTCCGTAGTACATGATTCATCAGGAATCAGGAGGCTGGAGCTTAAGTAGCATGACTTATTCTGTCTGGATCCGTACCATTTGAAATTTTCACTACCTGATTTAGTAAAGATGAGACAACCTTCCTGCAAGACAAACCGATCTCTTTCTCTTCAAACTTTCAGACTGAAGTAGCAAGAAACTTGTACGGAATGTTCCACATCTTCCATACACTGGCAAGAGAACCGCCGAAACAATGGCAGCATCCATGCAACAAACTTAATGATTATGAGTTTGTGTCCAACACATGTCAACAACAGGAAATGAGAGGATACACATTCATCATAAAATATTGAAATTCAGACCAACTTATCTATCTAGAGTATATTTTAATATACAATGTGATGGCTTGCAATATTATGACCAGAATAAGAATATACATCAGTATGACATAATCCTGGGAATCTGCGGCTTACTTGCAATATGTACTTGTATTCACCAGGAAAATGGAAAAAAGATACAAACTTTTAACTTTTATAGACACAGAAAATCAAAAGAAGCTAATGTCTGGGTGTTTTAGCCAATGAAGTCAGCTCATAGTAAAAGAAACTAGAATGGGAAAAAGAGCAACCATCTCGTCCACAATGTAAAGCTATTTAGATCTCATGCAAAGGACAAAGGTACCTTGCCAACAAGCAAAAACCATATCTGGGAAAGCCTTGCCATCACAATTCAACCATATGCTGCCCTTGGAACATAGCCAGCTTTCTTAAGCTGTGGACGAATTATATTGATCATATGGTATATACTTTCAGATTTCGGGTGTGAGTCATCAAACACAGTAAATTCATGAACTTCACCACCCAACTCAATAGAACTAGCACCAGATGGTTTCTGGACTCCAATGCCCTTCATAGATTGTCTCACATTCGCAACATTTGCCCAATCCCCTGCAGCAGCATAAATATTGGATAACATGGAGAGATTTCCAGCATCTGCAGGTTCTAGTTTCATCAACTGCTTCAGAACATCCCCAGCAAGTTCCACGGCATTATGCATCCGGCATGCACCTAACAGGGTACCCCAAATTATGGCATTTGGTTCCATTGGCATGCTTCTTACAACATCCAGCGCTTCCTCCAAACGGCCCCCACGACCCAAAAGGTCAATCAAGCAGCCGTAATGCTCAATTTGAGGGACAACTCCATAAACAGTTTCCATGGCATAAAAATACTCAAGACCCATGTCAACAAAACCCATGTGAGTACAGGCACATAAGATCCCAATGAAACTGACCTTGTCAGGTTGTAATCCTTCTTGTTCCATTCTTGAAAAGAGCTTGAGGGCAGTCTCTCCATGTCCATGCATTGCCAGACCTTGGATAATGGCATTCCAAGAAACAAAATCTCTTCTTGTCATCCCCTCAAATATATCTAAAGCTTTTTCTACACTGCCACACTTAGCATACATATCAATTAACGCATTAGTCACTGAGACACTACATCTAAATCGAATGGCCCGCATAGAGGCATGAACTCTCTGTCCTAGTCCAAGCAAGCCAGACTCTGCACAAGCAGCTAGGATGCTAATAATGGTCCCATCATCAGGCTTCAATCCTGTTTTCTCCATATCATTGTACAAAGAAATAGCCTCTTTTGCAAATCCCTTCTCAGCATACCCAGAAATTATTATCGTCCAAGACACCAAATTCTTGACAGGCATCTTATTAAACAATACTCTAGCCATTTCCATATCCCCTGCCTTCACATAACCCGAAACCATAGTCGACCATGACACAACATTTCTCTCTGGCATCTTCTCAAACAGATCAAATGCAGCATTCATGTCACTAGCCTTAATATACCCATCCAATATCGTATTCCAGCTCACAACATCTCTCTCAGGCATTTCATCAAACAGTTGGCGCGCTTCTTTCAAGTCGCCCCCTTTAACCAACCCACTGATCATAGAATTCCAAGAAACAATATCTCTATCCTCCATGAACATAAACAACTTCCTAGCAGAACTAAGACCAACTACCCCACACTTGCAATAATTATCAATCAATGAATTGGGCACAAAAATATCAGCAGAAAATCCAAACTTTTCTACATGGGTATGAATCATTTGAACCATTTGAAACGAACTGCGCCCACTACAGGCCCTTAGAAGAAATGGGTATGTGAAATTATCAGCAAAGATTCCATCTTTTTGCATATCAAAGAAAGTATTCAATGCTTGAGAAGGCTGTGAATTATGGGCATGAGCTCTAATTAAAGTATTATACAAATGCACATTAGGATACTGAATTTGCTTGAAAGCTTTGACAGCTAAAGCCATATGGCGGCAAAGAGAGAAAGCAGAGATGAGTTTTGGTGCCACAAAGGGATCTTGGTGAAGATTGGCTTTGAAGATTTGAGCATGAACTTGTTTTACCTGTGCCAAGTTTGAGCATTTGTGAAGTTCAGCAAGCTTTTGTTCGAATTGCCTTCTTGTGGAGACCCAAGTTGGGGCTCTAATTGGTGTGGTCATTGGTGGTCTGAAAGAGCTGTGTGGTTGGAGTTTGGGCATGAAAGTTTTAGATTGAATGAGTCCTTACATTACATGTGAGAGAAGCTGTATGTACTCTATTAAACTATTAATCATGGAGATAAGAGATAATGGCGTTTTGTTATGAATGAAGAAGAGAGGGAAAACGGGATATAAACCCTTGATGTTGTACACTAGCACAAGAAGGGAAGAGATAAGGTCGGGACTCAAGGAGGAAAAAGAAGGATCACAGATCACAGCTAGGAGGAGGAAAATTTTAAATTAGTTACCAACCTACCGTTGAACATAAAAATCCATGTTATTAATCGACTTCTTAAACTAACTTTAGACAACGATACACCATTCACAGTAATTCTAAGATCTGCACTATAATGATTATTTTCTTTGTTAGTAATCATTTATTGCTTAGTATGGGCGAAACAAACCCGCCTAAAAGGATGAAAGTAATTTATGTTTTCATAAATTTATTAAATCTAACTAATACTTGACGTTGGCAATATCTAACTTCAAATAATCGACCGTTCCACCTAACGCCCCTCAAAAAAATACCTAAAAACGTAATTATTTAAATTAATACACAAAATGACAAATACTTTATTAAACTCTACTCATCCAATTCCCGACCGACATACTCACGCAACCGATAATAGTTTCGATAATAATCACCCGAACCATAAAAATCTGACCAAAAACTGATCTGACCAATTGTCTCTCTAGCACGATGAGGTTGGTGGAGGAGGGATGTGAGAGAGAATGAGAAATTAGGAGAAAATTGGTCAAACAGGCCTTTATTTTCGTTTGTTTCTATCTGATTAGTTCAACCTACTATTCAACATAAAAACGCTTGTTATTGATCGACTCCTTTCAATTAAATGACTATTTTCTTTGTTAGTAGTCATTTATTGCTTAGTATCGGCGAAACAAACTTGCCCAAAAGGATGAAAGCAATTTAGATTTTAATAAATTCATTAAATCTAACTAAAACTTGGCAATATCTAACTTCAAATAATCGATTGTTCCACCACCTAACGCCCCCAAAAAAAGGAAAATTGGATTGAAATAATCCCACCTTTTACCGTCAACGGATAATAATCTCACCTTCACTATTTGATTTCAATAATCCAACCTTTTACTTTTAGTGCTTCCAGTGCACCCAAACTGACGGGGTTAAAAATTCCGTCAAGTAGTCTTATTTTGCCCCAAACCTTTTATTTCTCTTTTTGTTACTTACATTTATCTTCAAATTTCTTCCTTTGGCAAATTGCATAGTTAGTAATAGCTCTCCTAAATGCATTTATACTGGGAAATCTAGCACTTGGAACCCAAACTAGCTGAAGTTAGTGTGCTTATCAATCAATTGAGCTCTACCTTTCCTTTTATTACCCAATACATCATTCTGCTCACTATGGGTTATACTTCAATGATGGTGAAATTTCCTTCTTTGTGCTTCAATTGTCAGAGAAATAAACGAGAATGAGGTGAGAGAGAGAAGGGTTAGCAGGGAGGTGGGTGAATGTAGCAGGGAAGGTGAGTGAATGTAGAAGGGAGGGATTTAATTTAGTGAGTGAAATAAAATAAAGGGGATTTAGAAATAAAATAAAGGATATTTAATTTTGTGGGAGATGGATGGGCTTTTAAGCCTTCACCGTTACAATTTGGGCCCCAGTTTCCTTTCCCACTGACACGTAGGTAGACTACTTCACAGATTTTTTAACCCCGTCAGTTTGGATGCACTGGAAGCACTAAAGGTAAAAAGTTGGATTATTGAATCAAATAGTGAAGGTGAGATTATTATCAGTTGACGGGTAAAAGGTGGGATTATTTCAATCCAATTTTCCCAAAAAAAATCACCTAAATACGAAATTCTTCAAATTAATACACAAAATGACAAATACTTTATCAAACTCTACTCATCCCGATTCCCGGCCCACATACTCAAGCAACCGATAATAATTTCGATAATAATCACCCGAACGATAAAACCCGACCCAAAACTAATCTGGGCGATTGTCTCTCTAGCACGATGAGGTTGGTGGAGGAGGGATGTGAGAGAGAATGAGAAATTAGGAGAAAATTGCCCAAACGGGTCTTTATTTTCGTTTGTTGCTATCTTATTAGTTCAACCTACCGTTCAACATAAAAACGCTTGTTATTGATCGGCTACTTTAAATTAAATGACTATTTCCTTTGTTAGTGATCATTTATCGCTTAGTATTGACGAAACAAACTCGTCCAAAAGGAAGAAAGCAATTTAGGTTTAAATTACTAAATCTAACTAAAACTTGACAATATCTAACTTCAAATAATCGACCGTTCCACCTAACAACCCTAAAAGAATCACCTAAAAACCTGATTCTTCAAATTAATACACAAAATGACAAATATTCTATCAAACTCGACTCATCCCGATTCCGACCCACATACTTACACAACCAATAATAATTTTGATAATTATCACTCGAACCATAAAAATCGACCCAAACTTGATCTGACAGATTGTCTCTCTAGCACGATGAGCTAGGTTGGTGGAGGAGGGATGTGAGAGAAAATGAGAAATTAGGAGAAAATTGGTCAAACGGGCCTTTAACTTCGTTTGTTGCTATCTATTTTGATTGACTCCTTTTAATTAAATGACTATATTCTTTGTTAGTAATCATTTATTGCTTAGTATCGGCGAAACAAACTCGTCCAAAAGGAAGAAAGCAATTTAGGTTTTGTTTAGAAAAAAATACAGAGTTGTTAAATGTAAACATCAAATTATTGAATTGTAATTTTTTTTTTTCAAATATTCTTTACATAACATAGTGCTTCTAGTCTCTCTCTCTTTTCCTCACTGACTCTCCCTCTCCCACCTCTAACAAACTATTGATTTACCTAAATATTATATTGAGTTTTGTTGTAGTATGGTGATGATGGTAAAATAATAGTTGGAGTGAAACAAAGTCCTTGAGTATGAAAAACTTTGGGTTTTATGCTTAACTATTGGTAGAGCTGGGGTGCACCGCGCATCCAATTCAAAGATCCTAATATAGGACTGCTTTTCACACAATTTAAATGATATTTCCTTTTTGCAAAATAATGAATTAGATAAATAAGCGACTCATTTAATGTTTTGCAAAATTAAATGGGTCGCTTGACTCGGTGGATCGACTAAAACCCGTCAACACTAGTTCAAGGTCAAATATTTCTCAACCTGAACACTAAATAATCCGACTAGCTAATAACCCTAATCCGAGTTGACTCCACTCGAATCCGACCCGATCGACGCAAGACCTCGTTGGCAAAATACGAATTATTTTGATTGAATTCGAGATTAAAATTTTGATTCTATAATGAATGTTGATTGAACTCGTACTCAAATCTGAATCCAAAATATTTCGGTTGAACTTGGACTAACAAAATTCAATACAAACCCAATTTCATCTCTTATTTTCATTTGCATTTGCCTTGTTTCGGAGTACTCTAATTGGAAAACCCTTTATCTCCATCCTGATCATTTTTAGTGGGCATCTGTCTTGTTCGTTATCCACAACCACAAGTGTCGACATTGTTGGGTTTTTCATCACTACGAATATTCCCCCGTAACTTTTTTGACCCCTAATACTTGTTCAATATTCTTTGTTGAGGATGTCTGGCGCTCACTTCCTGTTGTCCTAGCAAAAACATAAACAAACACGTGAACCCACAAAGCTATACTTGGTTCATGTTTTGCTTCAACATTGTTTTGTTTCATTTCTCAATTTATTGTCAATTGTTTCCATATTTGGGTTTTTAGTGGGAATTTGCCATTTTGTTTGCTTTCTGGTTGCTACCCAGAATCTCATTCTCCTGGGAGGTTTCTCATTTCTGGGTTTGTGTTGTTCAGTGACTATTCTACTGCAATTTTGCTAAAAAACTTGCACATAGCATATTCATGGGGAAAAAACAGCACTTGGATTGGACTGCCAAGTCTATTATGTCATCTGGTAGTGAGAAGGTCCCTTTGTTGAACAAGGAGGTAATTAAAACTTCCTCTATAATGAATTTCTTTTCTTTGAGTTGTGCTTTATTATTATTTTTTTTTACAAGTTGTAGGAAATTGTGTTTGTTGGTCATATAGGTTGAATTTTCACATATTTGGACAAAACCCATGTTTGTTTGTGGGATCAAAATATGAAATTTATTGGTTGATGTCTGTGCTACTGTAATTACATATTGTATTTAGTGTACTGAGTTGTGTGTAATTATGAAATCATAGCTTCCTATAGTGAAATTCTCTTCTCAAGTTGTGCTATTTCTTTCCTTTTAAACTTGTAGGAAATCGTGTCTGTGGGTCATATTGGTTGAATTTTCACTTATTTGGACAAAACCCATGTTTCTTTGTTGGATCAAAATATGAAATTTATCTATTGATGCCTCTGCTACTGTAGTTACATATTGTATTTTAGTGTACTGTAGTATTGTATGTATGTCTTGTGGGTGAGTGGGTTATGACTTAGTAGGGAATCATCCATGTTCCCTTATAGGACCCCAAATTTCTACTCACTGAGAATTGAGTTCAGCTGTTGATGTTGCTGTTATAGTAATTATATACAGTTTTGTTGTAGTATGGTGATGATGGTAAAATAGCAATTGGAGTGAAACAAAGTCCTTGAGTCTGAAAAGCTTTGGGTTTTATGCTTAACTATGGGTAGAGCTGGGGCGCACCGCGCATCCAATTCAAAGATCCTGACAGAGAGCTGCTTTTCACACAATTTAACTGAATATTTCCTTTTTGCAAAATAATGAATTAGATAAATGAGTGGGTGGGTTTTGTTTGGGTAGCCTGTTTGTTGAACAGGTCAGCTCAATGTTAGTTCTTGTCCTAATCATCTTAAATTGGACATGAATTGGACCTGACATGAATACCAGCACTAGCTAGAACTAGACTAAGCTAAAGGGCGGTCATGACGTTGTGATGATATCATTTTTCACATCTTAATTCTGGTCTCTTTACTTCGAGTAGAGGAGAATCCAAATATTTTGACAGCATGGCTGGCTCTTCCCTTTACTGGTTGAACTCTCAACGGATAAAGAAAGTTGCGTAGAAGAGACTGTATAAGAATCATGGGTTTTGGTGGTTGTTGCCGTTGTTTGGTGTTTGGTGTATATGTTCTCAAGTCTTTTGCATCTGTACAATTGTGGTTTTGCCATACTTGGTTCAATATTTTCTACATGCTCAAGAAGTGATTGCTATAATGGATTTGAACTTTAAATTGGATATTGTAGACTGAATGACAGCAATTGAGCGGTAAGATGTCAAGACTCACCAAATGACGTTTTAGATTTTATTGTTGTATGTACACAGATATATCATTGTATGTAGATAGAATGACTTGAACTTCTCACCAAATCCAGTTTGTAAACTTGATGTTTCAAAAGTTTTGCAATTTGATTCATGATAATTAAATGGTTAAGTGTTCTAGTTTTGTGATCGAGTTTGTTTCCCCTTAAGTAGCCTCGAAGGAAGGAAAAGAACAATCAGTCTGATGATGGTCCTGCTGCTCCCACAACAGACCTTGAGCAAGGGGATGCACTACCAGTGAGTGATAATTTTATCTTTTGATCTGCATGCTGGGTAGATCTGAAGCAGTGATTTCTTGTGAATCTTATTAACTTTTTATCTGAACTTTGTGGGGTTCGCAGGCTTCAAATGTTGGTTTCTATAGAGTGTTTTCACTGGTATGCTAGGTTTTTATTTTTATTTTTTGAATTCAAAATATATGCCGAAGTAGGATAGTAAGCTATCTGAACTTTTGATGTTGTTCCCAGGCAAAGCCAGATGCAGGGAAGCTGGTTAATGGAACCATTGCGTTGTTGGTCGCATCTACAACAAATCTTCTTATTGTATGTTCCCGTACTCCTTGAGTCATTGGTCTTTGTTGTCTCTTTCTCAGTTAAGGAAGGGAAGAAAAAGGTAGATATCAATGTTGACATTGTAGTACAATCATATTCACTAATCTACATATCATATGGAGTTGGGCTCATTGCAGAACTGTAAAAGGACTGCAGTATGTTGATCCACACTGGGTCAGAGTTTTGCTTATCGTATCATTATTCATTTTCATCTTCAACGACTTTTTTTTCTTCTTTCTCCTCAGTTGGGCAGTTAAACAAGAAAAGTCTTCGACAAGGAGTTTATTTGGCTCTAGATATATTTTGAATACCTTGGTGGTATATCTTAGCAAAGCCTTGGAATATAGAGTTAATGCATAGACGTGTAGTTATAGTTAGGGTGTTTCTGATGGAGAGAAGATGCTGAATTTCAAATGTGCTTGAATTTCTAGGTTACCAAACCCAGCTGAGAGTTTATGGACCTGTATACATCAGACCTGTGGAGAATCTTCATGGATTGCTTCTGGAGTCCTGTGTCTTCATGCTTGCAATAGTCCGTCTGTCCAAACTCCAAAATACCTTGCGTTTTTTGGGCTGTCCTACTTAGTTGGCAACACTCTTCTTATGGTACTATATAATACCCCCAAGTTCCTCATCCTATCGTTCACTCGAAGCAATTTAAAAAATGTGGCTCTGTTGTAGAAGCGAGTAGACTGTAAGAGCATAAGAGAGTACTAGTCAGTGGCATCTGATACTGCATTTTGCCTCGTATTTTGATGAGACTAGATGCTGTACCTTATCCTTCCTGAGGATTCTTAAAGTCATTTTCTCTACTTTATAAAATTCATCACCAAGCCAAATTAATAAACAATGTAAGAAGTATGAGGAAAGATATCCGAAGATGATAGTTTCAAAACATATACTACATTTTTCGTTGCTTGGTAAGTACCTTCCAGTGTTAAAGAAGGCGTGAGAGGATTATGACGAGATAGAGATTCATGGAGCTAGGTGCAAAGTGTGAGGCAGAGGTGTGCCTCTCAGTGAAGTGATGCGCACTGCCTCAGAATTGAAAATATGCTACAAAAGCAGTGAATTTTCATAAAGATGTACCATTATACCCTATGACATGTTTTATACCATCAGCATGGTCTTAAAGACACACTTTTTCAGCTAACAAGGTCCCAAAGACACACTAAATCAATAATTTAACAATGAAGCAACACATTTTGTGCCTCAAGAGCGCTTCAGACTTCAGAGTGCCTCATGGGCGGGTCAGTGTGCTTTGTCGAAGTCACCTAGCAAAGGGGCAAAAATAATTGTCCACTTGCTGTGCACCTCATCGGCTTAGGTGGCTATTCAACACTGTTACCTTCTTGATTTGTTTTTGTATGTGTATGATGTCATGCACGTCCTTCGGAATGGTGATTGTTATCCTTTGGTCTGTGTTGGTGTGGACTTTTCTACCCTCTTTTGTCTAGTAAAATAAAGAATCAAAGGAGGAGAAGTCCAGCACAATTTTTGAAATAAGGTTAACTGTCAAAGTTAAGCCATGTATCTAGAAAACCTTTTATGAGATGATGGGCTCTCACCACGTCTTCAAATCTAGTTGTTTGTGAGTAAACGGAAAAACAAGGTTTCTCAATTGATAATAATTTCAAAAGCTGCTTATTTTTTAATCTTTGGATGTTAACCAAACTAATAGTAGGGAAAGGTCTATCAAGACTTTCTTAGCTTCTGAGATTTAAGCTCTGTTTCCGTAGATAAGAAAAACTTGAAATATAAACGAAAAATATGGACATGAAGAATGCAAATTTGTTTGTAGAAGTAGCGTTCTGTTGGCTAAGTATTTATGTCAGGTGGGGGTCCTTTTAGAACATGATTAATCTCCTCTTCCCTTGCCCTCCCACCTTGCTTTCAGTCTTTCACCATTTCTTGCTTGCCTTTTTCTCATTTGCTTATGTTGTTCTAATTGCAGCCAAAATATGGTGGTATGATTATAGACATTGTTTCAAGAGATATAAGGACTCCTGAACAGCGATCAGAAGCTTCAGCTGCTGTGAATAGTACTATACTGGCTATTGTGCTGATAGTCATAGTTGGGTATGAGTACTCCCGTAGTTTGGATCTCTATCTCCCCCTCCCTCCTTATGTGTGCTGTCACAGTGTACATCTATCCAAGGTTAATGATTTTATTTTGTGTAGCAAGTTTACATATGGAAGTTCTAGGGGTAATGTTGATGTTGATGTTGATGTTGATGTTGATGTTGAAGTTAACATATGGAAGTCCAAGTTAAACACTTCCTGTAAAATCTGAGTTGTCCCCTAGTAACATTATTATATCCCTCTGGTTGAGGGTGGTCTCATATAAACTATGTTTTTGATTGTGCCTATCTATTGTTGCTAACGAATGAACTATCAAGGAAAACTCTGTTGAGGTGAAGTTCATTTCAGCCAGCTTGCCCCCACGATACACCCATATGCACCGCCTAATTGGTCATTGTGTTAGTTCCTAGAAACTTGGTATGAACATGCTGCGAAAATCAGACTGCTTATTGTTCATGCAAGTTTCATCTTAGTCTTTATTTCTCAAAGAGCCTGTCTTAATCTTAGCTTCCTCTCCCAGTCAGACTCTGAATGTCTGCATGCTTTCAGCTTTTGATATGAGCTTACCAAGTTACCAGGGTTTTCTGTATGGGGCTTTTTTTTATTGAAAAAAGTAAATATTTTTATTTCAGCTAGTGGACCGGTCTCGTAAATGGGTGGTGATTAGTCTTCAAACCATTTTTATATTGCTGAATCACTGTATGCAATTTTTACTGATATGTATCAGTCTCTTGAAAGTTATGATAGATTCCATTTTGAAAGTTTTACCATTTATTTTATTTTGTTTGTTCTCCTTTTTCTTTTTGATTACCTTCACTAAGTATTCTGCTGCAACCATGGCTTGTGCTACTACTGGCAGATAAAGTATGTTGCCCTCAAACGTACTCTCTAGAAGTTGAAATTTGTCTGCAAAAGGTTATGTCTATGTAGTATACTACTCGTGTCTGCAGACTAATTTCTTGATGATTAGTACATACAATCAAGTTGGAAAGAAATTTTATTTTGACAATCTTTAGCCTTCACGGAAAAGATACGCACTTAATTCAAGAGAAGAACCATATTCTTTTTTTTTTGGTAATTAATAAGAAGCTTGTATTACCCATGAACGAAACATTACACAATTTGAAAGAGGGGCATACCCCCCCTTTTGCTACATCAGATCACACAGCTAACAAGTGTTACTTACTCACACAAGCTAGAAACCCAACTTTTATCTATCTGTTTTGTTTTCTTAGGCATGTTACAGATAAATCTATTTTGCAAAACAAATTGCAGTTGCCAGAACAATCTCTGTTGATGTGGTACACAATGCTCCCATACTGCTTCGTTGCGTGCCCTCCAGATGAAATATACCAGGGCAAAGATCCCTGCATATATACAATTTTTCCGGACTAAGCTACCTTGCTGTCTTCTATTCACCCAGGTACACAACTGCCCCAAATCATTAGTACCAGCTCTAATACCTAGCCTGCCCTCCAGATGAAATATACCAGGGCAAAGATCCCTGCATATATACAATTTTTCCGGACTAAGCTACCCTGCTGTCTTCTATTCACCCAGGTACACAACTGCCCCAAATCATTAGTACCAGCTCTAATACCTAGCCATTGCTTCAGCAAATCAATACATTTTCCGCTGTAGTCGCAATTAAAAAATAAGTGAGAAGTAGATTCTGCAACTATCCCACACAGAGGGCAAGTATCATCACTACTCACCCCTATTGCAGCCAACCTATCTTTTGTTTGAAGTCTCCCCTGCATTGCAAGCCAGCTAATGAAGCTATGTTTAGGGAGTGCCATTCTGTTCCAAACCCATGCAGCCCATTTAACTTTTTCTGCCGCAGGTGAAAGCCATTTATAACCACTGGATATGGTATATTGCCCTTTAGGTGAGGCAATCCACTTATCATTATCATACCCAGTCAGTAATTTATCTTTGCATTCACAAATCTTTTTCCATGCCCAACTAGCTGAAGTGGTAGGCTTATACTCCCACCAATCTTTGCCAGACAAATAAACATGATGCACCCACTTCACCCAGAGTGTGTCTGCTTTTCCTGCAATAAACCAGACATATTTCCCAACAGCAGCAACATTTCAAATCATACAATTTTTGATGCCAAGACCACCAGCACACTTTGGTTTACAAATGAAGTCCCAAGCAATAGGTGGAGCTCTAACATAATCAGCTCTCCCATCCCACAAATAGTTTCTGCATATGGCAGCCATCTTCTTCAAAACACTCTTGGGCAAGATAAAAATAGAGGACCAGTAAACATTCATACTCATAAGCACAGAATTTACAAGCAAATCCCTCCCAGCATATGACAGATGCTTGGCACCTCACAATCTGCTTTTTGCAATCATTTTATTAAGGAGAATGTCACAATCAGCAGTATTTAGTTTCTTTGAAGCAACAGGCACTCCCAGGTATTTAAAAGGCAAACTCCCAACTGTAAACCCAGACATTTGACGCACTGTATCAACCATATCAGGCTTTATGTTGCAACAATAGATAGTAGATTTGCTATTATTAGCAATCAAACCAGAAGAGTGAGAAAAGGTAGCAAACCCTCTCAGCATTAACATCATAGATCTAATGTCATCATGCAGAAAAGTAGTAAGTCATCAGTGAAGCATAGATGATTCATTCTCAGTGTACTACACTTTGGATGGAATTTAAACCCTTCCAAGTTCCCTACCACAGATAAGATCTTCGAAAGATATTCCATACAAATAACAAAAAGGAGGGGAGAGAGAGGATCACCTTGCCTTAAACCTCTTTTGCCTGGGAAGAAGCCGTGAACAACACCATTAATGACCACAGAATAGTAAGGAGACCTTACACATGTCATAATCCAGATAATGAACTGATCAGGAAACTTCAAAGCCAGCAGCATATTTTCAAGAAAATCCCATTCCACAGAGTCGTAGGCTTTTCTCAAGTCTATCTTCATCATACACCTAGAAGAAGTGGCCTTTCTGTTGTACTGGTTCAAGATCTTGACAAATCATGATATTCTGAACTATGCTTCTATTAGCAACAAAGGCACCCCGGGCATCATTTATCAAATCAGGAAGCACACCCTTGAGCCTAGTACATAGTAATTTTGAGATACACTTGTAAATTGTAGAACAACAAGCTATAGGCCTATAATCTGATACAGAGTCAGGATGGGAGATTTTAGGTACAATAGATATCAGGGTGGTGTTTATCTGTTTCAACAGCTTGCCATGTTGAAAGAAGTCCAAAATTGCATCACAAAAATCAGAGCCCACTGTGTTCCAAGCATCCTTGAAGAATTGTGAGCCATAGCCATCTGGACCAGGTGCTTTGTCCCCAGGGATGGTCCACAGAGCCTGTTTCACCTCCTCAACAGAGAAGGGTTTGCATAATTCAATGGCTTGTTCTGCAGAGACAATAGGGCCAGTACGTACAATGTGCTCTTTTACAGGCAGGATATTGGGATTTGCAGCTCCCAACAATTCAGTATAGAATTTAACAAAACAATTAACCACCTGATGAGGAGAGTCATGCACCTGACCAGCTAAGTCTTTAACAGAATAAATTCTATTTTGAGCTCTCCTAGCTCTAAGAGTGCTATGAAAAATGCAGTATTCATATCACCCTCATTCAACCAACTGATTTTTGCTTTTTTGCTTCAACAAACTGTTTCTAGCACCATTAAGCACTCTGTAAATTTCAACAGCTTCACATTCCTCACTTGCTAGAGCAGCATTGTCAGGAGAGATTCTCAAGGAATTCTGAATCTGCAATAATTTTTCATGTGCAAGAATATCAACATCACCAGCCCCATACTTATTCATGTCTTTGAAAACCTGCTTGAGCTGCTTCAACCCGGTAACCAACTGATACATAGGAATCCCATAGACATGAGTGTTCCAACTATTCTTGACATTCTGTTCAAAATTAGGCCATTTACTCCACATGTTGAAGTATTTGAAAGGCTTGTACCCACACTGAGTATTATTGAAAAGAGTAATAACTGCTGGGCAGTGGTCAAAATCACCTTCAGGATAAAATTTAGTCTCAGAGTCTCTGAAATGATCCAACCAAGCATCATTGACAATTACTCTATCAATTCTACTAAATACTCTATCATCCCCTGGTTGCTTATTAGACCAAGTAAAGAAAGATCCAACACACTTCATATCAACCAATTGACAGTCATGCAAGCAGGTTCTAAAAGCCTGAACTTTATTCAAAGTGACTGGGGAACCTTTTCTTTCATCCAGATTAAGAACAGCATTAAAGTCACCACACACTAGCCAAGCTCCAACAATTTGTTGACTCAAATTAACCAATCCATTCCACAAAGGCTGCCTAGCAATTGCATCATTAAAGCCATACACAAAGGTCCAAGCAAACTGAGTCTTAGTACCTAAATGTGTGACCAAGCAATGTACATATTGAGCAGTCATAATTTTAGTGTCAACCAAAAACACATTAGGCTTCCAGAGAACCCATATCCTTCCATTTTTATGAAATGAATTATTAGAAGCTAAACACCAATCAGTAGTAAAATTCAGGGTAGCAGCATTATAGTTTGCAGCTTTGACCCTGGTCTTATAGAGGCCTACCAACCCAGCTTGAAAAGAGTATAACATAGCTTTCACTGCGGCTTGCTTGCTAGGATGGTTAAGACCTCTAATGTTCCAACTGCATATTCTATCCATTGGGAGGAGGGGTTACCCCCGCTCCATGTGACCCATTCAAACCAGTACCAGCAATACAATCCCCATACCCCTCCTGAATTTTAGACCCAGGAATACAGTGAGGTAACATCAGACTAACATCTGCAGCATCATTGACCTCAATATTCTGGCTAGTTGAGGCAAGAACACTAAAAGAGTTGTGTGATTCAGAATTACCTTGCTGTACAGGCTCTGGATTCTTGTTCTTAGCTGTTTTTGTAGGTTGCTGGGACCCCTCTGGATCAGTCATTATCTGCTTTTGCTGCACTTGCTTAGGAATCCAGACCTGTTTAGTTCTCCTTCCAGAAACCACCTTCTTCTTGCAATCAACAACCCCATGGCCATAACCTGAGCAGTTTGCACATAATACTGGTTTCCAGCCATAGATAACTGGTTGAGTGATGAGATTACCCCATTCATTTTCAAAATAGACCTCATCCGGGAACACTTGATCAACACCAACTTCCACTAGGATATGAGCATACCCTAATCTAGTTTTATCAATAGTAGCTACATCAGCCTTGATAGGTGTCCCAATCAATCCAGCCACTCGAAACAAATTGTCCAGTGCCCAATATTTAACATCCAAGCCAGGAAGTTCTATCCATATCGGTACCTTCTTAATCTCCTCACTCCTAAGATCTAAATCAGGCACCCAAGACTTCATTATAACAGGCTTACCATCAAAATATGTCATATCCTGCTCAAGTACTTTAGTTTTATTGTCAAAGGTATCAAATCTCACCATGTAAACACCCTTAGGCAATACAAAGATTTTATCAATTCCCAATCCACCCCAAATCCTCTTAAAATACCCCTCCATAACTGAAATAGGCGGATTTGCTCCCAGAACATAACATACAATAGCATTTTTCCAATAATCAACCTCTGATTGAATATCTGAAGAGGTAAACTTCAAAGATGTTTTACTTTGGTTTAATGGCAGTGGTTGATTTGAAGGCGGTAGTTGAGTCACCACCCCCTCCGGTGTATTTGGGAATAAGGCTCGCCAGACTGAATTAAGTGTAATCGAGGGCCCAACTGGAGCCTCCCTGGCTGGGAGAATCTCTTCCAACACCGGTACCTCATCTTGCGCTATCCTACGAACCTGATTAATCGCACAATCAGACTGATTCTGTAGCTGATGAAGCGTTTCCACCGGCGACAAGTCTTCAATCAGCACCAGAGACGCTCCATCAGCCCCATCTGGGGGAGAGAGAGCTAGTGGTTGAGTACTCACTAGTTCTAGAACAGCCTTAGATTGTTTCGCATCCTTCGATTGAGGGCCTTTGCTAGAGCCAGCAATCACAACATCCTTGGAGCTTGACGAGAGTTCTCCTCTATCTTTCTTGTTCTAACCGATTACTATGTTGTTTCCCCTTTCGAGCTTGAGCTTTTGGCCCTTTTGCCATGGCCCTGGGAGAATCACCGAGAGAGACCTTTAGAACCCAGCTAGAGAGAGAAAAAATTTGAAATTAACTTGCGATGATCCCCCGGCGGGACAATTACTGGGTTGTTGAGAAGAACCATATTCTTGCTTACATGGCTGTTTTCTATTCTCGAACTAGTCTGAAACAACCCCATTATAGCAAAAATTAAGGTTATGGTTCACTGGCAGTAGTACATGAATTTCAAAATCAATTTTTTGCTTCATTAGTTTCTTTTCCCAAATATGCTCTGATTTCCACACTAGTAAGAAATTGTTGGGGAAAACTACGGTATTTACCCACAATCACAACAACAGATAATCGGAAAAATAAAGTGTAAGAACCCAAAATCAACACAGACAATTTTTACGTGGAAAACCCCTCTCAATTAGGGAAAAACCACGGTGCGAATCTCCACGCACTAAAATATAATCCACTATGATAATCAAGAGTACAAAGGTAACAATCACAAGATCAAACAATAAGTAGACTATCTATCTTTGGTACTAGTACAAATTGACAAATTCTAACTCAATTTGGTACTCCCACAAACCCAAAGAAACACGCGCAAAATACCTGTCGATGATCAATACGAAACACCGTATATTCCGTGCCGAAGATCACCTCGATTATCTTCACCCACAAGCTGTCTTCTCAGCATCCACACCAACCGGAACTCACCTCTGATCACCTGGCTCTCTCTCTATGTGTTTGCTGTTTTGTGCTTGTGTGTCTCACGGCTTTTCTCTTGTCTCGGCTGTTCCACAAATAAAAGGCTTGTGCCTTTTATTTTCAATCATCAACTTAGCTTCTGTAGGAAGCCACACATCACCGCTAAATGGCATATGGGCCTAACAAACAAAATAGCAAGTGTAGCCCATAAACGGACTAGCACCCCCACGCAACTCCAAACCGAAAACGATTCGGTTGACTTCAGTCCCTTTCTTTTATTTTTGTTTTTCTTTTGTTTTTCTTTTATTTTATTTTCTTTACAAACCAAAATAAAATAAAACACAACTAATAATAATACTTGGTATTTGGGGCGTTACCTCAACAAATCCTCCCTCGACCCAAATCACCAAATACCTCCACCTTGTCCGAAAAACGGACCTTCTTCTTCACGGTCTTGCTCCTCTCTACGCAATGACCCTCAACATAGCACAAGTTGTTCTCCGCCTTCCTCCTTTGCACAATCAAAGTAGCACCACGATACACTTTGCACCACCTTCCCGTACCAATGTATCTACACCCATGCGATGTCAACTCACCCAACGAAATCACATTGACACGAGCATTGGGTACATACCTCACATTTTGGAAGGTTCTAGTCACACCACCATGGAGCTCAATTCGGATGCTTCCCATCCCTTTGACCTTCATCTTACCACTCCCCATGTTGATGTCACCATACTCACCATCTTGGCACAAAGTATCAAACATAGCATGGTCTCTACAAATATGAACCGAAGCGCCGGAGTCCAACACCCAACTCTCTTGGCTTTCCTTCTTCTCATTGTTACTAGCCAAGAACAACTCCTTATTACCATCACTAGACATAGCCACATTAGAGGAACCGCTATCATCATCAATTTTGGTCTTACTCATCTTCTCTTGCAGCTGCTTGAAACTCTTCAAATCATCTCTCATCTTTGGGCAACGACTCTGAATATGACCCTTCTCACCACAATAGTAACACTCTATGTTACTAAAGTCTCTCGCGCGCGACTTCGATCTACTTCTCGGGCCACCACCTCTTCTCTCATGATTCCTCCCTCTCTCGGACACCTCCGCAGCTAGTACTCTATCTCCTCCATCACTTGAAGAGATACCATAAACCTGCAACATCATCCGATCATTTTCTCTCAACACTGTCATTGCTTCATCTAGCGTAATCTCTGTCCTCCCTACAAGTAATGTCTGCACAATTGGCCTGTAGGACTTAGGTAGTGAAGCCAACAATAACAATGCCTCCTCCTAATTGGAGATCTTCTCATCTGCATTTCTCAACTGACATACTAGCTGGTTAAAGTTATTAATGTGGTCCTGCAACACTGTACCTTGCTCCATCTTTAGCTGGTACAACTTATATCTTAAACAAAGCTTGTTAGTCAGTGACTTTGATGCATATACACTCTGGAGCTTTTCCAACAACTTCTTTGGATCTGTCTCAGTCAAGTAATTATACTTGATCTCCGGAGCCATAGCTAATCTAATAGTACTGACAGCTTTCTTCTTCTTCTTCGATGTCCATTGGGCATCTGTCACCCCACTAGGCTTTGTCTCATCTAAAGCCTCATCTAAATTTTGTTGAACCAACAAATCCTCAACCGTACTCTTCCACACAGTAAAATTAATTTTACCATCAAACAAAGGAATATCAAATTTGGGCACACTACCAGACATCTTACTTGCACAAAATAATTCCTCCCTTCAACAAATACAGTAATTTTCCCACCACACGGATCCTACAACCAAAGCTCTGATACCACTTGTTGGGGAAAACTACGGTATTTACCCACAATCACAACAACAGATAATCGGAAAAATAAAGTGCAAGAACCCGAAATCAACACAGACAATTTTTACGTGGAAAACCCCTCTCAATTAGGGGAAAAACCACGGTGCGAATCTCCACACACTAAAATATAATCCACTATGATAATCAAGAGTACAAAGGTAACAATCACAAGATCAAACAATAAGTAGACTATCTATCTTTGGTACTAGTACAAATTGACAAATTCTAACTCAATTTGGTACTCCCACAAACCCAAAGAAACACGCGCAAAATACCTGTCGATGATCAATACGAAACACCGTATATTCCGTGCTGAAGATCACCTCGATTATCCTCACCCACAAGCTGTCTTCTCAGCATCCACACCAACCGGAACTCACCTCTGATCACCTGGCTCTCAGTCTATGTGTTTGCTGTTTTGTGCTTGTGTGTCTCACGACTTTTCTCTTGTCTCGGCTGTTCCACAAATAAAAGGCTTGTGCCTTTTATTTTCAATCATCAACTTAGCTTCTGTAGGAAGCCACACATCACCGCTAAATGGCATATGGGCCTAACAAACAAAATAGCAAGTGTAGCCCATAAACGGACTAGCACCCCCACGCAATTCCAAACCGAAAACGATTCGGTTGACTTCAGTCCTTTTCTTTTATTTTTGTTTTTCTTTTCCTTTTGTTTTATTTTATTTTCTTTACAAACCAAAATAAAATAAAACACAACTAATAATAATACTTGGTATTTGGGGCGTTACCTCAACAGAAATATATCAATGGAAGTAATGACATCAGAAGAGAGATGAACAAACTGTTAAATGTCTACCTCATTGTGCTTTCGGCAGTGAGCAAACTGGCTCAAACCCTAAGCTTTAAACAGGTTCACTGCTCTAGGATGCTTCAAGAATGGAAAAGAATCCTAAAACAGTGCTAGAAGAGATAGGAATTCTTACATAATAAATAAATTTGTGATTTTCCTGATAATCTTTCAATAACGCTGTAACTTAAAAGAAGACAGTGCTTGTAACTGTCATGTTGGTGATTTTATTGTGTTCTAGTTTAGGATCCTGCTCAAGTTCAATTTAAGGTTGCAATTATCTTAATGGGAGGATGTGTTCATAATTATGACTTATGTTATCCCTCCTTGTCTTTGTGTTACTATGAATCTTCTTGTGGTTCCTTGCTTTGGTGCCCCCCTCCCCCAATGTTCTTTTTCTCAAATTACTAAAATGGTACGATCAAGGAGTGTCTATTTCCACTGGAGCCAAACGCTTCACTACGTTTTGGTTTTGGAATATGATGGACTAAATCAAAATGGCTCATAGAACTGTCTGCACTTCTTATTTATTGTGAAGATGGTGATGGTCGTCACATTTCCGGATCAAGGGTCAAACGGAAACAACCTCTTTGTGAAATTCTGTTCTCACAGGGGTAAGGCTCTGTACAACCTAACCCCCCTCCCCTCCCCTGCTTAGGCGGGAGCCTCTTTGGAGGCACTGGGGTAACGTTAATGTACTGAGTGTTTTCCAATTGTTCTATGCATGTAATCTGCGTCGGAGTCTAAACCAACTGTAGATATCTATATGTATTCAGGAACATGATTGTTGTTTGCGTTTATTATTCATCTTGTTTATTTACCTTTATCTAAATTATCTCTCATGTCTGCTTGTCTCTGCTTTCTTCTTTTCATATGCAATAAATAAGTTGTTCCTCTCTGAAAATCCGTGGTCTTGCAAGCTATGCAAATACTCCTATGTATTAACTTTTTATTTTTTTATGTTTTTTATATTTGTATAGCTAATTTGATTATTGTCATCTCTGCAGCTCCTTGTGCACAGCAATTCGAGGATGGTTATTTTCATCTGCTAGTGAAAGGGTTGTAGCTCGGCTGAGAAAGGACTTAGTTAGTCACCTTATCCAGCAGGTAAAGTGGGCCACTTTGGAAGTGTGTGGTATCTTATCAGTTTTCTGTACACAATTACCGACAAGGGGACATGCTGCATTAATATTTAGCATTGTTGATAATTGTGCAGGAAATTGCATTCTTTGATGTAACTCGAACAGGGGAACTTCTGAGCAGATTATATGCGGACACTCAGATAATAAAAAATGCTGCGACAACAAATCTCTCTGAGGCACTTCGAAATATTTCAACGATGCTTATTGGTCTTGCATTCCTGTTCCCTTCATCATGGAAGTTGACATGTAAGTGGTTTCATTTCACATGTCTGCAGCCAGAGTTATAATAAGTTACAAGTCAGGTATCTTTAGCAGTAGTCCCTGTCATTTCTGTTGCTGTGCAGAAGTTTGGGCGTTACCTACGGGAGCTTTCACATACAACTCAAGCTGCAGCTGCTGTAGCATCGTCAATTGCTGAGGTATGCTCTGAAGAGTGGTACTTTCTTCTTTCTTGTCTGCCCACATTAGTGTGCCAATACCGCCAAATGGATTCTGATACACCTGAAATTATGAGACGTCAGACGAATGATAGCAGTGTTCATTTATGTTCCTCAGAATATAACGATTAGATCTCTGGTAAACATCTTCATAGTCATAGTTTAAAACAGGTAAACTGTGTAAACTGCTCTCCTGAAAACAAATCAATCATTAGATCTGAAAGCCACTAAAAGTTTTCCTTTTGTCCCCTCTTATTTTATTCTGTTTCGAGTTCTCCACCCTTTTTCCACGTTTCTCTGATTACCTATATGTTCTTCCATCAAGAAACAGTATCTCCAGTGAAGACTCAGGGAGCATTGCCGAGATGGTTAAAAGACTCAAATTTTGCTGATGAATACACTGGAGGTGTCCATTTGTGTCTAAAACTCGATAGATTTTGGTAAATCCACTATTTTTTGTACAGTTTTGGTTCTGGATCTTCTCCATGTTATTTGATGGGGTCTTATTCAAATTTTGGAATTTTCAATTACTGGCCGGAGAAGCTAGTCCTTCAGAAAAATTTCTAGCCAAATACGTGTATGTGTGTGAGAAAGGGGAAAGTTTTCTGGAAAATTAGTTTTTTTTCCTGGGAGGATAATGTCTCAGGTTTAGGATGGTTCTCATATGATATGAACTTGTTCAAAAATAAATGTGTATACAAACAAGTTTTATGCTCATTAGTCTTTCTAAATGATATAATTTTGAAACTTTAGGAGTCATTTGGTGCTATTCGAACAGTTAGATCTTTTGCTCAAGAGTTCTATGCAATTTCAAGCTACTCTGACAAAGTTGATGAGACATTGAATCTTGGAACTAAACAAGCTGTGAGTTTCTTCCTTCCATTCAGCATGATCACTAATATTTGTAGTGTATTTTCAATCTGTATAAAATGATATTAATTTACATGTGATTGTTTGTGCCAGAGAGTAGTTGGTATATTTTTCGGAGGGCTTAATGCTGCATCAACGCTCTCTGTTATTGTGGTGGTGATCTATGGAGCTAACTTGACTATTGCTGGCGATATGACTGCAGGAAATCTCACATCTTTCATTCTCTATAGCCTTACAGGTAATTCCCCTAATTAATGATGTATGGAAAATAACTTTAAGATTTGGAACTTACTGACTG
The DNA here is from genome assembly GCA_038025085.1 of Tetragonia tetragonoides. Lineage (NCBI taxonomy): Eukaryota > Viridiplantae > Streptophyta > Magnoliopsida > Caryophyllales > Aizoaceae > Tetragonia > Tetragonia tetragonoides. Next base: position 24,438,947 of record CM076139.1, on the reverse strand, counting down.
GCCATTTTGTAGAAAAGGTTCTAGGGAAGTGTATGTATATTTTACCCTTTATATCTCTCTTACTATAGTATGTGCTTTCATATAAAAAAATTGTATAAATAAGAATGAAGAAGTAATAACAGCTTAAAAGGAGGAGTCCTCCAAATACATCCAAATAGAGAAATGCCCAGGGGTCGGATGTTTGCTGTTGACGCCTTCTTTAAAAGCCCCAGCACAACACGGCCTTGGACATAATAAATTGGTTGGGATTCCTGAGAATATTTGTGAGTACAGCTCTAATTTAAGGTACCAGAATACCGCCAAGAAAGTGCATCACAAAGCAACCTTTCTCCTTACCCTTTGCACACAAAGAGCAAATGGTGCACGGCATACCCAAAAGTCCCCTTTCACACTAAGAACCCATCTCCATGACAATGGAGCCATATCACTATTCCGTTGACAAGTCATACACGCATCTAGAGAGATCAACTAGCCTCATTGCCTCCTCTGCAGCATATTCTTAGTGTCTACTTTACCTAGCACCAAAAACCAAACACGCCTGAGGAGAATATTTGACTTTCAAAATTTGTTGGACTCAAGGATATTGTTAGGGTATCATGAGAAGGTGAATAATAGACTTGCAAAAGAAAACCTAGGAGGGATGTCCAATCGTAGACCAAGGGTCATCAATCATGGTAATATGTATGACGGCGAAAACACTAAGCAAGGAGGTGAGCTAGCTCCTCCTTTTTTACTCATCAAGATTTTAGAGTAAATGGAGGTCCCATGAAATACCATCTCTGGATCTTACTATGAAAAATAGGAGGTCGTCACATTGTTGTCTAAAACTAAAAATACTATGGGCCATGAGGCTTCTGGGGGAGTGAATGACTGACAGACGAACTTAGAGAGGCAAAGATGACAAAATATTAACACTAAGTCCATGCTTCCTCAGCTGGATGAAAATCATTTGGCTTTATGGACGTATTGTTTTTACACCTGGAGATCCCATCTTGAAGAGGGGTTTGGGGTAGGGACAGTGTCAATGATGGGAAGCTAAGAAACCTCTTTGGGAGATGTACAACTATTGAGCTCAAGCAAAAGGTAAGATGGGGCTTAGAAATAGTATGTAGAAGGTTAAAGAGTGCTGTTATGTGAAGGATGGTGGTAATGTTATGGTTTTTCCTATTCAAGTGCGTTAATAATTCTTTGCTTTGCAGACTATCCTGTCATGTCTTTAAAATTGTATGGCCTAAGTTATTATTTAGACGTGGAGGGATAGGAGATATTATTCTTTTTCTCTATGTTATTAGTTGCCAGAAGTAGAGGGAAGTCAAATGTACTTCTCACATCAGTAACGATTTTCAGGACATACTCATCACTTTTAGCTAGGTACTTCTTACTTTCATACAGGAGGTGATTATAACTTCTAAAGACTTTCAAAGTTCATTTTTTTTTAGATAAAGATAAAGTATATATTAATGAAGCGTCAAAAGTACAAGGAGGAGGACAAGATGTCCTCTATGACCAAAAGTTACAGATTAGCCCAGTTACGCTGAATAGTTGTAATAGAATAACTCCTAAATGCCCCTACAGCTCTAGCCCATAATGAAGCTAGATAAGTAACCTTATCCCACAGCATATCAGCCGAAATGGTCACCCCATTGAAAACCCGGGCATTCCTCTCAAGCCAAAGACACCAGAATATCGCAAATATAGCATTGCGCCACAAAATTCTCCTCTCCTTATCCCTCCCAAAGCCCCCAAACCTCATCTGGAGAAATTCAACCACACTGGCTAGATCAATCCACATGTAGAAATTTCAAAGAGCCTGCTCCAGATGCTACGTGCAAAGTCACATGTAAAAAACATGTGAATCGCTGTCTCACTACATGCCCTGCAAAGTAGACAAATGTCAGCCAAAAGAACCACCGTAGGTCTCCTCCTCTTGCGTAGATCATTTGTATTCAATCGGTCTAAGGCTAGGATCCACACAAATGCCCGCACCTTAAGAGGCACCTTCGCCTTCCAAATAATATCAGCTATCGGAAATTGTGGAAAAGACGTACCCAACAACTGAAGGAACGACTTACAAGAGAACTCTCCTGTGGAGTCACCACCCCAACTCCTGGAATCATTACAATCAGAAAAGTGAACTGTCTCCAAAACACCAAGCAACTCTGTAAGTTCATCCATTTCCCAGTCCTGTGGAGCTCTACATAAGTGAAGGTCCCAAGAACCTGTATGTGCGGAAAAGAACTCATCAATGGTAGCAGTGTGGAGAGTAGACAGGCGGAAAATGCGAGGAAATCTCAAGCAAAAGGGTTGATCATCCTTCCACAAATCCTCCCAGAATCTAATACTCCGGCCGTTCCCCACTTTCAACTTCACCCAAGGGAAGAATTGTGAGTGAAGCTGTGAGATGAACTTCCATGGACTCGCGTGGGTAGTGTCCGTTGTCACTTGAGCATCCCACCCATTGGGTTCCAACCCATATTTACTCTTGATAACCCTATGCCATAGACTTTCCGGCTCAAGTGGGAACCGCCACAGCCATTTACCCGCAAGAGCAACATTCTTACTAATCAGTCTCCCAATACCAATGCCCCCCTCGCTCTTTGGTCGACACACTCTATCCCAACTCATTAAGTGGTCCCTTCTCTCCCCATCCACAACTGACCACAAGAAGTTCCTCATCAACTTCTCAATACGCTGCGCCATAGCCACTGGAATTCTGAACAGCGAGAGATAATATAAGGGAATACTAGCCAAACAAGATTGAATAAGAGTTATTCTACCACCCAAAGAGAAATCCCCGCTTCCAACCATCTAGCCACTTAGAGATCTGTTGCACCACAGGCTCCCAAAAAACTTCTGAACGAGGATTGCCACCTAGAGGGACCCCCAAGTAAGTGAGTGGCCATGATTGTAGCTGACAACCAACCAAACCTGCTGCATCTGCAAGGAAGCCCTCATCAACATTTATACCTGCTAAACTGCATTTGGCCAGATTAATCTTCATCCCAGAAATCAACTCAAACACCTGCAGAATTGTAAGTACATTCTTAAAGTTGTCCAGATCAGTATACAAGAAAAGAATTGTGTCGTCTGCGAACTGTAAATGTGAAACTGGCACTCCATCCCTACCTACCTTATCAAAGTTGATTTTTTTAGTTTCCTGCTTTTGGAATTCGTAAGAGATTACTATATACTTGCATCATGGTTGATGGGTTACCAATAACAGATGCTGCTGCTAATAGTCTGGCGATGTCCTCTGATCATGACGCATTTAACTTACTACTTGTCTCATCTGCAGTTGGTTCTTCAGTATCCTCCTTGTCAGGATTGTATACAACTGCTATGAAGGCTGCAGGAGCAAGTAGGAGAGTTTTTCAACTCCTTGACCGTGTTTCAACCATGCCAAATGCAGGGGATAGGCATCCTGAGGGGTTAGTTTCTCATCACTTCTATCTGTCTTCTTTGTTGCAGTACATTATACATGCACATAATCAGGTTAGTGGTTTAAGTGCTATGTCATAATGATAGTGAACAAGATGGCGATGTGGAATTGGATGATGTGTGGTTTTCTTATCCCTCTCGCCCAAGCCATATGGTACTCAAGGTAATGATATTACTTGCACTTCCTTTTCCAACGTGATATATTTACCGTAGAACGCATGCGGTCTGCTTAGCAGATTTATTAACTTGCATGTTGGTCATGAGCCTAAATTGCTTCCATCCTCAAGTCACTCTTTCGTCTGTAATAGATAGTGGTGAATAAATTGATTTATATGCTTAAGAAAGATGGCCGAGAATTTCCTACATATGGTAACTTGGGGTTTAAAACGTGATCATATGCCTTGCAAGTGGAGGCACAGAATTCAAAGATCACTGAAGAAGGGGCTATTTCATTGTTCATCTACACCCAAACGCTTCTGGTTCAACAAGAATAGCTTTGGCATAGAATGGAGTGGGACAATAGAATTAGACCATTGAAAATGTTTGCTACAACTTGTATCTGAGCCTCGCCTTAGTCTAATGTAAAGCATATGGTCGTGTATGAAAGTTTGCAACTGCAGCTGATTCAGGTTGGGAATTGAGGATGTCCATGGCATAAAATCTGTTTCAATTTGTAAGTTGTAGCAAACTCTGGTAAACTGTAAGACTCTTTTTCATTAAGTACTGGCATCCCTCTGCTCAAATATCTAGAGGCTTGAGCTACATTTCTATGACCTAGAGAACCTTACTGAAGCCAGTTTCTTCAAGTTTGGAAGTTAATTTGGATTGGTCATGTCCTGCTGTTACATAGTAGTTGAACCATTGACTATATTATGGAGTTATCCAATAGAGAAATTATTTTCTTTTTTTTGTTGTAAGAAGGTCTGTCTTGTTGTTAATAGACTTTTCTTATTTTTTGTTCAATTAAAAATGAGAGATACAAGGAAATGTTTTAGGAGTCATTGTCTCTAATTAGTGGTGTGATTCCATTGAGTTCTGGTGTACAAGAACCCTACAAATCTTATTATCTAGAAACTACAGGAAAATCAATTCCTATGCAAACCTAGGTTGACCTAGTGCTGGTCTTTCTTTTGTGTTTCCCTTCTTTTTTCTTATATTCATTACCCGTGTGGGCTGCGGCCATGCTCTCATTCTTATCTTCTTCGATGTTCCTCTGAATTCTCTATCAATCACTCCAAAGTTCCATCCGATCATGATCAACTAATTCCCACTTCAATTATTCCTTAAATGTCCAATTCTACACCTAGCCTAGAATAATCACCTAATTCAAGATATTCCAGCCATGTCGGGCTTATTGAGCTAGGCAAATGTACATACTCCTATGGCACATTCAGGAATGCTGATTTCAGATTCAAACTCATGGTAACCAGGCCACATCTGAGTAACTTTAATACTGCAGAAGTGTCATATCTGGATGGTGATTCAGAATTGTCAGATTACACTCTTTGTGAAACTCTAACCCATCAGATTTACCTCTAAGCTGCTCTAAATTTGTGTTCAGACACCCTTGGGAGAGTTTTTAGAAGGAATCAACCAGAGTTACAGTTTGTATATGCTCTTTGCTGTCATGGGAAGGATCAGTTATACAGAACTATAAGGTTACCAGAATATTAGCTTTGTGATACTTGCAACCCTTTATTTGAGGCATTAATTTTGTAAGACCAGTGTACAGCTTTAATTGTGACTATAAGACTTAAAACACTGCTGAGAAGTTGCTTTGGCTTTGTTTCTCCAGCAGTATTCAATTAATTGACAAAGTGTATATTTGAATTTATCTGGTTCATTATCATTTAGTGTAGAATATTCACATGTTAAAGATAGGATTACAAGGCCTTCAACTAAAATTATGTTTTTGTTGAATTAGGGGATATCACGGAAGCTGAGTCCTGGCTCAAAAGTTGCCCTTGTTGGTCCAAGTGGTGGTGGAAAGGCAAGTTCATCCCTGCTGGCTTGTTTGCCTTTATGTTGTCTCCTAATATACTGTTTAAATTACCTTAATCTGGTAAATATCATTCACTCTTACTCACATTGTGCGGACTACAATAGCAAATCTTATTGAGAGGTTCTATGACCCTCTGAAGGGAAAGATTTCGCTTAATGAAGTTTGTCTCATGGATATTTCACATGAATTTCTGCACAGAAAGGTAATCAGTACTGTGTGTGATGGTAGTTCTGACATCAAATCTCTCATTAATCTATGTGAGAAGAAAATTCAGGCTGGTGCTGGTTTTGGTGATTCATTTTTGAAAAGTTGAGATGGCTTTTGAACTCCCATTTTCCTCTCTTTTCACTGCTCTTCTATAACTACTTAACGTTGCAAATGTATGTTCAAGGTAGGAATGTGGGCTGGATAGTGTCTTGAATAAGAAATGACACTCAATCTGAACTTACCAAAGAAATTACTAACTGATATTGTTGTTCATAAAGCACAAAGAGCTATATGATATGGTTGACATCAATGAGACGTAAAGTCGTAAACATTAGTGCATCTGTCATTTGATTTTAGTAGAAGGCATTAGGGCAGGGACAATTATGCCTAAGAGGAGTTCAATGGAGTTTGTGAAGTGATTTTTATAGTTAACCTACTGGCTTAAATGATGAAAAGGTTTCTTTGTTTTGTTTTTTTTACATTTTTGGTAATTGATAGGTTGTATTAATACCAATAAACAGATTTTGTGTGAGCAACAACACAAGCCTTCTTCTTGAAGGCCTGATAGGCCTCCATTAAGTGATCACACGTGTGCAAGCAAATAGCAACAGTACCTTGCTTAGGCGCATGCATAGGCTGTGCATTATCTCCAAAAGATCTTGTTCTGTAAGGACTAAGGAGATATTGAACCGTAGTTTTTTGAAAGATGGAGATTTTGAACCGTTAAACCGTATGATACCACATTTCACAAATTGTGGTTTGACTCAATCAACTTCTACCCTTGGTTAAGCTCAGCGATAATACTCTGTTAGTAAGGAGCTAGAGAAGTCGTTTACAGTAGCTAGGTTCATATTGGTTGAAATGGATGCCAAAAGTATTTTATTAGTTTAAGTATTCAGTAACCTTAAAGTAAAAGGAAACCTCCTCCTATGATAAATTGGAAAACCTTATATTTCCTTAGCATATAATAAAAATTCATTTAAACTAGCGGGAGACAAGTTTTGCAGAAGCAATGGGTTGGTGGTGCGTCAAAACACAACTAGGAACCGATAAGCTTATTTCTTTCCGTGTTGCTGAGGTTGCAGTCCTTAAAGTGAGTCCGTCGGTCATTCTCTTCATTCTTTGGTGGTGAGGTTGTTCTAGGCTTACGCGAGCAAATTTGCATCCGCAAGTCACTTTTTTGTGCTGCTTTCATTTTGGTAGTTTGTTTCGCTATCATTCATCAATTTGTTTAGTTTTCAGGCCTTAATGCCTTTATGTTTAATAGGGCTCCTTTAGCCTTCTCTTGAGTTAAACGAGTCGACTGCATAACATTATGCATCAGCCATGAGACCACTAAATGATGCCTTAAGTACTAAAATCTTGGTGCCAGATGACATATGAGATGATAGTAAATGAAGTTACCGAGAGTTACAAGGAGGACCAAAGTGGAATCTCCAGATTCTCGGAATGTCGACTAAAGGCACTCTGGGAAAAATCTTCAAAGCCGTGCAAAACACACCACTTTATCCAGCACCAAATCCTCTGGAAGATAATGATCCCAAAAAATCTGATTGTTTTTTCCATAATTCTTTGCATTTAACCTGGAACATAGTCAGCAAACTAGATGGACAAATCCAGTGTTCCCCGTAAAGTGCAAGCAACTACATCCATATCCTCCACACAAATAGGCAATGCAGGAACACGTAATTGAGAGACTTAATGTGATACGAAATTAATTGAGCAAGCTGCTGCTCCAAAAACAAGTTTAACTATGCTATGGACGAAAAATCAAATCTTGATCTCTATCTCAAATTGCAAGCTTGTTTTGCACAAAGGGACACAATGGGGGTTATTCTCTACTCATTAGGGACACTTAAGCATCCGGGTTAACATTTAAATTGCTTTCAATAAGATAGTTTAATGTTAATTAGTTTTAATTCCGTACAATGTTGCGTTTAATTAAGCTTAGAGCAACCAGCAAGTAGGAAATCAAGTGCCAAGTCATTGATCCTAGTAACCTGCTCCTTTTGGGTGCGTTTTGTGCCTTGGGGATCAAGTGATGAGGACATCTACCAGCTCAAGAGGAGTCAAGACGCATTTAATAGCCAGAAGTACAAAGGACATGCTCCATGTTGTACTATTGGGGACCATTTGTGCGCTGGAATCAGCTGAGCACAATTAGCTCCTTTTGGGGACCATTTTGAGCTCTTGCTCTCATGAGGACAGCAAGACACGTTTCTAGGGTATTCTATTAGGGTTTGTTGCATCTTTGAGCCTATAAATATGTAATGATAGCCAATGTAACAGGAGAATGGTGGAATGAGAAAATTAAGCTTGAAGCTTGTGGTGAAAATCCATGTCAAATCTTAAGCCCTTTATCTCTTGTTTAGTGGCTTTGCCTTTATAACTTGAGTGGTGAGTTTGAGTGACCCATTTATCAATTGAATCTGGTAATTTAACCTTTAGGATTCATTTGTGGTGAGGTCTTTATCCCTTTTATTTTAGCAAGTTACTATCTTAAAACGAGCTGATTATTTTTTTAGTTTGCGTTAACTACCTTTGAGTTTACGCATCATAATGATTGAGCAAAGGTTGTATGATTTTCACATTGTAGTTATGTTATTTATCATTGGCATTAGTTCATCGTCTTTCACTCACAATGAAATGCTTTTGAAATTTGAACTTTCCGTACTTGCATTTATATGATTCTCATTTCTCTTTAATTTTAACCCAGATCAGTATAGTAAGCCAGGAGCCAGTACTTTTTAATTGTTCTGTTGAAGAGAACATCGCCTATGGCTTAAATGGGAATGCCACTTCTGCAGAAATAGAAAATGCAGCGGTAAGCTCAATATTTTCTTTTTGCTATTTTAGTTACTTAAGATTCATGGTTTCTGCTATCTGCTTCGGGGTTTTCTCTTTGGATTTTCAATGGAAAGGTTCAAACATGGCAGAAATTGGCCAATGCTCATGACTTTGTGTCATCATTTCCTGAAAAATATCAAACCGTGGTCGGAGAGCGGGGGTTGAGGCTTTCAGGGGGACAAAAGCAGAGGATTGCAATTGCTAGAGCTCTTTTGATGAACCCTCGGGTGTTGCTACTGGATGAAGTCACAAGCGCTTTGGATGCTGAGAGTGAATACCTTGTTCAGGTATGCAATAGCTTTTTAAATTCTGGTACTACGAATCCAAACCGTACCACATAGTATCAACCCATTCGGCCACTCTATGGTTTCAGGGTATAGATGTATGTTACCTTACTTCTACAATTGTAGGGAGTTTATTTTTGGTGAACTTTATATTAAAACCACAACTAGCCTAGTAATTCACAAGAAGTAAAAAGTATGTAGAGATCAATTGTTGAGACATTTGATTTTGGGTCTTACAGCTACATTGTTTTCTCATGCAAGAGTATCAGACATGATTATCCATATCATTCAACTAGTAAAATAGCTTAGTCTAATGTTCTTGATATTCTGTTTATAATCCTATGTATTATACTTGTAGGAGTGTGCGAAGTGATGCCAATGTGTGTCTTGCAACTTGCTATTCTAGAAACCCTATAGTTTGTCATAACTTCAGATTCTAAAGCTGCATAGTTTCTTAGAAATATATACCATTCGTCACCAAAGTGAACTTTTAAGTTCAAAAGTTGTTCAAGTTGAATTTTAGTGTGAAACTCTCTAAGGGGACTTTCAATGTGCTCAAGTGGTGAACACCATTGAAACTGCATCAATGTTGTGTAAGGATTGAGAGTCGCAGCCTAGTGTCAAAATTTCCGTCTCTTTTGTCAAATGTGTACTGACGTACCTTCTATATTTCTCGGCTTAGTTTTGTTTGGTCCTTCTGACTGTGATTCTTTGGAGCTACCTTTTTGTCCGATGGAGAAAATGACTAACATGTAATTTGACCCAAAAAACATATGCCCCTTACTTCTAGTCTCTTGTTCAAAACTAATGTATCATGGTCTTCACTCTTGACATTCACTGGACAGATGATATCTAACAGATGGCCTTTGATAAGCCATTTAATTATGAATCCTCGTTCTAATTATTTTTGTGTGTTTGCTTACTATAGTCTATACACACTAAAAATAACCATCCATGAATACCATTAGGACTTGATGTAATATTGAGACATGATATTTTGGTTTTCTTCAATTGACTTCATATGTCCCTTTTCTCTCTTCATGTTTGTTCAGTGCAAGTTAGCTTTGTTTTTTCTTTTCATATGGCAAAATTCTCTCTCGGTTAGGGAGAGATGGGGAAAGGTCATTCTAACTCTTGAATATTCCCCAAAAAAGGAGACACTTGAAGGAATCTGAGCGATCAGTTCCTGTCCTCCCCTTCCTCCTCCAGCTCCTCCATCAAAGTTATCAAGCAAAGCACAGCTGATCTTGTTATTTACTGTGTCACAGGATGCCATGGATTCTCTGATGAAAGGGAGAACTGTTCTGGTCATTGCACACAGGCTTTCAACTGTTAAAAGTGCTGATACTGTCGCTGTCATGCATGATGGCCAGATAGTTGAAAAGGGCACTCATGATGAGCTTCTGAGTATGAATGGGATGTATACAGCATTAGTTAGGAGACAACTGCAATCACCCAAAACTTCACTCTAATTCCAGCAGATTCATGCTCAAGCTAAGTGGACAAGGCGTACCGGGAAGTGCCTCAGTAGCCGGTCGCATTTCACTCGCACCTCCCTTTTGACAAACAACCAAGTCCAGCTCATCGAGCTCTTGTACACTGAACTAGGAATCTGTTTGTAATTGAATGCCAATTTGTGCCCTCTCAAGGCATCCACTATGGCATTAACTGCCATTCTATTGTATTAGTTGATACAGATTTAAACTATAGCGCGGCAACATGATAAAGGCGGCGTTAAGGATTAAAGCTATTCTAGCAACTATTGGAAGTAATTTGTAAGCTCTATCTACCATAGTGCAATGCTCCAAGGATAATTCATGATTATATCTTATTAGCTCATGAGATTGAATCTAAAATGGTTGGATGAATTTCAATCTAGATAATGGTCATATGGAAAAAGCAAGACCCAATCGACTTGTGCTTTCTCTTTAGTTGCATCAGAAAATGACTTTTAATATAAAATAGTTTCATCCCGGCATTTCGCACGGGCTTGTTCTATTAGTTTAAAATATTAACTAAGTTAATTGCTTAAGTATTGTATTTTGCATTATAACACAATGTATTGCTAAAAATGTTGTATATACATTTGGAGTGTACTACATATTAAATTCCCATATTTTCATCAATAAACAACTAATAACAATTTTACGTGTATTCACTCCACTTGAAAATCCTTACCTTTAATAACATATTAAGAAACATTTGATATGTGAAAATAAGATGTGTTGGAGTTGGAGACTCTTTAATTACATCATAACTAAAATCTCGATAAATAAAAAAAAGATATATATGTCCAGTGGAACAATGGTTTCTTGACATTTGATTAATTTCTATAAGGTGGCATGTCATGCGTCTACAGCTCACAAAAATCACCTAACTCAAATGAAAAGTAAAAATATACAACAATAATGTAAGTATGTACATTGATATCAAGAAGTATGTTTTTATTTTTGAAAAATATTAAAATAAAAAATAAAACTTTTGGACTACCTTGCATGTACCATAGTTCGTGTATGATATTTTCAATTTTTATAATAAAATATTATTTTCTCACGTGTCGTATCCTCATAATTTGTACCCAAATTTATTTGATCAAATATAGAATAAATATATCTCACTTTAGAGCACTTTTCAAATCCAACTTATAAAAATTTATAATTTTTGGAGTTGTGATCCAAAGTTATTATATTTTGTACTTTGAAGCAATATGCTAATAAACAATTAGATATTACAAATGACATAATAATTCAAAATTTTCAAATTAAGTATTGAAAATGCATTAATACTATGGCACTTAAATGATTAGCATATGTGGCATCTTACGTATCATCTAACCACCGATGTGATTGCTTAGGTGGCGTCTCACGTGTTGACATTATTGGCCAAATATAGCACATATTTATCTCATTTTGAAAAAAAAATCATTTTCGATACAGTGACGTAAGATTTAGAATATTTAGAATTATGTAACCAAAATTATTTTATTTTGTCATTTGAAATAATATGACCTTATATAAAACTGGGTTAGTATTCGTGTGAGGCCCACAAGTAGGATGCCACATAAGCGAGCTATGTGGGGTTGATACAAAAGCTACCAAGTAGACAAAGGATCCAACATGTCACCCGCCATTAATTCATCATCATTCTTTACTTTAATATAGTCATTAAATATGAAAGTTATACTTATTAGTATATTCTTTCAATTTGCATAATATTAAATCCGGTTCCATACAAATCCGATCTTCCAGAGTCCTAGATTTAACTAAATGGGTTTGAACATACCATTAAATTATATGTTTTCACTTTTGCGTGCATTTAATCCAATTTGCATAAGAACTACAGAAAAAAGATCAATTATTGTATGCTAAAAATAAGTTAAAGCAACAATAATAATCTTGGAGATCAATTATTGTATGCTAAAAATAAGTTATGTGCAAGATAGACAGGGTTTTGGGTAATTCAGATTGGCTTGGTATGTAAGGGGCTAATACCGTTGTGGAACTTCTCAGACCATTCTCCATGTATTATTCAGTTTGTTGATACAAATGAAAGAAAGGCTAAAACCTCCATGATGATGAGAAATGTGTAGTTGAATTCCAACTTTGGTTACCATCCAAAATGCAAGAAAATTGCGATTACGCAATTGATCTTTGCCGACGAATTGCTAGTGTTCTCGAAGGGGACTAAGAGCTCTATTATTTCTGCCTTGAATACACTCAAATTTACTTGTATTGTAATAGCCCAACTTTTTAATTACCTTATTAAGACATAATAAATCTAGATTAAATTTTAAACTCTTATTATATGCGAATTACGTGAATTGTTTTTAGAATAAGTAAATTATTATAACTCATCATTAGCATGATGATTAATCCTTTAAAAAAAAAAGATTTTCTTTTATAATCTTTCGAAAATTCCTCGCTAAACTTGAATTTGTTTATAGAATTATAATTAGCTATTAAAGCATGATTAAACTCCTAAAATTATAAATCGAATACCTAAAATACTAATTGGCCGAAAATCTAACATGAAAATTAATTCCAAATAACAATTTCTACTATTCATTGAAATAACTTGAGTTAATATTTTATGCCTAATAAAAATGTCAACTTACTAAAAGGAGACAAGTGTACCATGAGGTGGCACTTGCCAAAAATAATAAAGTCAAACTAAAAGAAAATAAAATTCTTTTTGCATGGCCATTTATGAGGTGTGTGGTATTATGCATGGCCATAATATTAGGTGTGTGGTTTTGCATGTAGAGAATTATGATGTGTATTGTTTATGCACATGAAAGCACATGACAATTAAGCAATTAAAAGAAAGAGCAAAATTCAGATTTTTTCTTATAAAAAGAAGGGGGAAAACCGGGTAGAAGAAAGGAAGAGAAGAAGTGAAAAAGAGGGAAAATTTGAGGGGTTAAATCAAGCAAATTGACTAGCTCTTCCAAATTAGAAAAACACCCAATTTAATCAAGCCTTCCCACCCACAACCATTACCCCTAAAATCTTTTACTCTTTCCCCAAATATTTGGTTGAGTTGAGCAAGCAAAATCTCACCTCTCTCACTCCACTCGCACGGCAAGCCTACACCCAACTACCCCAACAATTTTCTGAAATTTCTTCCCAAAATAAAGCATTCCCTACCCTCATAAAAATATTTAGAGGAAGAAGAAAAGTTAGAAAAATAGAGAGAGAAGAGAGAGAAGCCGAAAGAGAAGAGGAAGAGAAGGTAAGAAAAACACTCACCTTAATCTTTCAAATTCCTTTTGTAAAATCAGTTTTTGTTTTAATTCAAGAATAAAATCTCACAAACTTCATTTATTCTTGTGTTTAATTCATAAACAAAAAGTCATTCATCCACTCTCACCCAAGCTCTCTTCATTTTCGAAACTCAAGCTTGTTCAAGGTAATGTTCTTGACCTTTCACCTTCACTTTAAGATTAATCCTTAGTTTATTTTTAGTTCTTGATCTAAACCCCCAAAAATCAAAGGGAACCATTTTAATCTTGGGAAATCATGAAGAAAAATTATTAATCTTGTTAATCTAGACTCAACCGAAACCCTCACATACTTGCATGTCCATTTTTTAGTTGAGATTAGGCAAAATCCAATTTAAGCCTAATGTCGAAATAATGGAAAAATCGGAAAAATGCCTAATTAAATTGAGATTGAGACCGAGAGGAAGAAATAAAGAAATGAGACTTGATACTCGAAATTGGACTCAAAAAGAGAAATTTTGGAAGTAGATTATTAATTTTAGATTGTTGTTTAAATTTAGTACTAATTAGAAATAATTGTTATTTAAGGCACTAGTACTAGTGCCAAGTTTTGGAGGAGGAAGAAGAGAAAAAGTTTAGGATTTTATCAAACCAAGGTAATATTCATGTCCATTTATCCCCTTTTCAAATTTATAAAAAATGTTTTGTGGATTTTAAAAGAAAATAGTTGAAGATTTGGGATTTATTTTGTTATGGATACCGATTGGTTTGTGGTTGGATAAGAATACTTGATTGATGTTTTTTATGCCTTAATTCGTGATATTAATCCTTGCGTGAGAATTGGTGGATGATTGTTCTTTTGAATGTGGAAGGATGTTTGGATGTTGTTGTGAGAATTATAAGTAGTAGTATAAATATGTGATAGTGTGGTTTAATCTTTGTAAATGAGAATGATGGTTTTAGTGTGATTTATTTTCAGCTCTATGGAGGTTGGAAGTGATGTAAAATTCTGAAATTTAGGCTATGTGAGACTATGTTTACTTGACCTTGTGTTAGTTTTTGTGTTGTTGAGTTGTAGTGTTTTCTGTTGCTATGTGTATGACCTACACTGCTAGGGCTGTCATGTTTAGTAAGGGAGCTGTTGTGTGGCACATTTCATAGATTGCAGTGTTATGGAGTTTTATGAGTTTGATGTGTAAACAGGAATGATTGTAAAATCTGATTTGGGAAGTATATATACTAACACAAGTATATATAATGGTTGTAAGTTGGGGTACATCAAGTTATCACTTGATCCCAACCTAAGAAAGCAATAAAGAGTGTTGATTAGATCACTAAACCAAGATAATTGTGGTAGCTTCTAAGTCTAGCACCCTTGGAAAATTGAAGAGCATGTTTAAAAGTGTACACTATAAATTATGGGTAATCAACCCAAGGATACGAATGAATATGGGACAATGAAGTCCAAATATGATATGAGGTAATTTTGGGACTAAAATGTCCATGCACGTTGAGATATGATTGAATTGAGAAATGACAAGATGGTTTAAGGAAATGTGAGCCTTAAACATGCATGCTCTTCCTACCACCTAACTCAATTAAAATTTAGTTACTAACACTAGTTAATTAAAATCAAATATTGTGATTTGTATAAGTGATGGATGATTTACCTTATTTATTTTGATGTCGGTCTTGATATTGATGGTGCGTGTATGCATGTATCTATATTTAATATGATGTGAGCAAACAATTCACTTATTATTTATCTATATTTGAAAGCGATTTGAGGAGATGGAAAAATGTAAGTTTTCTAAAATTATTTTAGTATTATTATCTTTACGCAAATGGAGTGAAATTGCTTAGCATTCGCTAATTTTCTGTTGTTTGTTTGAACATGATGATTATGACATAATTTGGAACAGTTGATGGACTCAAGTGCATGCATGGAAGAGACGCATAATACTAGTTACTTGGGGGTTAAGAAACGATGATGCATTATTAATATACTGTTTTTTTTGTTTAAACTATGTAAACACTTTTAGCCTTGTAAACCGTGTTTCCTACAACGGGTACGGCGGTAATGATCCAGAATATGATGCTTTATTTTGTTAATTTGATCTTGGCCCATTTTGAGCTCAATTAAGCACTAATTAATTGAGATTTAAATTCCGGGTCGTTACATGTATAAAACCTGAAGTTGGCAACAATAGGACAAAAGACAGCAAAATCATTCTCTCCTTACTACTATCTTTTTCTCTATAAAGCTAACAAAATTTGTTGTTGTTCTTTTGTGTTGATAGGTTGAGCTCAATTTCTTTGATATCGCGAACTCAACTACTGCCCACCTATTCTCATGCTCTGACCCATTGTGTCCGGCATTTTCTCACTGCCAACAAAAGATTCACAATTACAATTGCTCAATTTATTATGCCGACCATAGTGAGACGTCGAGATCTTACGTATCAGAACTTATTGACCTTGACGTGAATATTGGAAATTCTATGACCGATGATCCA
Organism: Tetragonia tetragonoides; assembly: GCA_038025085.1. Lineage (NCBI taxonomy): Eukaryota > Viridiplantae > Streptophyta > Magnoliopsida > Caryophyllales > Aizoaceae > Tetragonia > Tetragonia tetragonoides. The sequence continues at coordinate 24,422,933 of CM076139.1, read as the reverse complement.
TTTGCGTCAGTCATTTGGGCAAGTATTATTTTTCCCATTCTATTGCATTTGTTGCAGTAGTCTGTGTTGCTAACCTTGTTTGATCAATATTAATAAATAAAAGACAAAAGACAAAAGAAAAAAGAAAGGTGACATTGAGAAGATAACTTATCCTTAATTTTTAGCATGTTTAGTTTATTACTGGAGTGAGTTGGAGAAAACATATTAATTTCAACTTCATATTATCTCATAATTTAATTTTTTCTAATAAGTACATATTATCTTATAATTGATCATTTAAAATAGAGAAGCATCACTGATAATCGGTTTTCCCTTGGCTTTCTTTTCAAGATTGAAGAAGTGATTTAGCTTGTATTTCTAGCTCAACTCTATCTTTTTATATGGTTCATACAGGTGCAGCACTTCTGAATCTGAGAGTTTGACCGATACAGAGACTGCTCTAGATAGGATCTTTGGGTTTGATCAGCAGCGATCTTCTGTTGTATCGCAATTGGCTTCCAGATGCATAATACCTTGGGCATTCTCTCATTGTCTAAAAGACAACGACGAGGGTATATATATAGTGATTTATTTATGACTTGAGGAACGAAGTTAGTTTTAGATATGCTTACACTTTTTTTCCCCATAAACATACATTGCACATACATTATACTTACACTTCACCTTATATCAATTTGACATAAGAATAGTGTTGGAAAGGAAGCTTTGCTTCATGAAGCTTGGTATGCTTCAAAGAAATATCCCTCAAAGGCTTGTTCATAAAACCCATTGTCCCACATTAGTAGAGAAAGGAAAGAGAGGAGACTTTACATATTGGTGTGGACTTTTAGTCTTTGAACTAAGAGTCAAGGGAAGATTCTCCCTCCACACACGCACGCGCGCGCCGCCGCCGCCTGCCCGGGCGGGCCGGGCTCGGGCTCGGGCGTGGGTTGGGCCCTTTTTATTATTCGGTCTTTCTTTTTGACCGTTTAATTCCTTCGTTTGATTCTTTTGACTAAACAGATTTGTAAGCGTTACAATATCAATTCTCCATTATTTCCTCCCATAAGACCCGCCCCTTCGATTGCTTTCGGTTACAGAATTTTTGCCTTCTATAAACTTGCACCTTCTCTTCATTTGGATACACAGAACCAAAATATCATCTCTCTCAAAAAGTCTCCTCTCCTCACATTGGCAGTAGAAACAGTTTGCTCTCAAAACCATCGCACCGTAGTACACAGGAGCTTTGGTTGTCGTGTATCCCTGGAGGTCGATTGCCGGAAATTCCCTAGTGTACGTGTGGGGGCAATTTCAACTTTAGGGCAGTGTATCATCACGCCACGACCGTTTGTGACAGATAAGTTGTTCCGTCTTTAAGCTTTGGTTATAACATTCTAAAGTCGATTTTTTTTTAATCATGGCTAGTGACGGAATTGTTGGTAATGTTAATGTGAACGATAATACTGGTGATGTTGTTGTGAACGAATCTGTGCCTATTGTGACCAATACTCCTGATGTTGTTATACCCTCCACTTTAGTTAATAATAACGCTGTTGTGCCTTATGTGAGTGATAATATGATGACTACTGGTACAACCCCTATGTTCCCAAATTTTTTCGTTCCTGATATGTCTAAATTAGATCCGTTTGATGGGAAGAATTATAATATGTGGTCTGATAAGATGGAATTTTTCTTGGGACAAATTGGTGTTGAACATGCTTTGGTTGTTGATAAGGCTCCTGTTAATTCCACTAGAGATTTTGATAAGGATAATAGGACTTGTCGTGGTATGTTGTTGCATTATATGACCACATCCCTATACTAGATTTATAGTAAGTTGAAATTGGCTAAGGAAATTTGGGATGCTCTTAAATTGAAGTATGGTACTGATGACTTTGGGAAGGGGAAATATGCTTGTAGTAGGTGGCTTAAGTTTGAGTTAGTTGATAGTAAGCCTATGCTGGATCAAGTTCATGAGTATGAAAATTTGGTGACTGAAATTCTTGCTGAAGGGATGAAAATTTGTGAGGTTTTTCAAGCTAACTGTTTGCTTGATAAATTGCCAAAGTCTTGGGAGAATTATGTTCATTCGATGAGGCACAAACAGAAAACCTTTACTCTCCAGGAGATTGTATCCCACATCAAGATCGAGGAACCGAACAGGATCCAGACCAAAGGAAAATCAACCGAACATTCCTCCTCTACTGCTAACACTACCCCAAATTTGACCTATAATAACGGTTCCTTGCTTGGAATTATAACGCTTTTAAGCGTTATATAGGCGGGTGTTATTGTATGAGGGAGGGCAATAATAACGCTTATAAGCGTTATGAAAGGGTGGCTAACAATAACGCTTCTCTCAGCCTTGTTATAATTTCTGTACTAATTATAACGCTTTTGTTGGTAAAGCGTTATAAGAGTATGGCATCTTATAACGCTTTTTCTTTATAAGCGTTATTGTTCATTTTTTATTTTGATAAAAAAAAAAAAAGGGAACCCACGTCACCTTAAACAGTTAAGGATAAACAATTAAATGAATCCTTCTCTAGTTTTTTCTTCGACCATCCATATACCAATTGCTGCAAAACCTAGTAGATCAAGACACGAGATCGGAAGGCAAGCATAAATCTCACAGCATTTTTCTTTATTTGAAATCGTATTGATACAAACTAAAAGATAAATTACAACCGAAACTAAAATCTTATTTACATATGAGAAAGCCTAGATCTCGACTTCATGTCTCCTCGCTACCACCAACTTCGGTTCCTCAACCAATTGTGATATGTCATCATCTCCTGCATCAAATCGCCACCAAGATAATAAATAAATAAAAAAAAAATTGAGAAATGGGGCGAAGTCGCGCTATTCAACATAAAGAAAAGTAAAAAGAAACTCGAACAGTGAAGGAAATCAATAGCAAAATAAAGAGGCAAAAACTTACGTACTGATCCTTGTTATTTTCTCTCTCCTCCCTAATCCTTCATCTTCAATCATGATGACCTATCCAAAACCAGAACCATAAAAACAAAGACAATAAAATCTCGAATTAGAATAAACAATCGTTACTCACATCTATTCAACGGAGAAAAAATCAATAATTAGAAACTAGATGTAAAAAAAGATTTTACCTGATCGAAAAGTAGCGAGGCTGAATAGTGAGTTGTATATATTGGTCATGGCGGTAGTCGATTCAACCGATGGCCGTGAAAATTCGAGAAAACAGTTGCTTATGTGATGGATTCTTGATGGGCTAATTATCAATCTTTTTCTTGGGGAGTGACAGTTCCAATGTGAAGCATAAGTGGTTCTTGAATTCTCCAAGGAAGAAGAAGGGGGTAGAGAAAGAGGAAATAGATTGTGAGGCGGAGGCAAATGTCTTAGCAAATAAGTTTATACATGAAGAGATATTAGGTCATACACGTTGAACTTAAAAAAAAAAAAAAAAATCTATAATAACGTTTCAACCAAAGAAGCGTTATAATTCCTGTTTCAATATAACGTTTCTTTCAATAAGCGTTATAATACTTGTATCTAATAACGTTTCTTGGAGAAGCGTTATTATTGGTACTTTTTTTTTCCCGTCCTGCATATAATAACATTTTCACAAGAAGCATTATAATTCAAGTGTTATTATAGGTAGATTTTGGTGTAGTGTAACCTTGTTGAACAAAAGAATTTTGCAGGTAAACATGACAGAAACAAGGGACCCAAAGGGAAAGGACCTAACCAACTACATGGTAAGAATCAGCCCCAAAGCTTCAAGAAGCCTTTTAAGGGCAATTGTTACAACTGTGGTAAGTATGGACATCCCGCTTAGGAGTGTAGGAGTGCTGCTGCTGTTGCTGTCAACAAACCCAAAGAGAACAAAGCCCAAGCAAACCTGACTGAGGATGTTATTGTTGCCATGGTGTCCGAGATCAACCTTGTTGGTAATACTGTTGAATGGATCTTGGACACCGGGGCAACAAGGCATTGCTGTACCAACCGAGACATGTTCGTGGAGTATGTCAAAGGTGTTGAAGGAGAGTGTGTTTTCATGGGTAACTCTAACACTACTTCTATTGTTGGTAAAGGAAAGGTTCTTTTAAAGCTTACTTCTGGTAAAACTATTGCTCTAACCAATGTTTTGCATGTCCCTGATATTCGTAGGAACTTAATTTCTGGTTCATTGTTGAACAAAGTTGGGATTAAATTAGCCTTTGAATCTGACAAGCTTGTACGTACCAGAAATGGTGAATTTGCGGGGAAGGGATTTTGTAATGGGGGGTTGTTTGTGTTGGATGTTGTGACTGAGAATAAAGCATCTACCTCTTCTGTTGTTTACATCGCTGAGTCTGTTTCATTATGGCATGCTAGACTAGGTCATGTGAATGTGGCATCCATTAAAAGGCTAAAACAATTTAGTCTTATTCCTTCATTTAGCAATAATGATTTTGATAAATGTGAAGTATGCGTAGAAGCTAAACATCCCAAAAAGCCTTACAATAAGAATGTGACTAGAACTTCTACTTTACTTGAACTTGTGCATAGTGATCTTGGTGATTTTCATAGCCATGTTAGTAGAGGTGGTAAAAAGTATTATATTATTTTGTTGATGATTATTCTAGATTTACCAAGGTGTATTTGTTGAGTTCTAAAGATGGCGCTGAGGATAAATTTCTTATCTTTAAAGCCGAGGTAGAAAACCAACTAGATCGTAAAATTAAAAGACTTAGGTCCGATAGAGGTGGAGAATATGATTCAACACCTCTAAAGGTTTTTTGTGAAGCTAATTGGATAATACATGAAATTACAGCTCCTTATGCTCCTCAACAAAACGGCATTGTCGAGAGGAAAAATAGGACCCTCAAGGAAATGATGAATACTATGCTTATTAGTTCGGGTATGCCTAATAATATGTGGGGGGAAGCTTTACTTTCTGCTTGCTTTGTGCTTAATCGTGTTCCTTACAAGAAACTTGAGAAAACTCCGTATGAGTTGTGGAAAGGTTTTGGACCTAACTTGAGTTACCTAAAAGTGTGGGGGTGCCTTGCAAAAGTCGGGATTCCTGATTTTCAAAGAAGCAAGATTAGACCCAAAACCTTTGATGCTATATTTATTGGATATGCTAATAATAGTGCTGCATATAGATTTATTCTAAAAGATGCTTATGGTTTTGGTGCTATTAAAGAGTCCCGTGATGCTGAATTTTTTGAGCATATTTTTCCCATGAAATTAAATGAACAACGTGTCGTACCTGCTGCATCTTCATTATCTTCACATGCCAATGCATCATCTAGTATAGAATTTCAAGAGCCTAGAAGCAGTAAATGAATTAGGATTGAGAAAAGTTTTGGCTCTGATTATGTTACTACTTTCTTAGCTGAAATTGATGTGCAAGATGAAACTTTTCTGCATGCTTATATTATTGAAGATGACCCTAGGAATTATGGGAAGGCCATGAGGTCAGTTGACTCCAGTTTTTGGCAAGAGGCCATAAATAGCGAGTTAGAATCAATTATGAGTAACAACACTTGGATTATATCTGACCTTCCTCGGGGTTGTAAGGCACTTGGTAGTAAATGGGTGTTTCAAAAGAAATACCGAACTGATGGAACTATAGACAAATATAAGGCTAGACTTGTGATTCAAGGAAATTTTCAAAAGAAAGGACTTGATTATTTTGATACGTATTCTCCTGTTACTAAAGTTGCTACTATTAGAGTTTTAATAGCACTTGCATCCATTCATAATCTTGTTGTGCATCAAATGGATGTCAAAACTGCTTTTTTAAATGGTGATCTGAATGAGGAGATATACATGAAACAGCTCGAAGGTTGTGTAGTTCCTGGACAAGAACATAAGGTATGCAAATTTGTTAAGTCTTTGTATGGACTTAAACAAGCACCCAAACAATGGTATGACAAGTTTCATAGTACTATAATTTCTGATGGTTTCAAGGTGAATGATTCTGATGCTTGTGTTTATTCTAAATATGATGAGCATGGTTGTGTTATGATATGTTTATATGTTGATGACATGCTCATTTTTGGTACAAGTATTGATGTGGTAAATACAACTAAATCTTTCCTGAAATCATGTTTTGATATGAAAGACATGGGTGAAGGTGATGTAATTCTTGGCATTAAAATTACTAGAACTTCTGTGGGTTTAAGTTTGGATCAATCTCATTACGTTGAGAAAATTTTAAAGAAGTTTAAACAATTTGATTCTACTCCTTTCAAAACCCCATATGATTCTAGTATCCATTTGAAAAGGAATAGAGGTGATAGTGTATCACAAGAAGAGTATGCCAAGATAATTAGAAGTGTTATGTTTTTAATGAACTATACTAGACCAGATATAGCATGTATTGTAAGTAGATTAAGTAGATATACTCATAACCCCAATCGTGATCATTGGAATGCTTTGATTAGATTATTGAGATATTTGAAAGGTACTATTAATTGGGGTTTGCACTACAAGAATTTTCCATGTGTTTTGGAAGGGTATTGTGATGCTAACTGGGTGTCCGATAATGATGAAATTCGTTTTACCAGTGGCTATGTTTTTACTCTTCCTAGTGCTGCTATATCTTGGAGATCTTCCAAACAAACTTCTATTGCTAAATCTACAATGGCATCTGAATTTATTGCTTTAGAAATGGCAGGCCACGAAGCTGAATGGCTAAGAAGCCTACTTGCAGATATTCCATTGTGGGGGAGACCGGCTCCATCAGTTTCCATGCATTGTGATTGTCAAGCGGCTATCAGTGTAGCTCGCAACCATTCCTACAACGGTAAGAGAAGGCATATACGCCTTAGGCATGAAATTGTTAAGAATCTGATCAGAGATAATGTGATATCACTTGAGTATGTAAAGTCGGAGAGGAATCTAGCGGATCCTCTCACCAAAGGCCTTTGTAGAAAGATAGTGCTTGAGTCAGCACTAGGAATGAGGCTTAAGCCCAGTGGGAGTGAATTGTGATGGATGCCCAACTTGGAATATGTCCAGGTTCAATGAGGTCAAACGAAATCACAAAACAGCTCTAGTCATGTACTACAAACCCCATTCCTCTATAAATTGATGTAGTATTTTTTCATATACTGTCATCTGTGTGAGGTTGAGCATTTTAGCTCTTAGTGAGTTTATAGCCTTATAAGGTGGTGTGAAGACAGTACACACTTGATGAACTCACCTATGTGAATGTGGGGGAATTGCCCGCCCCCTATGAAAGCATTTGGGCTAATGGCTCTCTAGAGCATTCAAAGAGATATCCAGGCACGTAAGGGGCTAATGCATATATGTTTTCGCGAGAGTAAATCTGTTTTTGAGGTTAAACTAGTGCTCAGTTTGTACTGAACAAATACCGTGAATGGTTCAAGGAATTTTTTCCACCTAAATGGTTGTTGGGCAAACTTGTAAGCACAAGGTACTAATTCAAGTCCACAAGACATTAGTATCGTAACGTGCGACCTCCTACTGCCATGAACTTTTTCTACCACTTTTCTTTGAATCATGTGGGGGATTGTTGGAAATGAAGCTTTGCTTCATGAAGCTTGATATGCTTCAAAGAAATATCCCCCAAAGCCTTGTTCATAAAACTCATTGTCCCACATTGGTAGAGAAAGGAAAGAGATGAGACTTTATATATTGGTGTGGACTTTTAGTCTTTGAACTAAGAGTCAAGGGAAGAGTCTCCCTCCACACATGCGCGCGCGCTCCGCCGCCGGGCGAGGGCGAGGGTTGGGTTGGGCCCTTTTTATTATTCGGTCTTTCTTTTTGACCGTTTAGTTCCTTCGTTTGATTCTTTTGACTAAACAGATTTCGTAACCGTTACAATATCAATTCCCCATTATTTCCTCCCATAAGATCCGCCTTTGATTGCTTTCGGTTACAGAATTTTTGCCTTCTATAAACTTGCACCTTCTCTTCATTTGGATACACAGAACCGAAATATCATCTCTCTCAAAAAGTCTCCTCTCCTCACCTTGGCAATAGAAACAGTTTGCTCTCAAAACCATCGCACCGTAGTACACCGGAGCTTTGGTTGCCGTGTATCCCTGGAAGTCGGTTACCGAAAATTCCCTAGTGTACGTGTGGGAGCAATTTTGACTTTAGGGCAGTGATTCATCACGCCACGGCCGTTTGTGACAGATAAGTTGCTCTGTCTTTAAGCTTTGGTTATAACAAATAGTATTAAATTTCCAATGGGCCTACCGATTACAGGCCTACATGTGAAGAAGAGTAAACTGCACACAAGTCCATTACTACTTGGTCTTCGTCCCATAGTTGATTCAAATTTTCTTTACTTCTGGCTGATAAATTTTACCTTCAAAAATTTGACTACTCTGAATCTAAACTTTTTAGACCTCTTTATTACGTGAACGCGCAGAAAATTGCAAACAATGATCGCCCATTGCCCATTGATCAGGTAGTATTTGGGCCTTCACAAGACATAGGAACATTTTTTGAATCTAGAACTACCTAGGCATATTTCCCTGAAGAAGCTTTTGATATTTTTGTCAGTGCGGTGAGTTCTTCCTCTATATGTTTTTCACAATATTGGGACTAGATGTTTCTTGTTTTTCCTAAAGAGTGTTTCAATAGTCAATGGTTGCGTTATAAGTGAAAGCTTTTTCTGCCCATTTCTAATGGTTCTTTTGGTTTTAGCTTGCACATTAAACATCTAGTCCGACATGCTTCATGATAGATTATTTGTTCTTTGTTTTAGATGAGTAAATGGAGCTACTGAATTATGATTATGCTTCTTAATTGATAGTTGAAAAATAGAAAGCTCTTTGCAAGTAATCAGACTCCTTGTTACCGATTCATATTAGTACTAGTGCTTCCGCCTGAAAAAATTCTCATCTGCACTATTTCACTTATTGGCATTCCTTACGAAAGCTTTGTGGCTGATCATAGCCTCTGTAAGGGATTCCTTGCCAAATTCAAACCATATTAACCATCTCAGACAGTATAGGATGATAGTGTTGGATTTCTTTGCTATGCTACTTTTGCAAAAATAATTCAATGATTGGGGTACCGAAAGATTAAGAAAAGCTGCCCCTCCCCCCTCCTCTTATTTTATCTTTTGTCAAAAAAGCAAGAAGATCACTGACTAAGGAATATGCTAGCATTTAAAAAATGTAACTATCTCTTGATTCGAATTTGAAGTAGTCTTTCCTGAGCCCAACTATTGAGCATGTAAAAGAGCTCCTATAGTCTTTCAGTTTTGGTTTCATGTCATCTTATTTCATGTGCAGCTAAATGCTACAGTTCCACAATCTGCGAAGCCTGTTCTTTCTGAACTAGGAACATGTTACTTGGTCACCACGAGGTAATCATGCGTCTCTTGTGGAAAAACCTATGATAGGGAAGTGATAATTCAGTTATGAATTGCCTTTATTTAGGTATTCAGTTTAAGTGATGTGTTCCCTCCTATGAGCCTGAACTTTACGGGTGGGTCATTGATGGTATTGAAATAAGAAGAATACCCGGTTGATCCTGTTGTTAAAGCTGATATTCTGAATTGTATGGATTTCAAGAGGGGTCTCTCCCCTTCAAATACTTGGGAGTTCGTCTCTCCACTACGAGACTCTCCCATGAGTCAACCTCTGTTGAATAGAGTCTCAAGACACATACACCACTAGTTCACCCATTTACTTGGCTATGCGGGGAGGCTTCAATTGTTGTCTTGTGGGGGCATCTGAACAGAATCCATGCAGTGACCCTTGCGAGTTGGAATAGAATCTGATGTGATAAGAATTATGGTCAGAGGCGAAGCCACGGGATGGACTGGCGTAGGCCTGGCCCCTTTGGCCCAGCCCAATGTTTCTATTTTTTTTTGTTGGCCCATGTAAAAATAGGATAAATACAGTAAAGTGTATTACAAAAACTTGTATGGACTTAGTCCATGGTGGACCAATACTTGGAGTCACTCCCTACTTCACTTGGAGTCACTCTCATCTAAAAGTGGAGCCACCCCTCCTTCACCTAGAGCCACCTCTCAAATTTATACTAGGCACCACCCCTAATTCACCTGGAGCCACCCCCTACTTTACCTGGAGCCACCCCTTACTTCACCTGGAGCCACCCCTTATTACTTCACCTGGAGTCACCCCCTACTTTACCTGGAGCCACCCCCTACTTCATCTGAAGCCACCCCTCAAAATTACTTGGTCCATAGTGGACTAAGTCCACACAAGACATGCTGAAAGTGTATATATAACAGAAACAAGAGAAGAAGTCTGGCTCAGTGGCAAAGTGGTCTTCCTTGAAGCGCGCGTTACGATGTCAATGATCGTCCCACTCCAGCGACTTTTTTCATTGTTTTCATATTTTTACCTTTGAATTTGGATTTCTTTTCTTTGGGGATATATACAATTTGAAACCATTATTTGTAATATTAATCCAATTATTGTTACTTTTTACTTATTCACTCTAAAAAAATTTACACTTATAATGCTTAAAGTAGGGAAAAAATGTAAGCTTTGTTTTTTTGTTTTTTTTCTTAAACTCTAATATGATGGATTTATTTATTATGTACATTGCTTTTGCATACACTAATTAGCATATTTGCATTTTCAATTAATCCTATTATTTATTATTCGAAGTCAAAAGTGTGTTGTTTAATTACTTTTTTTTCATCATCGTAGTTTAATTATCATTTGGACTCTATTATTGATGGTTTTGCTTCGATGAAAAAACATGGAGTATTAAATAGTAAAGAATTTTCTTAACGTTAAATAATTTTTCTCAATTTTTTTAATGTAAACGTCGGCCCCCATACTCATAAAATCCTGGCTAGCTTCGCCGTTGTGGTGCATTACAGATTCGAAACATTGAATTTTGGAATTATGCTTGTGTGTGTAAAAATGTATGGTGGATTGCTACAAGTTATAATAGGGGATGCTCGAATGACTGGGTACATGCCTATAGTTTACATAGAAGGTCTATCTGGGAAATTACACCTAATTCAGGTAGCTCTAGGGTTTGGAGGAATGTGTTGCTGATAAGAGACAAGCTCTTGAGGTATGGTGGAACTGAACAAGGGGCATGCACCCTCTTGCAAATTAAAACTTAGTGATGCATGGTCATTTCAAATTTACAGAAAACATATGAGTTGTTTAATGGTACATCAAAACCCACTTTGTGGCATAAGATTATTTGGGAAAGGGGGGCATATCCTAGGCATTGCTTCATCGCATGGTTGGCGTGTCATAGGAGGCTTCTTACTAGATCATTACTTGTCTCGAGAGGTATGCTTATTGAGAACAAATGTAGGATGGGTGGGGTTGATGATGAAGACTGTTATCGCTTGTTTTTTAACTGTGAGATTTCTATAGCTGTCTGGCGTAAGATATTGCACTGATTGGGTGTTAGAAGGGCCCTCTGAGTTTGGCCGTGAACTTAGATGGTTTGGAAGACATTGCAAAGGTAAGTCTCTACCTAGCAGAATTCGAAAAACTGCACTTGTGACCTCTCTGTATGAAATTTGGTATGAGAGGATGTGAGAACTTTTAGGAATGCTAGTGGATCTTTTTATGCTATTGTGTATGAGTTCAATATTAAATATGTGCGAGATTTTTTAGCTTGTATAGGGAGAGAGCAGAGAAGATTTTAGACTGGATGTAATTAGTTGATTTGTTTAAATGTCGTGTATGGCACAATGCCCTACACTTGTATTGGTTTTTCCTGGGGGGTACCACATTGGTACCTTTGACAAATGGAATATACTAACCATTTTCCAAAAAAGAACAATAATAAATTCTTTTAACCCTACCTTGATTGCCTAACACGCCAAAGTTGCTAAATTTCATTACTAAACGAGTTAGTAGCTTCAAAGCAATTAAAACAACATAAAAGAATTAGCCATAATCAAAATAAAATAAAACATGATTAGAAATTATAGAAAAAAGATTTGAAGTTTAGATAGAACCCTTAGGTGAAATCTTGATGGAATTAGAAATTGAATGGCAATGCTCTTGAACTTGTACTTTTTTTTTGCTCATTAAAAAGAAAGGTGCTAGTGAATGGAGACCGAGGCACCCCTGCTAAGTCATGTTCGAACTCTTGTGTCCAATAACGAACATATCAGATTAGCTGAACAACCAGCGCAAGCACTAACGTAGCACCAACAAGGGGCTAGTATAGTTCCTAGAAGCAAACAGACACAAGGCACGGGAAGAATGGGGATTCGAACCCATGACCTTGCCTTACCAAACCACTTGGGAGTAAGCTTGGAACCAATAGACCGTCACCCTTGTTGGTTCTTAAACTTGTACTTGAGATTAAGGGATTGAGAGTTTATTTATGAGTGATGGAAATATTGAATGCTGAATTTGATATTGAAGGATGGAGTTTGAAGGTATTTTATGGTGTTTAGGGTTGTTTATTTGATGGTGGAGGAATGAGATAAAGGAATATTGAGAGAATAGGGTTAATTAGAGAGCTTTAGGGTTAAATTTGAGCTCACCATCCTGTTCCCCAATTTAAAAAAAAGGAGAAAATGAGTATATATGGAGGTAGGTTTAGATGTTGGACGGAACCGGCAAAAGGACGAACAAAGAAGTACAGTAGGCGTCATTCAGACGGGCCTCTAGGGCCCTAGCTGTACCCCTAGGCTCCTAACAGTTTCCGCTCCGTCTAGCGGCTTAGCCGCTACACCTAGCTCCATGGCTGCTAGACAGAAGCTTGGAACACTTTGATGACTCATAACTTCTTCGCTTGACCTTCGGTTATCCTGATTATTTTTTCATTAGATTCCTTATCAAAGGGATTTCTTTGGATATATTATAAGCTCAATTCTCATTAGTATTCAGGGATTTATGGACCAAACACTAAAGAGATATCCGTTTTAGTATACCTTGTGATAATCGAATCATATCTCTTTCGTTTCTTATCGGATTTTGGCCCGCAATATGTCAATCTGAAGGTATTTGTATGAGCAATCCATGTAAATTAGGTACACTTTTGAATTATTCCTCCGATGGAAGAAAATCCACTTTTGAACCGTGGAATGCGATAATAAGAACATCGCTTTTGGCCCATGACTCTGTCAAATCACATATTTTGACTCCAGTATCCGTTTGGGACGGGTGAGATGGCATTGGAAAACATATGGAAAGATGAGGGCCTTGATGCAAGTTACTCGAGCATTGACATATATTTCATATTCTTAAATGTTGGTTATCGTCATTGGGCATATAAAAAGGGTGATATATTTTAGTGTTAACTGGTACAAACTATATAGATACGACACATGAGACAACATATTTTATTGTAAAAATTGAAAAAATTATACACGAATACTGGTACATGCAAGATAGTCCAAAAGTTTTTTTTCCATATTTTTAAACATAAAAACATACTTCTTCATATCAATGTACATACTTACATTATTGTTGTATATTTTTTTGATCACCTAACTCTTATTTTAATTTAAAATCGGAAAAAAAAGAAAAGAAAAAAAAGGAAGAGAAAATCTATTTAACTATTGTTCAACTTCTCAAAAAGCAACTTTTCATTTAGGTGATTTTCATGAGCGTTAGACACATGACATGCCACTTATAGAAATTAATCAAATGTCAAGAAATCATTGGTCTATTTGACATGTATTTCTTTTGTTTTTTTATCGAGATTTTAATTGCGATGATCATTTAAGAGTCTCCAACTCCAACACATCTTATTTCTACATATCAAATGTTTTTTAATATGTTATTAAAGGTAAGTGATTTTCATGTAGGATAAATACATGTGAAATTGTTATTTGTCGTTAATTGATGAAAATATGAGAATTTAATATGCAGTATACTTTGAATGTATATACAACATTTTTAGCAATACATTGTGTTATATGCATAATACAATATTTTAACAATCAACTTAGTTAATATTTTAAACTAATAGAACGAGTCCGTGCAAAGACAGGGATAAAACTAATTTTTATTAAAAGTCATTTTCTGATGCAATTAAAGCGACAACATAAGTCGATTGGGTCATGCTTTTTCCATTGACCATATCTAGATTGAAAATTCATCCAATAGTTTAGATTCGATCTCTTGAGCTAATAAGATATAATCATGAATCATCCTTCGAGCATTGCGCTATGGTAGACAGAGCTTACAAATTACGATAGTTGCTAGCATAAGCATTAATCCTTAACGCCGCCTTTATCATGTTGTCGCGTTATAGTTCAAATTGGCATTCAATTTACATATAGATTCCTAGTTAAGTTTACAAGAACTCAATGGCTGCCTTTGTCCACTTAGCTTCAGCATGAATCTGCTGGAATTAGAGCGACGTTTTGGGTGATTGCAGTTGTCTCCTAACTAATGCTGTATACATCCCATTCATACTCAAGCTCATCATGACTGCCCTTTACAACTATCTGGCCATCTATGACAGCAACAGTATCAGCACTTTTTAACAGTTGAAAGCCTGTGTACAATGACGAGAACAGTTCTCCCTTTCACCAGAGAATCCATGGCATCCTGTAACACATTAAATAACAAGATCAAGATCAAACACACAAAGGTAATTAGAACGATGATTCATAATTAAATGGCTTATCAAAGGCCATCTGTTAGATGTCATCTGTCCAGTTAATGTCAACGAGACGACCATGAAAGATTAGTTTTGATTAAGAGACTTGAACTAGAGGGCATTTGAGTTTTGGTGTCAAATTCATGTTCATCATTTTTTCCACCGTACAAAGTAATACTGGTAGCTCTAAGAATCACAATCAGAAGGACCAACCAAAACCAAGCCGAGAAATGTAGAAGCTACATCAATACATAGTTGACAAACAGAAGCAAACATTGACACTAAGTTGCAACTCTCAGTCCAAACAGGACATTGATACAGTATCAATGGTGTTCCTTCACCCTAGCACCTTGAAAGTCCGAGCACATATAAAGTTGTATAACAATGTTGCACAATGCTTGCTAGAGTTTCATACTAGTACAATTCAACTTTGAACAAGCAACTATCGAACATAAAAGTTTTCTTATGTGGTGAATGGCATACTATAGAATTTCTAGGGGCAAGTGGGAAGACACAACATTGGCATCACTTCACACTCCTAAAAGCGTAATACAGATATGGTCATAATAATATCTTTTCCACCTACCCTGTTCAGCAGTTCAATTCAGTTCAGAAACAATTGTAGAAGTAAGGTAACATACATCAGTACCCTGAAACCATAGAGCAGCTGAATGGGTTGACACTACGTTGTCGGGTTTGGATTCGTAGTACCAGAATTTAAAAAGCTACTACATACCTGAACAAGGTATTTGCTCTCAGCATCCAAAACACTTGTGGCTTCATCCAGTAGCAACACCCGAGGGTTCATCAAAAGAGCTCTAGCAATTGCAATCCTCGCTTCTATCCCCCTGACAGCCTCAACCCCAGCTCTCCAACCACAGTTTGATATTTTTCAGGAATGATGACACAAAGTCATAAGCATTGGCCAACTTCTGCCATGTTTGAAGTTTGAACTTGTCCGTTGAAAATTCCAAAGAGAAAATCCCAAAGCAGATAGCAGAAACCATAAATCTTAAGTAACTAAAACAGCAAAAAGAAAATTTAGAGCTTACCGCTGCATTTTCTATTTCTGCAGAAGTGGCATTTCCATTTAAGCCATAGGCAATGTTCTCTTCAATAGAACAGTTAAAAAGTACTGTCCTGGTTTACTATACTGATGTCTGATCTGGGTTAAAATTAAAGAGAAATGAGAATCATAGACATGCAAGTATGAAAAGTTCAAAAGCATTTCATTGTGAGTAAAAGACAATGAACTACTGTCAGGGATAAATAACATAACTACTATGTGCAAATCTTACAACCTTTGATCAATCATTAAGTCTCTCAATTACGTGTTCCAGCATTGCCTGATTGTGTGGAGGATATGGATGCATTTGCTTGCACATTACAGGGAGCACTGGATTTGTCCATCAAGTTTGCTGACTATGCTCCAGAAAAATTAAATGGAAAGAATTTAGCTCTAGTATGGAAAGAACAATCAGACTTTTCGGGATCATTATCTTCCAGAGGATCGGATTTGGTGCTGCATAAAGTGATGTGTTTTGCATGGCTTTGCCCTTTTGCTCATAAGATTTTCCCCGGAGTGCCTCTAGTCGACATTCCGAGAAACTGGAGATTTCGCTTTGTTCCTCCTTGTAACTCTCGGTAACTTCAATACAATTTACTATCATCTAATATGTCATCTGGTACCAAGATTTACATTGTACTTAAGGCATGATTTCGTGGTCTCATAGGTGATGCATAATGTTATGCAGTCGACTTGTTTAACTCAAGAGAAGGCTGTAAAGAAGCCTTATTAAACTAAACAAATTGATGAATGATAGCGAAACAAACTATTAAATTGAAAGCAGTACAAAAACGTGACTTGCGGATTCAAATTTGCTCGCGTAAGCCTACAACAACCTCACCAAGTCACCACCAAAGAGTAAAGAGAATGACCGACGGACTCACTCTAAGGACTGCAACCTCAGCACCACAGAAAGAAATAAGCTTAATGGTTTCTAGTTGTGTTTTCACGCATGACCAACCCATTGCTTCTAAAATGCATCTGCAAAACTTGTCTCCCGCTAGTTTAAATGAAATTTCCTTATATGCTAAGGAAATATAAGGTTTTCCAATCTATCATAGGAGGAGGTTTCCTTTTACTTTAAGGTTACTGAACACAAACTAATAAAATACTTTGGGCCCTCTATTTCAACCAATATGAACCTAGCTACAGTAAAAGATTTCTCTAGCTCTATCAATGGCAGCTCTATCTTGTGGTATGACATATGAGGACAAGATTCTTCCTTGAAGAGCTCTGTTGGACCGGGTATCTACTTCGTAAATCAATCCAATTGCTCGCACGCTTCTAAGATAGCTACAAAAAGATTGGAAGTGATCAGCTCTAACAAGAGTCCAATTGGCAGCGCAACACACCAATCGGTTAAACATCTATGCTGCTACCCTGCTAGCTATCACTTCAATTTGGATTCAGTTGGATCCATTTGAATTGAATACAACAAAACCAGCTAAAGGGGATATGAATAACGTTTGTTTAACAATTCTTATAGACCCTTAGCTGACTTAACAACTCTTTATCTAGATAGATTTGTGTATTACCATGCGTCACACAAATGGGTTTGGATACTAGGCCAATATTTATTCATCCAAAACCAGATAGTCAGATATTTTTCAAAGGAGTTGGTACGGATTTCCAGCATGGGATGGTCACACATCAATGGGGCCCTTACTAACAGAGTATTATCGCTGAGCTTAACCAAGGATAGAAGTTGATTGAGTTAAACCACAATTTTGTGGCAATGTGGCATCATATGGTTTAACAGTTCAATATCTCCATCTTTCAAATATATGCGGTTCAATATCTCCTTAGTCCTTACAGAACAATATCTTGTGGAGATAATAACCCAGCCTACGCATGCGTCTAAGCAAGGTACCGTTGCTATTTGCTTGCACACGCGCTTAATGGAGGCCTATCGAGCCTTCAAGAAGAAGGCTTGTGTTGCTCTCACAAAATCTGTTTGATGGTATTAATACAACCTATCAATTACCAAAAAGGGAAGAAAACAAACAAAGAAACCTAATCATCATTCAAGCCAGTTGGTTAACTATAAAAATTCACTTCATAAACTCCATTGAACCCCTCTTAGGCATAATTGTCCCTGCCCTAATGCCTTCTGCTAAAATCATATAACTGATGCACTAATGTTTACGTTACGTTGATGTCAACCATATCATATAGCTCTTGATAATGTGCTTTATGAACAACAATATCCATTAGTAATTTCTTTGGTAAGTTCAGATTGAGTGTTATTTACTTATTCAAGACACCATCCACCCCACATTCCCACCTTGAACACACATTTCCTACGTTAAGATCGTTATAGAAGAGCAATGAAAAGAGAGGAAAATAGGAGTTCAAAAGCCTTCTCAACTTTTCAAAAATGAATGACCAAAACCAGCACCAGCCTAAGTTTCTTCTGACATAGATTAATGAGAGATATGATGTCAGAAGTACCATCACAGACAGTACTGATTACCTTTCTGTGCAGAAATTCATGTGAAACTTCCATGAGACAAACTTCAATAAGCGAGATCTTTCCCTTCAGAGGGTCATAGAACCTCTCAATAAGATTTGCCATTGTAGTCTGCACAATGTGAGTAACAGTGAATATCCATTTACCAGAGTAAGGTAATTTAAACAGCATACTAGGAGACAACATAAAGGCAAACAAGCCAGCAGGGATGAACTTGCCTTTCCACCACCACTTGGACCAACAAGGGCAACTTTTGAGCCAGGACTCAGCTTCCGTGATATCCCCTAATTCAACAAAAAGATAATTTTAGTTGAAGGCCTTGTAATCCTATCTTTAACATGTGAATATTCTACACTAAATGATAATGAACCAGATAAATTCAAATATACACTTTGTCAATTAATTGAATACTGCTGGAGAAACAAAGCCAAAGCAACTTCTCAGCAGTGTTTTAAGTCTTATAGTCACAATTAAAGCTGTACACTGGTCTTACAAAATTAATGCCTCAAATAAAGGGTTGCAAGTATCACAAAGCTAATTTTCTGGTAACCTTATAGTTCTGTATAACTGATCCTTCCCATCACAGCAAAGAGCATATACAAACTGTAACTCTAGTTGATTCCTTCTAAAAACTCTCCCAAGGGTGTCTGAACACAAATTTAGAGAAGCTTAGAGGTAAATCCAATGGGCTAGTGTTTAACAAAGAGTGTAATCTGACAATTCTGAATCACCATCCATATATGACACTTCTCCAGTAATTAAAGTTACTCAGATGTGGCCTGGTTACCATGAGTTTGAATCTGAAATCAACCTTCCTGAATGTGCCATAGGAGTATGTACATTTGCCTGCCTCATAAGCCCGACATTGCTGGAACATCTTGAACTAGGTGATTATTCTAGGCTAGGTGTAGAACTGGACATTTAAGGAATAATTGGAAGTGGGAATTAGTTGATCATGATCGGATGGAACTTTGGAGTGATTGATTGGGAATTCAGAGGAACAACGAAGAAGATGAGAATGAGAACCGCATGGCTGCAGCCCGCATGGGTAATCAAAAAAGAAAAAAGAAAAAAGAAGGAAAATACGAAAGAAAGACCAGCACTAGGCCAACCTAGGTTTGCATAGGAATCTATTTTCCTGTAGTTTCTAGATAATAAGATCTGTAGGATTCTTGTACACCAGAACTCAATGGAATCACACCACTAACTAGAGACAATGACTCCTAAAAAACTTCCTTGGATCTCTCATTTTTAATTGAACAGAATAATAAGAAAAGTCTATTAACAACAAGACAGACCTTCCAACAACAAAAAGGAAAATAATTTCTCTATTGAACAACTCCATAATATAGTCAATGGTTCAACTACTATGTAATAGCAGGACATGACCAATCTACATTAACTTCCAAACTTGAAGAAACTGGCTTCAGTAAGGTGCTCTAGCTCATAGAAATGTAGCTCAAGCCTCTAGATATTTCAGCAGAGGGATGCCAGTACTTAATGAAAAAATGTCTTACAGTTCACCAGAGTTTGCTACAACTTACAAATTGGAACAGATTTGATGTCATGGACATCCTCAATTCCCAACCTGAATCAGCTGCAGTTGCAAACTTTCATGATACACAACCATATGTTTTACATTGGACTAAGGCGAGGCTCAGATACAAGTTCCAGCAAGCATCTTCAATGGTCTAATTCTAGAGTCCCACTCCATTCTATGCCAAAGCTATTCTTGTTAAATCAGAAGCGTTTGGGTGTAGATGAACAATGAAATAGCCCCTTCTTCAGCTTGAGTTTGAAGCTTAAGAGATCTTTGAATTCTGTGCCTCCACTTGCAAGGCATATGGTCACGGCTTTAATCCCCAGTTACCATATGTTGGAAATTCTGGGCCATCTTTCTTAAACATATAAATCAACTTATTCACTATTATCTATTACAGAAGAAAAAGTGACTTAAGGATGAAATCAATTTAGGCTCACGACCAACATGAAAGTTAATAAATCTGCTAAAAGCAGACTGCATGCAATCTACGATAAAGTAATATCATTACCGTGAGTACCATTTGGCTTGGGCGAGAGGGATAAGAAAACCACACATCATCCAATTCCACATCGCCATCTTGTTCACTATCATCAAAGGCACAACTCATCCTGACATAGCACTTAAACCATTAACCTAATTATGTGCATGTATAATGTAGTTCAACAAAGAAGACAGATAGAAGTGATGAGAAACTAACCCCTCAGGATACCTATCCCCTGCATTTGGCATGGTTGAAACACGGTCCAAGGAGTTGAAAAACTCTCCTACTTGCTCCTGCAGCCTTCATAGCAGTTGTATATAATCCTGAAAAGGAGGATACTGAAGAACCAACTGCAGATGAGACAAGTAGTAAGTTAAGTGCCTCATGAATCAGAGGGCATAGCCAGATTATTAGCAGCAGCATCTGGCACTAATGTTTTTGGTAAGCCATCAACCATGATGCAAGTATAAAGCAATCTCTTATGAATTTCAAAGGCAGGAAAACAAAAAAATGAACTTTGAAAGTCTTTTAGAAGTTATAATCACCTCCTCTAAGAAAGTAAGAAGTACCTAGCTAAAAGTGATGAGTATGTCCTGAAAATCGTTACTGATGTGAGAAGTACATTTGACTTCCCTCTACTTCTGGCAACTAACATAGAGAAAAAGAATAATATCTCCTATCCCTCCATGTCTAAATTATAACTTAGGCCTTACAATTTTAAAGACATGAGAGGATAGCCTGCAAAGCAAAGAATTATTAACGCTCTTAAATAGGAAAAACCATAATCTTACCACCATCCTTCACATAACAGCACTATTTAACCTTCTACATACTATATCTATGCCCCATCTTACCTTTTGCTTGAGCTCAATAGTTGTACATCTCCCAAAAGGTTTCCTAGCTTCCCATCATTGACACTGTCCCTACCCCAAACCCTCGTCAAGATGGGATCTCCAAGTGTAAAAAGGATACGTTCATAAAGCCAAATGATTTTCATCCAGCTGAGGAAGCATGGACTTAGTGTTAATATTTTGTCATCTTTGCGTCTCTAAGTTCGTCTGTTAGTCATTCCCTCCCCCAGAAGCCTTATGGCCCATAGTATTTTTAATTTTAGACAGCAAAGTGACGACCTCCTATTTTCCATAGTAAGATCCAGAAATGGTATTTCATGGGATCTCAATTTACTCTAAAATCTTGATGATTCTCTTTGTTTCTGAACTCTTGGGGTAAAGGGTATGCAAGTGCAATTTACACTACACTAATTAGTACCATAGACTTAAGTGTAGCCAGTATAATCTACCAAGCCCACTACACATAGCTTTTACCATTAATATATGAAAGCACATAAATGATAAACACCAGAGACATCTAGAAACCTTACCACAGCAGGGCTGAAAGAAGTCAAGATAAATATTAAAACATGTAAGCTTCACACCATTGGTGAAAAGTGAGTTTACTATGAGAGATCAAGTCTGTCATTATCTGAAAGTACTACAAGCTCATCTTTACGTGAAAAACGAATCACCCAGAGTGGGAACTAAGGAGTTTGCACGCAAGCAACCTGGACAAGTAATACTGTTCCAAAATAAGTGTTGCCATTGCCACCCAACCCAGCAGATTGGTCCCATGTTTATTGCTTAAAGATAAGATTTTCATTATACAATTCGACTGCACAATTGCACATACTGAGAAAACCTCATGCAAAGGAAGTTCACAGCAACAGATTTTTCACCAATAATCCCCACAAGAGCACTTGCCATCCTTGAAATGATGGAACCGCTTATTGTCCCTAACAATCAATTCCCTGCCAACAATCTTCGACATGATTTTAATGGCATTGTGACAGTCACCGCATATCCGTACGTTCTTAATGATCCTGAGAGGCGTCCTTGGCGGGGTACTAATCAGGCTATAAGCAATAGCCAATCTCTCACTGTGGTACAGTAACGCCTGCTCCTTGGCCTCCTGATCAATGTCATGAAGCACATATCTTGTATCTGGGACATAACCTTGTTCCTTCAATGCTGCCTTGTATTTCTCATCGTCTTTGTAGAGAGTTGGGTTTTTGAACTCAGCAAGCCTGTTCCTCCCTTCCATCATATTCACTGACATACGCTTTCGGTGCTGGGACTGGCAGTTTGTTAGCAACCGCCTTTGAAGGATCAAGATCAACTATTAACTCATCAACATGGTCTTCAAGATCAATATCCCCATGAACTCTAGCATAATCCCTCAAAGCCTCCCAAAACGCCAAACTTGGATGCATTGGCAACTTCTCAATATACTCCCTAGCTTCCACAAGATGCCCTGAAGCCCCAAGCACGTCGAGAACCCCCAAATAATGCTCCACCCCAGGGTCAATCCCATACTCAGTCCTCATCTTCTCCAAGTACAAGAACCCTTCTTCAATAGCCTCAGCACCAGAACACGCAGCCAACACCGCAAGAAACGTCTCACTCGTAGGCCTTAACCCCAACTCCTTCATCTTCTCAAACACCTGCAACCCCTCATCACCCAACGAGTTACTCGCGTACCCCCTAATCATCAAATGCCAAGACTCCAAGTTTCTATCAGGCATATGATCAAAAACCCGGCGTGCATCAACCATACTCCCACATTTCCCATACATGTCAAGCACCTTATTATTCAACCTAAGATCACCCCTAAACTTCGATCTTAGAAAGAAATCATGCACCTTTTTCGCATTCTCAAGATTCTTAACATTCCCACACTTATCAAACATCACATAAAAACATTCCCCATCAGCCTTAGCCCCTTTTTCCATCATCTCAATAATTTCCTTAGCACTCCCCTTTATTACCAGATCCATAGAAATCACATTCTCTACCTCAACGTCCGGTATCGAAACCGGAGCTTGATTAGGAACAAATTGAGCTCTATTTGGTACCTGATTGTTCCACTGTGCAACATTTCTAGGTGGAATTTGTTGCTGCTGTTATTGTTGTGTGTACCCTTGATTAGGAATCTGACCATGTGGGTTCCAATTATTAGGGTTTCTCTGAATTGGGTATCCTTGATTTTGGCTATTGGGTTGTTGCTGCTGAAATTGGTTCTGGGTAACATTAGGGTTTCTGGGTGCATTTTGGTTTTGAGGGTACCAATTAGTATGATTGTTGTGACCCTGATTATGATTTTGATTGGGGTAA
This sequence comes from Tetragonia tetragonoides, assembly GCA_038025085.1. Taxonomy (NCBI): domain Eukaryota; kingdom Viridiplantae; phylum Streptophyta; class Magnoliopsida; order Caryophyllales; family Aizoaceae; genus Tetragonia; species Tetragonia tetragonoides. The sequence continues at coordinate 24,399,701 of CM076139.1, read as the reverse complement.
TAGGGAGGGTTATTATCATTTTGAGGGGGATAATTGTTAGGGTTAGTGAAGGTTGAGAGACAAGAGCAAAGTTTAAAAGAAGGGGTTTTAGCAGGGTTTAAGAAACGGGGAGAAGGGTTTAAAGAACGTACCTTGAAGAGAGATGTGAGAGAAAATGGACGTGGATGGCGAACTGCCATGAGAGACGCCATTTTTCTGGGTTGGTTGATCAGAATGAAAGAACCTCTATGGGAGCTTGGAAATGGAAAACCTTGTACACCCCTAAGAGAGAGAAGGTTCAGCAGGTGTGACAGAATATGAGCTAAAGCATTGCACAATTGAACTGGACTCTTTTCTAGCCACACATTGTGTGAAGATTTAATTTCACACAAGTAAATAAAAGTGTTACACGTGGCAAATAATATTGGGGAAAAGTATTTCATGATTGATGGAATTGTAGGAGGTAAAAAAAATTAGTTAGGAGGAAAAACTGAGGGTGGGAGAGAAAACTGAAGATGGGAGGGAAACTGTGAAAATAGTGATTAAATTTTTCCTAAAATTAAGGAGAAAAAACAGAAAGGAAAACCTTTATAGTAATGTTTGTTTGACTGGGCTAAAGAAAAGTTATTGAGCAAGTGAGCATGCAACGTCTAATGGGTAAAGTCGCTTTTGAGTTTGCGACTCTAGCTCATCCCTTTCCCTTATCGATGCTGCATTTAGTATTCATTTTTTAAACAGTAATACCTTGAAGAAGAATTAACAATAAAGCAGCGATGCGTTTATAATCCTACTTTGCTATGTTTATCTCCATATTTCGTATGCCCAATTTGTGGTGGATATTTTCATAATTGAAGATGGTGGTCTGGTCAATATAATACTCAGAGGCAATTATCAGATTCGACCATGGCCTGAATGATATCAAGATGAAGATGGAGAAGAAACTCCACTTTAGCCCATTCGTAAAAGAAATAAAACTAATAATAATTTAGGTTGGGTGGTGACCAAATCTATGTGAACACCACTTTAGTAAATAGTTTTAGATCCAACCCAAAATGATACTGTATTATTTTTATTTTTGAGCACATTTTTGTAAAAGATTTTCTTTTGAGATAGATTTAAAATTTGAGAGTTTGAAATTTAAAATGGATGGTTTGAATTTCAAAATATGGTTGTTGAAAGGATAAGAATTATTTTGCTTTTTTCTTTTTGATTTTATATATTTTTATAAATAACAATTTATTTATCTACATTTTTATTGGCCTGCGTGAAACTATTTTTGCACACATAGTGTGGTTGTACCCTTTTCCCTTTATAAGGGTAAATCAACGTATAGCTTCTCTCTTTTACCTCTCCTCTTCCTCTCTTAACTCTAACCCTTATCAGGACATATTTTCAGGCCGGGAGGACCGATTTAGGCCATTCCCGACCTATGATTCATGTTTTTCACCTCTTTTTATCATTGATTTTTAGTTTATGCACTCTAAGTGGAATAAATTTTCTCTCTCTTTTGTGGAGTTATTAGGGATTTTTATATTTTTTTCTCTTTGTAGGATCTCCTCTTCGCCTATAGTGCGATTTAGTATTAAGTAATATGAATTCGGGGACCGGATATGCCCAAGATCATGGTATCATACAACGTTTTGTGAGAAAACAATTACGGAACTTGCGATGAAGATCTCCACTTCCGTTAAAGATGAAGCATCAAAGGAAGCTCATGGTTACTATGCATGTTGGGAGTCGCGCTCGGGTATTCTAGTTAATTATTTTGTTAGCAGATTTATTATTGTTACTGTTGATTTAGTATATTCTAGGGTTATTTTCAATATAGATGCCGTATGGCTTTTCTATCAATGAAAGTCTCCTATTCCCCCTCAAAAAAAAAAAAAAAAAAATTAGAGAATTAGAGGGTACAAATGCTTTTTGTCCTTTTATAAAAGTTGGAGAATTAGTTTTAGTGAAATAGTAAGGCGTGAGGTTTAGTGCGTTGTCTCCTGATTTTGGGAGTTTATCTTGGGATCGATTTTTTATATCCTCTTTCCTTTTGTGATGACTATAAATCTGTGAGGCCAATCACCATATTTAAAAAAAAAAAGATTTAATGAACTAGTCTTAACGATCAAGTTAGTCAAAGTAAGGGTGACAAGAAAAAAAAAAAAAAAAAAAAAGAGAAGTCAAAAGTAAGGATATCTGCGTATCTCTCATACAAAAGCTATGGTGATGCTACACGAATCTGATCATGGCTACTGATGATGCCATAAAGCCTTCATTCCTTGGCATTACCTATGTGCATATTCTCCTCGTACAATGCAATTACTCTCACAACCCTCTCAAACTTTCATCTGCCTACCCCTTCTTCTTCCCTCCTCCTGTTCCTCCATAGCTCTCTAGAGCTTCTTCTTGTATGCTAAGGGGGTTGCCATCAGCGTCTGGTGATGGTAACCCCCAATCTTGTAGTTTTTCTAATTTCTTTCAGTTTTCTAATATTAAGTTTTCGAATAACTGCAGTTTTTATTAGTGAGAGTTAGTTTGTCTCATTTATTGGGTATGATTGTCTCTCCTTTTGTGAGAGTACGGTTAGTTTTAGGGTTTTTGGTTTATCGTTTTAGTGGCCAAAATGGCACTACTGCGGATCTTATTCTTCAATAAGCAATCTACAACATCGGTTGTTAACATTCATTAACAAGACTATGGCGGGATCTTCCGTAAAAAGGATGTACTATGAAAAACAACGATGAAAAGGAAGCCGTTTTTTTCTCGTAAAATCTTTTTAGCAAGTTAGTTTTGTTATAGGAATGGTTTCAGATGTTGCTTTAGATTTGTCTTACCTTGTTGAGTTCGATATTGTTTTTAGATGACGGATGGCTTTATAGTAATGAAATGTCTAGTATCTTTCAACAACAACAACAACAACAACAACAACAACAACAACAACAACAACAACAACAACAACAACAACAACAACAACAACAATAATAAATAAATAAATAAATAAATATATAACGATAAAATTCCTCTGTTTTTGTATGCCTCTTAGTCAAGATGAAGCTTTATATCGCAATTTGGCTTGTTCTTTGAATTTAAACTTGAATGCTTGTGATCTTAAATTACTTAATTTTGAGCGGGCTAGATACCTATGTTCTTTAGTGGTGAACTTTGATCCTACCGATGTTAAGGCCCTATATAGAAGAGGTTTGGCTTTTATAGGTTTAATGAAGTATGAGGATAACCGTTGTGACTTGCAAGAAGCAGCCATAATGGATCCGACTAATAAGGACGTGATGAGAGAGTTGTCTAAAGTAAAAGATATTGTTAAGGTGTCAGCAAGAGTAAGAGGCTATTTCCAGTTGAGTAAGAGCACGAGGTCATGAAGAAGGGTAAAAAATAAACATTGAGTTATGATGATTGTTATGAGTCGTGCTCAAGTTGCAGTATGCCCATGGAGGAGTTGAGTTGTACTTCCAAACCTTCGGTCACTCCATTTGAATCTATGGGTATTCCCTGTGCAAAGGATATTAATTTGTGCATTGAGGAGTCGGGTATTTCTTCAAACCACAATAATCTGGACCCCATTAAACAGGAATTTGTTCATGCTTCTACGTGCAGTACTATTGGGACTGACGATTCATCTAAAGATGTCCGAGCTAGTACTCCTTCCAATGTTGAGCGTAATTATAGTTTTTTCCACAATAAAGATGGTTGCCGGTCCCTCAAAATTTCTGCTGCTACCTTTACCAAGCTGGTCGATGGGGAAGAAGTCATCTTCTACCACTCTTCTAGAATGTCTACTATGAAGATCCGAGCCATCAAATCGCCCTCACAAGGCAAGAAGGAGAAATCTATTGAAGATGATCAGGACAGTCCTAGAGATACTTCTTCTAATGTCTCTGCCTTTTTTGCCCCGAGTTGTTCCGGGCCACAATTGGACTTTATGGACCAGTTTATTGAGGATAGGGATATTGTCACACATACCTGTGAAGCTCTGCTTGAAGACCTTAATTCTTCTTTTTTGTTCAGTCCATCTTCTTCCTCTCGAAGCTGATGTTGCTGCATCCTAATCTTAGTTACCTTTTGTTCTTCCTGAGTAAGTGTCCAAAAAGATATTTAAGCACTTGTCTTTAGGATTAAATTGAGCAAAGGAAGAAGGGTAAAATAAGAAAAAATGTCCTAATGTACGTCTTACAATCTACTCCATTCCCTTCCTCCTCCTTTTCACTACACACCTTGATACTCTAGGGTTTGAGGTTTTACAGAATGAACATCTATAAAGGTAAAGTGAAACTAAATAACAAACACTCCTGAACATATCATACGGAGGATATTGTGTAGGTCTAGATTTATGAGGATAGGAAGCTTCTTATAAGAAACAGAACCAAAATTAATTGATCCCCGGGGTGAGCATAGCTTTGAAGCACCATAAATCTGATTACAAGAAATAACTATGTTGAACCAAAGCCAACATTATTAGAAGAACTCAAATTTCAAACTATGAAGACAAAAGTAGGTGATAAAAACTAAAAAACATGTTTGATATAAGTATATAACTAAAAGCATGGCTTAACAAAGATCACACGTGGTTGAGGAAAAGTGAAGACAATGAAGTCAAGTAAAACAAAATGAAAACTACAAACAATAACAATGTGTCCAGATTTAAGAAACTAAGTAAAAATTAACAACTGTTATCAAACGACAAAAGAATAGATACGTACATGTGAGAGCTCGGACCAATTCATCAGTTGGTTCCTCCCATTTAAGTTTGAATTACACCAAATCACCAATTCCACTGCAGTTTCAAATCTATTAATGTCCTTCTTTAGCAAGGGAAAGTAAACAAGCAACGTCCCAACCCCCAATCAATCATATTAAATCTAAGCCTAATTTTGTTCTTTACCTATATAATAGTCTTACCCTTAACATAGTTGAACATAATAGCCTATCATAAATGATAATCTTCTTCAGAAACATAAGGGGACATCAACAAACTTGCAAACACAAAATTGATCAAAACAGTAGAATAAACCAATTACTTTTAGATTGATTTTTGGATCATGGTTGCATATCACATACAAGACCTATTCATTTCAATTGAATGAGTAGTCCAATTTAAATGCCTTTTTTTGTCTTCAATTTACGGATAGGGAATATTCAACCAATTTCTTAATAGGGAATATTCAACCAATTTCTTACTCCTGTGTGATAGACTGTGTTTCTTGTCTTCAATTTACGGATTGATAGGCAATTTAGAGAGGGGAAAAAAGAGTGAGTATGTAACAAATTGGCTTAAACTTTTTGTGACCTCAACTGCCACCAAAAACATGTTCAGAGTTTTGCGCAACTAATCCAAATCGGCTGAGCCGAAATACACTTTATTGCGAGGGGGTTCAGATTCTCCATGTATTAAGAACAAAAACGACCAACTTAAAGAAAAAGAAAAAAAGAACAAAATCAAAGCATTAGTGAATTAGCCATCAAAATCTTGAATAAAATTATCACAAAATTGAAGAACATAAAAAGTATAAAAGATAAACATCAAAGAATAATTGATCACCTTATTGTTTGATGTAGTTTGCGAACCAGTGAGCCCTAGACGCAAAAGAAGCAAGAGCTAGATGAAGAAATTGAGGAAGAACCCTAAAAAACATAGACAACAGGATAGGGAATTAGCAAGACATATTTACAAATTTAGGATTTAGATCATGAAAGCATAATTTGTGACCTAAAAGAATTACAAAGATAGAAATCAGAGAGAGAGAAAGGGGTACCTGCTGCAAGTGTTGTTCGAGTCATGGCACCAAAAAAACCCGTTTGATTCCCTTCTTTGCTAAGTCATCAGCTACTCCGTTTGCACTCCGTCATCTATGCATCACTGGGAGCTTCGGCCACCACGCTATAGTGTGTCTAATAAAATTCAGCTCAAACCGGACTACCAGAGTAGTCCTCCTCCACTTTTTTAAAACATGTTTACCACAAATATGAGCAGAGATCCTTTTCAGTTCTTGCTTTAAGTTCTTTCCTCTTCTATTAATATCAAACCAGTTAAGCATAAGTTCCCATATAGCATTAGCAAAGGAGCAGCTGAAGATGTGATCATAGGACTCACAATCATTATAGCAAAAGCTGCGCCTATTAGGAAAAACCAAAACTCTCCTGGCAAACTTATCAAGAGTTGTTAACCTGTCTCTCGCAGCAAACCAACAAATGACACAACGCTTTGGCGTCAGTATAGTCACAGATTATTTTCACAGGTTTCCATCTGGGTAGAACCCATCTAAAGCCATCATCTTGGTGCAGTATAAGCATTAGCAAAAAAAATCACGTCACCAAACATAAGAGGCTCTAGTTCTTTCTGCAAGCAAAAGGCACACATGTGCACCATTCTCCTTTTACTTTGTTCTTTCATCTTCTTAATATATAAAGATTAAAATGTCCAAAAGCCACTCAATCAAACAAAATGTGTTTGTAAACTATATTAAAAGAAAATTTATATCAAAAGAAAATGCATAATGCTCTGATTAATATAGAAGCCTTATCAGTTGAAGAGGTAGTCTGAAGAACTTGATAGCCAATTCTGACATAGTTATTTTCATAGCTTTCCATGACCATAAGAGTCTCCTGGTCCTTGGTATTTGGTAAACACTGCCACAGTTTAATTGCATAAGTAGAACTTATCACAATCAACTTAATGAATCCGCACATTAACACGATAAATGACAGTAAAACTTCCAGGTCTTTAACCGAAAATGCTTGAAAGCACACCATCTGACACTGAAAAATAGAAAATTTCCACCAAACACAGCTGCAAATTAAAGCATACCAATTGAACAAAAGTACTCCTATGAAATACAGAGATCCATATACACAAACTATGCATCATTTGTAACTGTTATTTATCCCTTTAAAAAAGGTATTAGTAACAAGTACAAATGTAAAATGTTATAGTAGCAATACATTTGACCTCAACTCCTATTGCTCATCAGAGGTGGATCAAAGACTACTACCATTGCTATGTCTCCTTTTTTGCTCGTGTAGTCCATATATTTTTTTTGTACAGCTACTATGCTGAATAACACGGAGTTAGGATTTTTTAGGGTGTGTTCTTTTTCACTTATTGAACCTTACTTAATCAGTGGAAATAAGTGGCAAGACCTTATTCAATTAGTGGAAATCAGTGGCTAGACCTTATTGAATCAGTGCGAATCAGTGACTAGACCTTATTGAATCAGTGAGAATCAGTGGCAGGACCCACATTCCTACTCACAGAATCAGTGGCAGGACCTTATTGAATCAGTAAGAATCAGTGGAAATGCCTTGGAGCCTGTTTGGGAGTTGGAGAATGGAGGGGAAGGGAGGGGAATGAGAGAGAAATAAAAAGTTTTCCTTGTTTGTTACATTTTTTAAAGAGGGGAAGGGAGGGGAATAAAGTGGAACAGTTCCCCTCCATTCCCCTCCATTAACTAGGGGAATTTTTAAGTGACAGTAGTCGGTTCCCCTCCATTCCCTTCCATTAACTAGGGGAATTTTTAAGTGACAGTAGTCGGTTTCCCTCCATTTCCCCTCCCTTCTCCTTACTTAAACTCCCAAACAAGGTGAATTATTTCACCTTCATTCTCCTCCCTTCCCTTCCCTTCCCTTCCCCCTCATTCCCTTCCCTTCCCACCCAAAACTCCCAAACAGACTCTTATTAAATCAGTGAAAATCAGTGGCAGAACTTACCCAATCAGTAAAAATCAGTGACAATATCTTACCCAATCAGTAAAGATCCGTGAAAATAAGTGAAAAAGAAAGCAGGGAGGATGTCTAGATGTGTATCAAACTTTTGTTCACGGCTGTCCCAAAAAAAAAAACAAATTACTCTCACAACCTAAAATCACTCTCACAGCATCACACAAACGACAAAACAACAGATCTCAAAACTTGTACCCAACAACACCACCACCGAAAATGTCTCTCTCACCTGCATAAACCACTCACCACCCACCACCCACCACCCACCACCCACCACCCCCTCTCTCTCTCTCTCTCTCTCATGGCCACCTCTCAACCACCATTTGATATCATAATCCTAGGTGCTTCAGGTTTCACAGGCAAATATGTCCTAAAAGAAGCTCTCAAATTCCTCAACAACACCAACATCAAAACCCTTGCAATAGCAGGCAGAAACCCAACAAAACTCTCCCAAACTCTTACATGGGCAACTCAATCTCACCCACAAAACCCACCTCCCAAAATCCCAATTTTAACAACCAACACCTCAGATTACAACTCCCTTATCAATCTCTGCTCACAAACACGCCTAATCCTTAACTGTGTTGGCCCCTTTCGTATACACGGGCAAGCCGTGGTTAAGGCCTGTGTTGAAATGGGGTGTGATTATCTTGACATTTGTGGGGAACCTGAGTTTATGGAAAGAATGGAGATTGAGTATAATGAAATGGGTATGGAGAAAGGGAGTTTGGTTGTTTCTGGATGTGGGTTTGATTCGGTTCCGGCCGAGCTCGGGTTTTTGTTTCATGGTAGACAATGGGATGATCAGGCAGTTTTAAATAGAGTTGAAGCTTATTTGAGCTTGGAAAGTGATAGAAGGATTGTGGGGAATTTTGCTACCTATGAAAGTGCTGTTCTTGGGGTGGCAAATTCGGATGAATTAAGAAAGTTGAGGAAATCTAGGCCTAAGAGAGTCAGGCCACAGGTAATGGATTTATATTGGTTTTATTGTTGTTTTTGTTTTTGGTTGTTATTTGTTGTCAATTAAACATTGTTTTAGTCAAGAACTTATCAAAAAAAAAAAAAAAACTTTGTTTTAGTCAAGAGAAAAAAAATGTGGTTGAATTTATGATTTTATGATGGCATTGTTTATTGTGTATGATCTGGTTAGATGTTGAAAATGAATGGCATTTTTTGGTTATTGTTGGAGTAAGGCTCTGTAAGACCTGTTTTAGATCATTTAAATGGTTTTGAGTGGCAATGTAAATGTTTGCCACTGTCAAATCTGATACTGGAATGTTTAGAGGATATGCACTGAATTTAAATTCTGAATTGATGTTAGGATGTTTGGATATGCACTGAACTTAAGCCCTTTTGTATTGTGAGCTTTGTAAGTAAACGGGGAAATGTTATTGGTACAGGCCGTGTTCGGAATGCTAATAACATCTCCTTCTCAAACTAAAAGAGGAGAAAATAGAGGGAAGTTATAGCATTATCTTTTTGTTTGGTTGGAAGATCATTGCTGCTATTGTAGTGCCTTCTAGTAGTCTCCAATTATGGCATTGGGGGGGGGGGGGTCAACTATGGACAAACTTATTCATGCATTTCGAAGAAGTTGGTAATGGACAAACTTATTCATGCATTTCGAATAAGTTGGTTCTGCTAACCCCAACCTCTTGTTTCTCTATTCATTTTTGGAACTAGAGTCTAGAGTCCAGCAAAAAGACATGACTCATGAGCCATAGCCTTCATCAAAAGACCATTACTGTTATGCAAGCGCCTCTCATTAGGCTGCAGCATAGGTGGTTTGGGCGGGATCAACTTTAAACAACCTTATTTGTACATTGCGAAGAGATTGTTTAGTTAACTCCGACCTCTCCAGCAAAAGGACTGAAGATTTTAATCAAAAATTCAAAAGCACATTGTAGAAATGGAAACATAAGCTGTGGATTTTCTGCAATGAAGAGCGATTGGAGATGGGAAATAGAGCTATATCTTCTTAGAAATAATGATACTACCTTTAGTCTCCCTAATAGGGTGAGTTATAATTTTACGTTGCTTTGGGAAATCATATGGTTTTTCCTCTGTCTAGTAACACTTCATTATTGTCCATTTTGTTTGAAAGAACAAGAAATAGCTCTTCAATTGTCTTTGAGAGACTACGAGCTACATCTTGAACATTAGGTGATATCTTTTGCTATGTGCTTTGAAGCGAGTCAGCGACATGTGTGACCTCTCAATGATGGTCGATCTTTTTCTTTGGCAATTTAAATGAATTGTATGTAATCCCTGAAGCGTTTTCCACTGTTTAAGTAAGTGATTGAGAAATGTTTCTTTTTGACTTGCTGAAATGTGTTTTTATGGCGGTGAATCAGTATTCATGTCATAAATGGTTTGCGTTGCGTTGTTAATCCTCTTCCGGTGAACCTGGTGGTGTAAGAAATTCAAATTTCTTCTTCAGGTCACGGGTGATAGATGTTGCTTTTGTTCTCACCTCTCAGATTTATGTGCCATTATCCGAGGGACAATACTAAGCGGAAAGCTTGGATTTACCTTTTTTTTCCTTTTGTTCTTTGGGGTGGGGTCAATGCGTACCAGAGTGTGCTCTTCTAGTCAATGAGTTGATTCTGCTCACAGAATGCTCATGCTATTTTCTTGTTTTGGATACTGAATGCTCATGCAATTTACTGGTAATGTGCAGATTCCAGGCCCTCCTCCTCCAAAAGGACCAACAATAGAGCAGCAAAAAGAGCTTGGTCTCTGGGCTGTGAGGTTACCATCAGCAGATTCTGCTGTTGTCCGAAGAACACTTGCAACGCTTACAGAAAATCCACGTGGTCTTCCAGGAGTGAATGAAAGCCATGATCAGGTTGTTAAGAGGGAGGCATTTTGGTCCACTGTGAAACCAGCACATTTTGGGGTGAAGATAGGCACCAAATCTTTGTTAGGCATCTTGAGAATCATCACTGTCGGTTTGTTTATTGGACTCTTGGGTAAATTTTCTTTCGGAAGGTCGCTGCTTCTAAATTTTCCATCAGTTTTCAGTCTTGGATGGTTCAGGAAGAAGGGCCCAACTGAAGAAGAGGTGAATAGTGCAACCTTCAAAATGTGGTTTGTTGGTCATGGTTTTATCGGCAGCGAGCTGTCTTCAGGAAATGTGAAACCTGACACTGAAATAATAACAAGAGTAATGGGACCAGAGATTGGATATGTCACCACCCCTATTATTTTAATTCAGTGTGCTCTTGTTATACTAAACCAGCGGGAAAATCTGCCAAAGGGAGGTGTTTTAACACCTGGAATAGTGTTTGGACCTACAGATCTCCAAGCTAGACTTCAGCAGAATGGAATATCATTCGATCTCGTTTCTGAACGTGGTTTAATTTTATTAAATGGTACTGCTTGAGCTTCTCGCCTTCCTTTCTCTTTTCTTGTACTTTGTTTTTGTTGTCGTTTCTTGTACTTCCTTTCTCGTTTCTGTTGTTGTTGTTGTTGTTGTTGTTGTTGTATCCTTTCCTTGATAGTTCATACATGTTATTGTCCTTTCCTTGATAGTTCATCCCCCTGAATTCGCTATAGAATTTGTAGAATTATGCTGTGAGAACGATTGAGACCCTAAGTTTTTACTGAGGAACATGTTCTTTCTGTGGAAAGCAGGAGTTAACTCATTTATAGTTACAAATCGTTGAGTATGTTGTCAAATGTCAATCTTTTTGGTTCATTACTTGAGATCACATCTGTCTTGTTAAAATGCATACTTCGGCATGCCGTAGTAGACCTTGTGTGATTTGACGTGGATATTTGTTGTGGCCTCTTGTGGATGCAGCCTCTTTTTTTTATTTGTAATGCTAAGAAGGGAAATGGTAATATCAGATGACATTCAGACACTGCTCCTAACAGAGTGACTCAATGAGTGCAGCTAATTGGTTGTTTGAACTCCCTTCCGGCTCTACGGCTGTTCTGGCTTGGCTTCTGATCACCCCAGCTTGCTTTCTCAGTATTTTATTCACCATCAACTCTCTGATCTTCTGTGCAATCTCCTCCCCTTCAACTAATTTCTTTCCTCCCCAACCCCAGCTCTTCTCCCATATACCAACCATGTTTGTCTCCACTAAATCTGCGTTTATTTTTCGGTCCGCATTCTGTGGCCATGCTAAGATTGGAATGCCGTGCCATATGGCCTCTGTTACTGAGTTCCAACCACAGTGACTAAGAAACCCTCTGATCGCCGTATGACTCAGTATCTGCTCTTGTTTCATCCATGTCTTAACCATGAGACCTCTTTGTTTTACCATGTCTATAACATCGTGCCCCACCAATTCTTCCAAATCCTCTTGATCTTCTCGGTCGACCTTTGTGCCCTTTACCATCCACAAAAACTTGTACCCACTACTTACCAAGCCGTTTCCCAGCTCTTGCAATTGCTCTCTAGAGATAACAGCCCTACTCCCGAAACTTACAGTATAGAGCCAGCAGGTTGATCGTCGAGCCAAGATAGTACTTCCCGTCTCATAAATACAGGGTGATAGTGGCCCTATTGGAATCACTGGTGGCAATTGGTCCACCACAATGCCATTGTTAAGTGCTTTGAGCGATTCTCTCTCAAAAGTCCTCAAACGTGTTGGTAAGAATTCCATTTGTTTCCAGAAATTTCTTCCCGTTCTCTATGAAATGACTTATAAGGAGATTGTGGCTTTGAGCGAACAATGGTGGGGGTAGCCATGACTTAGGGATTACCTTCAAACCTGGAATAGTAAAATAATCTTCCTTGCCTTGTATTTGTGCTACTATTTTATGAAAGGATGCATAAAGTGCGAGCATTTTGGCGGATTATGTGAAGAATACATAGTTGGGAAGGTTCAGTTCTTTGGTAATGGGAACTACGACCGAGGTCAAGCTCATGTCTGTAATGACAGCAGAGACAGGCAGAGACAGTGAAGACAGTAGAGGAGAGAGTAACTGGCATGAGCAACGTATGGCTTCATAATGAACAGTGAAGGGGTCATCAGAGGAAACAGAAGGGGTTTCGTTCATGGGCAGAACCTGCATCTTCTGTTGAGTAACTTGAGGGAAGGAATGGTTAAAGTTTGCGAACGCTTCGGATTCAGCGAGGGAGACAGTTGGGTGTGCTGTAATCAAGGTGAGCTGAACGTTGTGGGCTGTGAATGAAGCTGCTAATCGAAGGAAGGGCGTTAGGTGACCCATACCTGAGCTAGGAAGAAGGACAATGTGAGGACAGACATCTGGGTTGCTTGAAGATGACATGCTGGGCAGAAGTGAGATACTTTGCTGATCTTTGTTCAGTATTTGGCTGCACTTAAATGAGGCAGTGTCATGTGTGCTTAAATATATGCAGATTGTTTAAAGATATGCCAGTCTTGACTATTTTGCTCAAGTGACGTGCTTGCACGCCAAGCATCTTTACTAAAGAGAGCTTCCCCGAAACACACCTTTGAGTCGATTGCTTGGAGTTGGAACAATGTATCGGGGCGTAATGCAAGACCACATGTTTAAGTTAGGTGGCTTATCGAAAGAGACAAGTAAATGATATCATCTATAGAACTGAAAGTGCTATTACTTGTTTTTTATTTCAATGCAATTATCGGTAGTAAAACGTTTCACATACATATCGAGGGTGTGTTCTTTTACACTTACTCAATAATTAGTTCATACTTTAGTGGGATTTTTTTTTTATGTTTTTTTTTTTGATAATTCAAGCTCATTTCATTCAAATGAAATGACCTTGAATTAATAAATAAATAAATAAAAAGAATCTACTAAACTGTGAACCATTACAACTCACTGGAATTCACTTTAGTTTAGTGATCTACTTTTGTTCTCATATATTACTATTCAGTTCAATTCAGTCCAGTGAAAAAGATTTCCACACTCCAAGAATGTGGCTTGGAAATTAGAGCATAAATATAGGTGAACCCATTTGGTTTATCACACTCTCTCTCCCTCTTCCCTCCATGAACCCAAATCGATTTGTACAAATCTTAGGTTTTTCGCTTTTTCACAATGAGAATAAGATTTTTGTAGAAGTATTTTTCCCCACAAATCTCTTATATAAACCTTGCACTAAAGATACTCTTAGATCGATGCAACATCCTCAGACGCATGAATTTTGATTTCATAGAATGCAATTAAACTTCCTTTTCCTTGTACATATAGGAGGATGCAATCAAGGGCTCAAGCAGGATGTCTTATTTATAAATAAAATCTTGAGGTTACAATAATAGTGCTCCGGAAAGGTCATGAAACATAATTTTCAAAGTGAAGCAGGATCAGTTCCTTCCCCCCTCCTAATAATTCAGGCAGATAATGAAGTTAGGCGCTCCTCTCTCGAGGGTTGCTCCTAACCTGTATGCATAAATAGTTGGTTATGTTATTTTGGTGGTAACATGAATTGAAGCCGAGTTTAATATTGGCACGTCTTGTAAACTTGATGAAGGTTGATCGTTGTTAGTTATGATTGTTCATGCTATGTGATGTATAACTATACATGGTGGGGTTAATTACTTAATTTGGTGAGGTTTCATTATGATCGGTCATGAATGATGTGATTTATCTATCGTTACATAAGTTGATGAATAACTTGGTCTATATATATGGGGTATGATTCTTCTTGCTCCAGTAGACATACACAAGAACTCCAACCATGGCTAATGAGACCCAACCACCCTCCTTTGACGTTGTAATCCTTGGAGCTTCAGGCTTCACTGGCAAATACATTCTTCGTGAAGCTCTCAAATTCTTCGATGTCAACACCCTCGCCATTGCTGGCCGAGATCCTATAAAACTAGCCCAATCTCTCTCCTGGGCCGCGCACCCTAACCCACCACCACCAATCTCAATCCTCACTGCTGACACCTCCAACCCGGACTCCCTTACGCGCCTAGGTCGCCAAACCCGACTCATACTCAATTGCGTCGGACCCTTTAGGTTGCATGGAGAATCAGTGGTTCGGTCCTGTGTTGAGATGGGTTGTGACTACCTTGAGATTTGTGGCGAACCGGAGTTTATGGAGAGGATGGAGGTTAAGTACCATGAAATGGCAAAGGAGAAGGGTAGTTTGGTCATTTCTGCATGTGGATCTGATTCAGTTCCTGCAGAGCTTGGTTTGATGTTTCATTCTCGACAGTGGAAGTTGCCTACTATGTTGAATAAGGTAGAGGCCTACTTGAGCTTGGAGAGGACTGTGGCAAACTTCACCACGTATGAGTCAATTATTCTTAGCGTCGCGAATGCGGAGTTTCTTAGAGATTTGAGGAACTCTCGACCAAAGAGAACTCGACCGCTGGTAATGGATATGTTCCTTGTGATCTTTCAAAAACATGAGAATGAAGGCCTCGCGTGAGACTAGGTGCATGTTTATAACACATGCACGTAGTTCACGTGTCTTCACATGTGTGCATGGGTCTCATGCAACACAATTAGTTTTATGTAAAGACTGTTTCATTATAAGATGGTTGAAAGTAACCATTTATATTCAACACGAAGTAACCACTCGTTTAAGAGTGAGACCAGAAATCTCTATGAGAGTGGGGCTGCAAGGTCCTGGTACTCCTGGACCATGTGGTAAATTGGTTAATAACTACTAAGCTCGTTAAAGGAATTGAAAGTGCACTACCACTCCATGATATATTATGTTGCATTGTTAATCCCCTTTGCACGAACCTATGTCTAATGCTTAATTATCAAAAAACAAAAAGAACCTATGTCTAATGCTATTTACTTGTATTATGCAGATTCCAGGCCCTCCTCCCCCAAAAGGACCAACAATAGAACACCAAAAAGAAATCGGTCTCTGGGCCGTGAGGCTACCTTCAGCAGATCATGCTGTTATTCGACGAACACTCACAACACTAACAGAAAATCCACATGGTGTTCCGGGACAAAACGAAAGCCCTGATCAGGACCTAAAGAGAAAAAGTTCTGGTCCACTGTGAAGCCAGCGCATTTGAGGGTGAAGATAGGCACAAAATCTTTGTTAGGCGCCTTGCGATTCATCCTTGTGGGTGTGTTTATTGGAGTCTTGGGTAAATGTTCTTTCGGAAGGTGGCTGCTGCTAAACTTCCCCTCGGTTTTCAGTCTTGGGTGGTTCAGGAAGAAAGGGCCAACTGAAGACGAGGTGAAGAGAGCATCCTTCAAAATGTGGTTTGTTGGTCATGGTTATGGTAATGACAGCAATATGTCTTCAGATGACAGGAAATTACCTGACACTGAAATAATAACAAGACTAACAGGGCCAGAGATGGAATATATAACCACTTCAATAATTTTAGTTCAGTGCGCTCTTGTAACACTAAACCAGCGTGGAAACCTGCCCAAGGGCGGTGTCTATACACCCGGAATAGTGTTTGGACCAACTGATCTCCAATATCGACTTCAACGCAATGGAATCTTTCGATCTCGTATCTGAACGTAACTGTGGTTTTCCCTAGCTTCTACTCTGCCCACACTCAATATTTGATGTCTAACTAAATCGATATTACCTAGAGTTTGTTCTGTCTTTTCAGGAGTTCTGCAGTAGTTTCTGACAATAATTTGGTGAGACTCCATATGTCTTTGATACTAATTGAATTTCTATATCTGGAAGATACAGTTTCCTGTCTTCTCATCCTATCCTTTGGTCCTAACTCCTATGTGATACCTATTTCAGAATTCAGATATATCTGACTTTGTGAATCATAGAGAATCCGTTTCCTGTCTTTCGAGTTCTATACCTGTTGCCATCATTTAGTGCTACTTAGAACGAATCAGATTTCTAATTGAATTTGTAAATCTTGGAATTCCGTCATCGTTTTTTCAGTTGCTGATTTCCAACTGAAAGCCTCCGGCTCCACGTATCTGGGTCGCTTAAAGCTGACATTGTTCGTGTGGGCAAAAAAGAAAAGCTTTAACCGGGGTTTGCAAAGATCCTAAGATTAACTAGGTTCGTGTGGGTGCCTGTCTGTTATTTTCATTTTTCTAGTTAAGAGAAGAATTGACCAGCAGTACTTCAACAGAAACAGAAACAAAACTCAGCTACAGGATATCATGCATACAGAATTGACAGCTCGATAATGAAGTAAATAGACAGACAGAAAGCAAACAGAAAGGATAATGAACTAAAAGAAATATAAGAAGACAAATTTGAGCTCACATCAAATCAAGTTATCAAGGCCTCAAATAGCCAAATTCTTATACAAAACCTATACACCTAATGCAAGGTCTCTGTTAGAAACCCAGTAGCTATAATCCAAATTACTTCAGTAACCCACATAATACTTTGATTGCAGCAGGTAGGCTTATAAGTTATAATTCCGGTACTCACAATCTGAATGATCTTTAAACCATGATTGAATGCTGATCACTGATCATGTTTACTTAGACTCGTCATAAGATAGAACCAGATCATTGCCCGGCTTCCAAGTAAAGATCAACAGCTTGTGGTATTTCACCATTATCCACAGCAGCCTTAGTTAACCATGTAGGTTAGTTACCCCTAAGTAACCACTACACACATTGGAACAGAAGAAAAGCAAGCAACAAGACATGTGTAAGTACTTACTAAACGCTCGGCTAGGGCAACCAGATTATTAAGGGCCCTTCCAACCAGATTTTTCTTGTTGTCGAATGCCGGATCCTCCCACTTTGCCTTGAGTTCTTACAATTCTGTCCGACATCCAAGGACTAGTAATTTGCTAATCTTGTCAACAATACCTCTGAAGCAAAGTCGTACTCCATGTGTGTTTGCCCCAACTTGTGAACTCAATTTCTAATTTGCATGTGTATTTGCCCTGCGATAATGCAGGAAACACAGTTAAAATTGAAAGCATACTTCCAGTGAATCCTTAATGTATGATGATCCAGTTGAAGACTTTATCCACCAAAAACAGATGGCTTGATTAATACCCAAATTTATGATCTTATCTCAAGATACTCTCCTTTTCAGGGAGCTGTGAAGGGCAGAGCGCCATGACCAACTCAGAGCACAACATTATCCAGAGCTCCAAAGTTTAGAGCACAATGACTCCCTTTCAGCATGGATGTCATAAGTACATTATCTGGCAGCCAAGATTCATAAAAAGTTATCTTTACATGATATACGATGCAGCTCACAACCAAATAATATCTCATCCCTACCATGGTGCTGCCGTGCTGGCTACAGATTAGTCAGTCGGTTCATAAGCAAGTGTAAGCAGCTGATTCAGTGAATCCTACACACAAAACAGCTGACAATCAAACAATATCTCAGTCCAAGGAGACATAAGTCAATCTGTGCAAGCAAAATTAGCTCTTTTTAATCATAAAAAGGTAAAAGAATGTTAGCCTCGAGCTTGTTATGAAATTATGATATTGGTGTAAGATCGACCCTATTACCCTAACATGGGGGAGATGAGGTAAAAATACAAGGACTCGCGGAGAAGAGATCAGACTCATCAGAGACTATACCTTAAGTCCTGAATGCGATGAGAATGTCAACCCCATGCCTAATTACTTATAGGCTGGTGAATATACGTTAGTTGTCAGTGGTCACTTTGTCAGTTATCAGTTATCAGTTGTCAGTTGCAATATGGTTGAAAATCATCAACAATGTAGTAATCCTACACCATCTAATGGAGTAGTACTTTTTTAGTTTTTACAGAAGCATAAATCCAATTAGTACTTTATTATATCTTTAGTGTAAGTCAACTTCTTTGTTAAAATTCTTTCTTATCCATGCAGTATACCACCTTTTTTTTTCTTCTTTTTTCCCTACCAGAATATATGCTCCTTATCTTTTGTTCCTTACACATGCTTGAAATATTCATATAATCTCAGTGGAAGAAGTATTCTTCACTTCCTAACTTTTTTGATTCTTAACACGATTAATCAATAATAAACAAGAGAGGGGCCCTATAGTCATTTATCACGATGAAATTGAGTGGATTTGAAACCATATCTATCTTGGAGTTGGAGATTACCATGTATTTCCACTTATAAATAACCGACAGGACAACGACTTGGTGCCATGGTCATTTTGCATTCAAACACACAACACTCTCTAGTAATCTTCATATTGTTCATATCGTATATCAAAGTTAAGGTTAATCTTCATTCTCCATCTCTACCTTCTTCTTTTTTGGCATTTCAGTGTAACTGTGTATATATTGTATTCTTATATATTGTGTTGAAAACTAAGTTCGAAAGCAATCATGGAAAATAGAAATAATTCTCTTTCACATATATAAATGTTCAGGCAGTGCTGAGAGATATTTTTCACACAATGTTTATAGTTCATGACAGATAATATGCATCCTAATTATTTTTGATTATTGTAACATAGTTTTTGTATGAAAGACCTAGTTTCATAAACCTAATGATTTTTCTGGGGGAAGTTCGCAGTAGGCAAGACAATGGCTTCCTCACAGCAAGGCCCAGCTTTTTTGAAAGAGGTCATGAAGGAGCTTGACAATGTCTTCATACAGGATGTGGATGTCAACAAGAAGCAGGTTCGAGCTCGTGGCATCATTGGCAACCGTACAATGCAAAAGCTGGAGCTTAAGTACATCAATGTTTACTCTGGACATTTCATAACACCTGGACCGGGGAAAGTACTTCAAATCAGAGAAGACACCAAATTTGATCACCAAGGGACACCTCCTAAGGGTTCTAAGGTGGGAGTGGCGTATGCTGCCAATGGCTGTCAATGGATCATGGCTTGGAGCATACCCCTTCAAAGTACCGTTACTAAACCTAGTCTGAACAAGGTAACTATTCATTCTATCCACAGAAGGTTGTTGTTTAATTAAGGTTTTTACACATTTCTTAGACAATCTCATACTCCCTCGGCTTTTTATATACTAATGTTTCTCTCAATTGTTTGCAGATATATGTGGAACATGGGCCAGATGCCCCAATTGACTGGAGTTTGATCGAAAAGAAACTAGATTCAGCTGGATCCGATTCTGTCTCCCCTGGTGCAAGGGCAATCATCACCCCTGGCAGCAAAGCTAGACTTGCTGCAGTGTTTTATGACGTACGTGACTGAGGGTTACAAAATGTATGTGTATACGTGCTTCATATGGTAACTGAGTCTGAGGGGCAAGAATAACTATATGCGTGCACTGTGCCAACCATAGAGGCACTCATATAGTCATATACTGTATATAGTGATAATCACTATATACAACTGATGTAGAAACGAAAAATAAAGCCAAGTTCGTAGTTGTAACATGTAAGACACATACATATCTTCTATATACCAAAAAGAATTGTTGTTTGCATTTCTGTTTGATAACATTCTCATAGTTGTCTATTATCACATATTGACTGTCTATTTTCACATAATGTACGCGTGGGCAAAAGAAGATAATTTTAACCAGGTTTTTTGGAATGTACTACAATTATGGGCGATGTTGTGGATGCCAGTCTTATACTTTTCTCAATCAAAGTGCTTGCATGGCATGCATTACTCTAGTTAAGAGCAGATTTGACACAACTGGAGGTCTTTACCAAGCACATTAACAGAAACAGAACTGAGATACAGAATATCGCTCATACCAAAATTGACTGCTCCTGACTCTATGAGCTTCATAATGACGTAAATAGACAGACAGAGCAAACAGAGAGGATATAGTGCTAATAGAAATTTCCAGAGACAAGTTTGAGGTCACATCAAACTAATGCCTGAAATAGCCAAATTCTTTTAGAAAGCTACCCACCTAATGTAAGGCTTCAATCAAAAACCCCAGTAGCTATAATCAACATGACAGCAGGAACCCCACCTAATGCTTTGATTGGAGCACGTAGGCTCGTAATTCTGGTACACAATCTGAAGTGGTCTTTACACCATTCATTGAATGTTATACCACCACGTCTAATTAGCCTGGTAAAACCGACTCACTACCCAGCTTTGCTTGTGATGCCAAGTAAAGATCATCAGCTTGTGGTATTTCACCATTATCCACGGAAGCCTTTAGTTAGTCATGTTGGTTAGTTACCTATAAATAACTAATAGTCTACTACACACATTGGAAAGGCAAAACACAGGCAATAAGACATGTGTGAGTACTTACTAAAGACTTGGCCAGCTCAAGACTTCATATGGGACCTTCATGATATCCAGGTGATCAGTAAGGGCCCTTTCAACCAGATTTTTTTGTTGTTGCCGAAGGTCAGGTCCTCCCACTTTGCCTTGAGTGCTTTACCAAATTTGTCCAACATCCAAGGAATATTTTGCTCCCAATCCCCGGTAATTTGCCAACCTTGTTGATCATATGTTTAAGTAAGTCGTAATGTGTAATTGCCCTAACTTGTGAACTAAATTTCCAATTTCCATGTGCATTTGCCCTACAATAATGCAGGCAACAATGTTAAATATGAAAATATACTTCCAACGAATCCTTATTTACTGTTCTTTTCTCAAGGGATCAAGATACTTACCTTTTTGAGAAGCCGTGGAGGGCAGAGCGCTCATGAGCAACTCAGAGCAGTACATTATCCACAGCTTCAAAAAACTAATCACCTTCACTCACTTCCAGCATGGATGACATAGGTACCTTCTGATTTAGTGCTATCTGGCCCAGGACGCATCGAATTAGTCAGGATTCATAATAACAAGTTATCTTTAGGATGATAAACGATGCAGCTCACAATCAAATCATATCTCATCCCTACCATGGTTCACTGCTGGCTACAGAATTGTTCGGTGACTACTAAGCAAATTCAAGCAGATGATTCAGTAAATCCCTACTTAACAAATCAGCTGACAATAATATCTCAGTCCAAGGAGACATAAATCAACCATCCAAATATAACAAAATTTGACCTTGAGATTGTTATGAAATTATGAATAGCAAAAGCTGAGGATGACACTGCAGCTAAATATAGGGCTTTTTGCTTATTTATGCCAAAAAGATCACTTTAAATTTAAGCTTAATCTGAAAATTTGAGTTTACAACTTAAGCATCTAAACCAAAGGTCCTTCACATTCACATACTGAGCTGCCTCGATCCAATTCATATATGGTCTATTGTAATGCTATTTAATTGGGTGACTACAAGTACCACTTCAGGTTAGCTGAACTTGTTAAAGGGATAAAGAAAGTTCCAAATAAAGTTAAAATAAACCACAATGCTTTTTTACACTTACCTGAATTCACCAGGTATATGCTCCTTAGTAGACAGGGTGGATCAGTCTCCACCACTACCTGTCAGTTTAATTGCACCCTAATACCCAATGATGGTTGCCGAGTCATGTCGTCATCCCTCTATCACCTAAAGGTAGAGCCAGACGTAGACATAAAGATGGTGTAGAGATCATACACCACTCTATCTCATCTACTGACACCATGACCTCCATCACCTCAATCACCTCTAACTTTACTAACACTAGCACCTCCACTTCGATGATTAGTCATGGGTATCTAAAACAATTGGCCACCATATAGTCCAAGACTTTTGTTTATGAGGCCATTCAGGTTTACTTGCAATTCGAATAATAAATTATCAAAACAAAAGGAACAAGCACATAGTACTACATAACTCAAATTGAATGGATTGAACAATGAAGTGACAAAGCATAATCATATTCCAGAATCCAACAGCTTTCAGTGAACAGCGATACCAGTCATCAAAACAGGTAAATAAATCACGTCAGGTTTATGAATTTACTGTAAACACATCAACTTCCAAAATTTTGTTCCGCACAGAGGCTAGATACATTACAAAACATGGCTTTTTATTGATCAAAGCTTTGCCGCGAATTTACTACAGCATAAAAGTTTTGCATCAGAACATTCTGTTTTTTAATCTTGTTGATTTGTTGTCATTGTTACCGTTCCTACCTTAAATCTCCGCGCCTTCTTACCATCTAAATTTCTTTTCATAGCTCATAGAATTTGCAGGTGAGGATTGATCTTCACTAAAAATTGCTGTGCTTTAACTTTAAAATAAAGGGCAGTGACCCACAAAAGGATCACATCTGTCATGACACATGACTTCCCAACTGAATATTTTCAATTCAGATTTTGGAAAATGAAAATTCATGACAAAGCCCTATCTAATACTACAGTACATACATAAAAATAAGTGTAAGATAATAACAATTTTAGGTTTTGTATAAGAACAAGTGTAGTTTTGTAACTGTCCTTAATTTGTATTTTGCAAATTGGGGTGACAAACTCAATGCTAATATCTAAGTACACATAACACGTAGACAATGCAAAATCCTCTTCTACCCTAATTAATATTGACATCATAGCAAAATCATGCATTACATTCAGTTTATCTAGTTATCATATAATCATACAACATAAAGCCAAAATCAACACAAATACCATGAAATATGCATTGCAGCTACCAATTTTTCAACTGCAAAGAAAAATAATAATAAAATGAAATAAAATAATTAGCTCAAGAATATACCAATTTCCATGAGCATTTTCGCCAAATTCACTGCTGGTTCGAAGATTGAGGGTTCAGAAACTTGTTCTAGGTTATCAATTGCATAAATTCTGAATTTGACGAGCCGTAGGTTCACATCGAGATTTTGCGGCAATTAATTTGTTCGAACCCTAATTGGCGAACTTGGGAATTAGGTCTAAACAGCACTGCACAACTTCAAATTCACACAACACACAGAGGAGAGAGAGAGAGAGGGGAGAGAGAAGGAAGACAGAGAAAGGAGGTTGAAGAGAGCAAATGCGACGCTTGGCTTTGTCCCACATCGTTAGATTGTGAGCTTTTGTATACTTTATATCTTCACGCTTACAGAAGTTGTTGCCCCTTCGGGGACGTCTGATAAAATTGGAACGATACAAAGAAGATTAGCATGCTTGACACGCACAAATCGAGAAATGGTTTAAATTTCTTTGTTCCTTTTGTGCCCTCTCTTTGCTCTCCTTATGCTATTCTCTCTTTTGCCCCACCCAAATTAGTGGATTTCCCCATCTCTCTATGAAATAAATTCTTAGAATAGTAAAATGCAAACAGTGAATTGTAACAAAATTAATTTTATGATTTTCCAAATGAAAATAATTTGTTATCATTTGCTTTTGGAGTATAAATATTAGGTTGATTTTTTGATACTAGATAAGAAAGTCGGACTCATTAGCCCTATATATCGTGCGAGCTAATGGCTTAAAGTGGCTAGAGTCGGACGACACCAATTTCACCTTCACTATTAAATTGAGAAGAACGAAACTTAAACTCTCAAATCCTTAACCTTAACGTTCAAGGTATGGGTGTAGGGTGCTTCATCGACTAAGTTCCAAACTTTTGCACTTTGGGTAATAGTTTTTTTCCTTATATTTAGTAGTAATACAAGTATACAACTAATTAAGATAAGTAGTAGTTAGCTAGTTAGGGATGTAGTGGATTGGGTGAACTATCATTCGAGAAATTTATTTGGTCTAATTCACATACCATTCTATCTGCTCGTCACCCCTAGATTACCAGATATATCAGGTGCTTAAGAAATGATTGATTGAAAAACATAAATAGGCCCACTTATAATAAAAACAAGGAATCAAACGAAAACTTAAACTCATATTTACTATTTTGATAAAGAGCATGTGTTTTACTTTTATTTTTTCTTACCATGCCAACTACAAATTTTCGTGTAAATATTAACAAAACAATTTAGGAAATTAGTGAACTTAGACTTATTAATATGTAATCATAAAATGAGTTTTATATATTTATTGTGTAATTATTTTTTATTTTTTTTTACCTGTTTTATTCGTTGGATCAGGTCAGCAGTACAGATTAGCAAATGAAAACTTATCTACTACCCTCTTATTTATCCATCTCATTGTGTTTGATTTCATACATTCAAATAATGAAGCAATATCTGTGGGTTGCGTGAGATTTGACATCCTTAGTAGTAGCCTTTACAAGTAGTATGGAACAGTTTGCATGTTTTATAAAGTACTATATTGTGGTTTCAGGATAAATACACAATATCTTTTGTTTTGTTTTTCGAAAAATTCACGTGGTACATTTGAGGTTTGGACAAAATATAGAACACATGAATACATGATGGTTCCAAACACATTCTACATATGATGTTGGAATGATTTTTTCTAAAGTAATTCTTCCCAATTTATGCCTTCTATTTATTTGGTAAGTCATGTGTGAGACCAACTCACAACAAAAAGAGACAACTATTTAGAACTACATTGGTCACTTTTTATGAACTGTGAGCGTTCTTTCACTTAATTGTGACCCTCGTCCCACCGAAAGTTATAAAAATATTGTTTTATAGAAGTTTTGCGCTATTTTTTTATTTTTATTTTTCTGGTTTCAAGTGAGCTGTAAAGGTAGTACAATTAATTTACAAATGATAAGGGAGGGTGGAATTGAACATGCTAATTGCTACCTATTGTACCCATTGCACTCGTTATAACGATTACGCCAAGACCTTATTGGCAATTTATACCTTATACATATTGAGTTGTTTGGTTCACATAAATAGAGGAAAAAGAATATAAAAGGAATACAAAGGGAAATAAATGGTCTAAGTAAATCACAGATTCTTTCATTCGGAGAGTAAACACATTTATAAACACCTTTTTTCAGTTTGATTATTAATTTTTTTTTATATGGACCTAAGTCCATCCAACTTGGATGGACTTAGGTGGCAATTACGTTATTTATTAGATATACTTATAGGTAATATTCCGTGCCTCTCTTCCATTCAGCTCCTTAGGCTTCCATCGACAGTTCCTTCGCTACTTTCCCTTTTTCTCTCTCCTCTCCACACCCCCCCGGACAATTCCACCCCACCAAAGACCAGTTGGCTCACCATTCTCTCTTTAATCACCGTCGAGTTGCAGGTGAACGGCGAGTGGGGGACGAGTTGGGAGTAGTCGTGTTCAAAGGAGGAGAGAGAGGGGACGGTGGTTGTGGTCACGATCTGGTGGATGTGCGGGCGGTGATCGGGATGTGGTGTTGGTGGCTGATCGGCTGGACGAGGTGATGAACGGTGGTGAACTGGTGGTGGTGCGTTGAGGTTGGTGGTGCGTGTTGGGTAAAAACTGAAATACGCAAATGACGATGATTTGATTATTTCAAGGGGTTTTATTATCATTTTTTTTTTTTATTATTGTGTCTTTTGATTTGTTTTTCATCTATACACTTTGTAATTTGTATATAACTCATTATTATACTACCTCCGTTCCATTCAAACGCTCCCATTTTCCAAAAATGAATGTTTCACACAAACGATACCATTTCTACATTTAGTAAACAATTTTAATAGTAATATACTATTTTACCCTTGCTTTTAATTAATTGAAAAACCTTCATTACTAACCCCACCTACCCCTTCTCTACCACACATTTTTACCCCACCCACCCGAAAATATCTATTTTGTTCCCCCTTCTCTACCACAAATTCATCCCCCTTGTGTTATTTACCCAGTTTATGTGTTCATCCCACCTCTCTCTCACTATCTGCCTCTCTCTCTCTCTCTCTTCATACTCTCTCTTCATACTCTCTCGATCTCACTACTCTCTATCTTCTCTCTCGATCTCACTACTCTCACTCATTCTCTCTCTCGATCTCACTAATCTCTATCTTCTCTTTCGATCTCACTAATCTCTATCTTCTCTCTCGATCTCACTAATCTTTCGATCTCTATCTTCACAGATTCTCAATCAATCTCACACTCTCTCTCTTAGGGTTTCACTGAAATCTCAAAAAATCTCACTCTCTCTCTTAGGGTTTTACTGAAATCTCACTCTCACTCACTATCTCTCTCGATTTCACTGAAATCTCAAAGAATCTAACGGTTTTCATCTCAATCTCACTTTCTCTCTCTTAGGGTTTCACTGTTTTCATCTCCATCTCACTTTCTCTCTCTTAGGGTTTGACTGTTTTCATCTCGATCTCACTTTCTCTCTCTTAGGGTTTCACTGTTTTCATCTCCATCTCACTTTCTCTCTCTTAGGGTTTGACTGTTTTCATCTCGATCTCACTTTCTCTCTCCTAGGGTTTCACTCTTTTCATCTGGATCTCACTTTCTCTCTCTTAGGGTTTCACTGTTTTGTTGAATTTTCGATGAATCATCCTCATTATGACTCATGGCTTGACACTTATGTGCCAAGCTCTTGCCCTGAGGAGGTTCTTCAGGTTGAAAATGATCTTGTGGTTGAAGACACATACCATGAGTCACGATTGGGACCCTCTCATGAAGAAGAAGAAGTGACGAGCCGCCGTTTGATCCGTCATGAAAAGCGCCTAAAACTGGCCAAAAAATCCCCCCCTGAGGATCCAAAAGTTGTGGATCTGAAAACTCCAGATCTTAATTTCTCACCCCCTTTGGAAGATGATGGAAATGATGATTGCGGTGTGGGTCGTACCATGATGAAGATCTTAATCCCAGAACAATTTTGGGATTGCCTTGATTTGCCAAAAAATTAGGGGAGTACTCTCTCTCTCTCTCTCTCTCTCTCTCTCTCTCTCTCTCTCTCAATATGGGCCTTCTCTCCATACCCATATTATTTTGTGGTTGATTAAGTTGTATGATTATGTTGAAAAATCTGTTGGTTTGGTGATTTGTGATTGATTGATTGATTTTTAATATGTATGATTATGTTGATTTTACTGTTAAGTTGTTATGGTGTTGATGTTATTGTCTTAGTTAAATGGTCTGATGACAGATTGTTGTTGTTATGTTGATTTTTAATCTTAGCATGTTAGTAACTGAATGGGCTATCAATCTGAGCCTTAAATGGCCTGATGACAGATTGATAGAAATATTAATGCTGGTTTTCTGTTATTAAGGCAATCCAATCTTAAAATTTTGCAATTTGTTGTTGGGTCATTGTTTTTGTTCTGGTTTAATTGATTGTTGTAGTGGGTTTTTTATTATTTTCAGCAACTTTACAGTCAATAATTGTCTAATTTAAAGCCTATTATATCATGTTTTGGTTGAATTTGGCTATTGGGTTGAATAATTGTGTGGATTTTTGTTTGGTGTTGGTGGATGGGTTTGCTGTTGCTGGTTTTCTGTTATTAAGGATCAGGTTGTTTTGTAAATCTGAAAATTTTGCAATTTGTTGCTGGGTCATTGTTTTTGTTCTGGTTTAATTGATTGTTGTAGTGGTTTTTTTTTTTTATTTTCAGCAACTTTACAGTCAATAATTGTCTAATTTAAAGCCTATTATATCATGTTTTGGTTGAATTTGGCTATTGGGTTGAATAATTGTGTGGATTTTTGTTTGGTGTTGGTGGATGGGTTTGCTGTTGCTGGTTTTCTGTTATTAAGGATCAGGTTGTTTTGTAAATCTGAAAATTTTGCAATTTGTTGCTGGGTCATTGTTTTTGTTCTGGTTTAATTGATTGTTCTAGTGGGTTTTTTTTTATTTTCAGCAACTTTACAGTCAATAATTGTCTAATTTAAAGCCTATTATATCATGTTTTGGTTGAATTTGACTGTTGGGTTGAATAATTGTGTGGATTTTTGTTTGGTGTTGGTGGATGGGTTTGCTGTTGCTGGTTTTCTGTTATTAAGGATCAGGTTGTTTTGTAAATCTGAAAATTTTGCAATTTGTTGCTGGGTCATTGTTTTTGTTCTGGTTTAATTGATTGTTCTAGTGGGTTTTTTTTTATTTTCAGCAACTTTACAGTCAATAATTGTCTAATTTAAAGCCTATTATATCATGTTTTGGTTGAATTTGGCTATTGGGTTGAATAATTGTGTGGATTTTTGTTTGGTGTTGGTGGATGGGTTTGATGTTGCTGGTTTTCTGTTATTAAGGATCAGGTTGTTTTGTAAATCTGAAAATTTTGCAATTTGTTGCTGGGTCATTGTTTTTGTTCTGGTTTAATTGATTGTTGTAGTGGGTTTTTTTTTTATTTTCAGCAACTTTACAGTCAATAATTGTCTAATTTAAAGCCTATTATATCATGTTTTGGTTGAATTTGGCTGTTGGGTTGAATAATTGTGTGGATTTTTGTTTGGTGTTGGTGGATGGGTTTGCTGTTGCTGGTTTTCTGTTATTAAGGATCAGGTTGTTTTGTAAATCTGAAAATTTTGCAATTTGCTGCTGGGTCATTGTTTTTGTTCTGGTTTAATTGATTGTTCTAGTGGGTTTTTTTTATTTTCAGCAACTTTACAGTCAATAATTGTCTAATTTAAAGCCTATTATATCATGTTTTGATTGAATTTGGCTGTTGGGTTGAATAATTGTGTGGATTTTTGTTTGGTGTTGGTGGATGGGTTTGCTGTTGCTGGTTTTCTGTTATTAAGGATTTTCTGTTATTAAGGATCAGGTTGTTTTGTAAATCTGAAAATTTTGCAATTTGTTGCTGGGTCATTGTTTTTGTTCTGGTTTAATTGATTGTTCTAGTGGGTTTTTTTTTTTTTTTTTTTTTCAGCAACTTTACAGTCAATAATTGTCTAATTTAAAGCCTATTATATCATGTTTTGGTTGAATTTGGCTATTGGGTTGAATAATTGTGTGGATTTTTGTTTGGTGTTGGTGGATGGGTTTGCTGTTGCTGGTTTTCTGTTATTAAGGATCAGGTTGTTTTGTAAATCTGAAAATTTTGCAATTTGTTGCTGGGTCATTGTTTTTGTTCTGGTTTAATTGATTGTTGTAGTGGGTTTTTTTTTTATTTTCAGCAACTTTACAGTCAATAATTGTCTAATTTAAAGCCTATTATATCATGTTTTGGTTGAATTTGGCTATTGGGTTGAATAATTGTGCGGATTTTTGTTTGGTGTTGGTGGATGGGTTTGCTGTTGCTGGTTTTCTGTTATTAAGGATCAGGTTGTTTTGTAATTTTGGATTAAAAGTTGCCTTGCTAAAGTATAGCCACCATTCATGTAATTGGATTGGAGGCAGGTCAAAAAATTATTTTTTGGTCTTAGCCACCATCTATTTTAATGAGTAGGAGGCTAAATGGTCAATGATGAATTACTTCTAAAGGGGGGCTGAGACTATTGTCCCTTTCTGACCTAGGTACCCTTATTAATAAGTTGGATGCTAGGTTATTGGGACAATTTGTAGTCAATGATGTTTTTGAAGTGTGTCTGAGACTTTAAATGCTCTATGATGTTTGTTTGATTGAGAGCATGTTGGCTGGTTTGAAAAATGATGAAGCTGCTCATCTCTTCTTATTGTGTTTTATGATGAATTTATGTAAGTTGTAGTGCCACAAACCCCATTTGAATCTGCCCCACATTAAATGAATTAACATGTTGGAGTTTTTGTTTGAAATTACATCAAACAATGACTACAAATGAGTTAAAGGCAACACTAAATTCACTTTTTGTTAATCTTCATATAGAATCACTACAAGATATATAAAAGTTGTGTGATTCACATGTTCAAGTATATGTAAATGAACATCAAAAGGTTGTTAAATAACAACAAAATGTGTCTATGACACCCAAAAAGTTACCCTATTACTTACCCCCCAATTTGTCACACTTCTATTGAAACTCCCAAACATTTTCACTCATGAATTGAGTGTCATTTTCTGGTTCTTCAGCTGCTGCATCAGTGAACTCCGCTGCATTTACACACCCATCTTGTAACCATTTTCTTGCTGCATCAGTGTCTTCATAATTAGGACATATAACAGTGGGTAGTGCACCAGCCCTTTGTAATCTATCATTCCCAACATGTGGAACTTTGTAATGATTTGTTCCCTTGCATTTAATGACTTCATTCATGCAATATTGCAAGCTAAGCCACACTTTGTTGATTGTATCTGGTTCCATTTCCCAATATGCCTTAACAACAACTTCAACAAGCTCATCAATTGTTCTTGTTGGGTGTTGATATTGTTTTGATTGCAAAGAGTTGAAATAACCTAAGTCTAAGGCATTCATGTCGGGGCTTTGGGCTGGTTGGTTAATGATACCAATGTCATAACCACCTTGTTGTACTGCATGCAAAAATATGTGATCCCATGGCTGAATATGTGGCTTGGCATTGTCTTGTTGGATGAAGATGGTGTTATTGTCATTTGGAAACTTTTCTCCTATTGCTGGCAGCAGTTGTTCTATCATAAGCTTCCTTGTGACATCCTTTGTCACTGATTGGATTGCCTTAGTGATGAATGTTCCTTTAGGCCTATTGACTGAATTCCTCTTTGCTGATTCTGTATATGTTAGTGGAAATATACCAATTTTTCCATCAAAAGTGCACACACCATGTTCATTATACCTTGGTCTAGCTATTGCGGCTAAGAACATGACTTTAGTTATGAAAGAAGTTGATTTAGCATGCCTATAAACCTCTTCCTGTCCTGGAAGCCCATAATATCTAATTTTTGGTTTGGTTAAACAAAACCATTTCTCATCTATATGAATAACATCATACATACCCTCAAATGTTGGATTTCTATATATGTGGTCATAATGTAATTTGCTCAAACAAAACTCTAACCTTTTCTTTTGATGCTCCGGGGTAAGATGTGGTTTGATTGCACTTGTGGCAGCTCTGATTTCACCCCTCTTAATGATTCTATAGCATGTTGTTGTTGAACACTTGAGGCTGAAAGCAAGGACCCTTATGTTGCGTCTAAACCATGAATCAAGCTTTTTGAGTGGTTCCAAATCATATGGTTTTCTCTTGTGCCCACTGTTTTGGTATTGTCTTCTAACATCAATCATATTTGAACTCTCCATTTGAGTTTTTGCTTTGTCCCAAATCTTCTTGATACAATGCCTTTCCACTTGAAATTTTGCTGCAACTTGCTTCTGAATTCCATGTTTTAGCTTACCATTGTTCATATTTTTGAGCAACTCTTGAACTATGAGCTGCCTTTGAAAGTTGCTGAGCTTGGACTGTTTGTTGGTTCTGGTGTAGATGGTGTTTGGGAGTATTATTGCTGGTTGTGTTTCACCTGAGTTAGCTTCTTGTGGTGTTGTTTCTGGTTGTGTTTCAGCAAGATTTGGTTCTGTTTCTTGTTGTTCTTCATGACCATCTTCATCTTTAATGTGTAAAGTGAGATCTTCAATGAAGTGATAGCTGTTTATATTAGGGTTTGTGAGATCTTCTATGAAAGGATCATGGTAGGGAATATTTTGATGATTTTCAATGTTGGACATGGTAATTTTTTTTGAGTTTTCTTTGCTGTTTTTGTGAGTTATCTTTGCTGATTTTGTGTGTTTTTTTTGTTTTCAGTTTGCTGTTTGCTCATGAATGTGTTTGATATTTATAGGGGAAAGGCAAGGGAAATTCAAGAGTTGATGAAAATTTCAAAAAGTTGAAATTTTGGAGGTTGCTGAAATTTTGAAGTGTTGCTGAATTTTTGAAGTGCTGAACATTTCAAGAGCTCTGAAAATTTGAAAGGCTGTGAACAGTTGAAGAGGAAGAACTTTTGGAGGGAAATAATCTGAAAATGTAATTTAGTGTATCTTTTGTAAAGTTTCATTTTGGTGGGAAAATGAAACACCACCAATATCAAATTTTTAGCTTTTAATTTTTCAATTTTACGTTTGAGATTTTAGGAGGGAAAATGAAAGACCCCCAAAATATCAAATTTTTAGCTTTTAATTTTTCAATTTTACGTTTGAGATTTTAGGAGGAAAAATGAAAGACCCCCAAAATATCAAATTTTTAGGTTTTTGTTTTTCAATTCTTTGTTTGAGATTTTTGGTGGGAAATGTAAAACCCCCCTCAAAAATTATGTTACAACATTTGTGATGTATGAGTATTTGGAAGTTTATCAATGAAATGAGGAATTTTTTTTATCACTTCTAATTGTTCACCACTCTTTAATGTCAACTTTCTCTCTCCTGAACTGAAAAAATAAACCAAAAAAAGGGCAAGTTATAATATCAGCATAACTTTCTCTCTCCTGAATTCTTAAAAAAAAAAAAAATTCTGTCCTTTAAAACTATTGCCGCCAGAAAATTAATCAGCCAATCAATTTTCTCTCTTCTCATTAAATATTTAATCACAAATTAAGAAAATTTAATTATTTAAGACATCTAATTAAGTTGTTAATTATTAATCCATACTTATGATTAACACACAAGGTTGAGGGTATAAGAGGAAAGCATATGTCAAAAAGCACTTGCATTGGTTTTTGGTCCAAAATGAAATGGGAGCGTTTGAATGGAACGGAGGTAGTATAATAGTATGGTTCATTTAAAATAATCTAATAGTTCATAAGCTATAAGTCATAATGTTCATTTAAAATAGCCTAATAGTTCATAACCTATAAGCGCAAGGTTCATTTAAAATAGCATATTAGTTCATAACCTATAAATATAATGTTCATAAGCTATAAGCGTAAAGTTCATTTAGAATAATCTAATAGTCCATAAGCTAAAAGCGTAAGGTTCATTTAGAATAATCTAATAGTTCATAAGCTATAAGTCGTAATGTTCATTTAAAATAGCCTAATAGTTCATAACCTATAAGCGCAATGTTCATTTAAAATAGCATATTAGTTCATAACCTAAAAATATAATGTTCATAAGCTATAAGCATAAAGTTCATTTAGAATAATCTAATAATCCATAAGCTAAAAGCGTAAGGTTCATTTAAAATAATTTAATAGTTCATCAGCTATAAGTCGTAAGGTTCATTTAAAATAATCTAATAGTTCATAAGCTATAAGTCGTAATGTTCATTTAAAATAGTCTAATAGTTCATAACCTATAAGTGCAATGTTCATTTAAAATAGCATATTAGTTCATAACCTATAAATATAATGTTCATAAGCTATAGGCGTAAAGTTCATTTAGAATAATCTAATAATCCATAAGCTAAAAGCGTAAGGTTCATTTAAAATAATTTAATAGTTCATAAGCTATAAGTCGTAAGGTTCATTTAAAATAATCTAATAGTTCATAAGCTATAAGTCGTAATGTTCATTTAAAATAGCCTAATAGTTCATAACCTATAAGCGCAATGTTCATTTAAAATAGCATATTAGTTCATAACCTATAAATATAATGTTCATAAGCTATAAGCGTAAATTTCATTTAGAATAATCAAATAATCCATAAGCTAAAAGCGTAAGGTTCATTTAAAATAATTTAATAGTTCATAAGCTATAAGTCGTAAGGTTCATTTAAAATAGCCTAATAGTTCATAACCTATAAGCGCAAGGTTTATTTAAAAAGGCATATTAGTTCATAACCTAAAAATATAATGTTCATAAGCTATAAGCATAAAGTTCATTTAGAATAATCTAATAGTCCATAAGCTACAAGCCTAAGGTTCATTTAAAAAATAATCTAATAGTTCATAAGCTCTAAGCGAAAATGTTTATTTAAAATAGCTTAATAGTCCATAATATATAAAAGTACCGTTTATTTAAAATATATTAATAATTCGTAAATTATAAACGTAAGATTTATTTAAGATAGTCTAATAGTTCATAAATTATAAACGTAAGGTTCAAATAAAATAGTCTTGTAGTTCATAAGTTATAAGCATAATGTTCATTTGAAATAGCCTAATAGTTCAAAAGTTATAAGTGTAATGTTCATTTAAAATATGTTAGTAGGTATAAACGTAATGTTTATTCGAAATATGTTAATAGTTTATAAGTTAATATTCTAATTAAATAGTTTAAAATAATGTTCATCAAAGTAATTTAAAGGTCTCTAAAAATTAAAGATGATAGATAAAAATGGAAAAAAAACATAAATTAATTAAAAACGAAAAAGAAAAAGGGGAAAGTAAGTTGGTTAGTGGGTGGAGTCTTTACTCTTGCGCCATGTCACCAGCCTGCGTGGGAAATGAAGTAAGATGGAAAAAGAAGAACGATAAACTTTTTGAACACAAGTGGGCAGTGGCTGTATTCGTTATTTCGTTCCATGGGCGCGCGGACTGGGCCTGGTCCAGCCAATCTGGCTGAACGCAAATCCAGCCAATAAAAACCTTCCCAAATTGGTTTCGTCGATCTCTAGCCACTTTGGACCATTACCTTCCCCGATATATAAGCCTAGTGAACTCGACTTTCAAATCTACTATCAAAAATCAACCTAATATTTATACTCCAAAGCAAATGATAACAAATTATTTTCATTTGAAAAATCATACAATTAATTTTGTTGTAATTCATTGTTTGCTTCTAACTATTGTAAGAAGTTTCACTCCAAAACAAATTCTAAGAAGTTATTCCGTGGAGAGAAGGGGAAATCCACTAATTTGGCAGGGGCAAAAGAGACAATAGCACAAGGAGAGCAAGGGCAAAACAGTGACAAAAAAATTTGAACCATCCTTGCGCAGGGACCATGCTAATCTTCTCTGTATCGTTCCAATTTTATCAGATGTCCCGAAGGGAAAAACCTTCTCTAAGCGTGAAACATATAAACTACCCAAAACCCTCACAAACTTCGATGTGGGACGAAATTTCGTCATTCAAGGCGGGAAACAAACTCTACACTAACAGCCTCTCCCATCCACTCTCTTCAACTTACCATCTCTCTCTCTCTCTCTCTCTCTCTCTCTCTCTCTCTCTCTGCAACTACAATGTACACCATGAACCTGTGTAACAACTTCACTCGCACATCACTCTCTTCTTTGCAATGCACTCTCAGACACAACAATTTCTCCTTTCTCTCTCTTCCCCTTCGTCAAGGTATCTCTCTCTCTCATTATGTATGTGAACTTTGAACTTATTTATTTTCATTATTTTTGACCTAATATATCCCCAAATTGTGCTAATTTAGGGTTCCAACGAAACTGCAGCAAAGTTCGATGTACACCTTACAGCTCAACAGCTTCAGAATTATCCATTTCAATCGAAACCCTAGAACCCTCAATCGTTCAACCACCAGAAGACATAAGCAAGGACACAGTTTCGCAACTTCTCTCTCCTCAAAACAAAGATAGTGTTTCACGGTTAATGAAAATGGAGAGAAAAACCAAAACAAAAACGAATTCTGAAAACCCTAATTGCCGATGGTTTCCTTATCTAGACAAATTCAATGCGAATGGTACTGGTGTTTGTTTAAGTAGTGCTGAAGTGATTGAAGCTTTGGATCCACATATAATGGATGTTAGAAAGGAGAGGTTTAGAAATGCTGTGAAGAATAGAAGTTATGGGGTTTGTTTGGTGGTTGAAGGGCTTACGGATTTCGGAAATGTTTCGGCTGCGTTTCGGTCGGCGGATGCGTTAGGGTTTCAGTCTGTTCATGTCGTTTCGAGGGACGATACTAAAAGGTCTCTTGAGGTGAAACTATATTCATTCATTCATTCATTCATTTCAGTGTAGTTGGAATTGTTTGGTGTTATTGATATTTTGATGTTAGATTACTCTGGATATGTGATAGTGTGTTTACAAGGAGGGAAAAAAAAACTGTGGAACTAGGACAATTGGTGTTATGCTGTACTAATAGTTGACATTAATGGTTTCATGCTTGCTTATGTTATCGGTTGTAAGAGTGCATGAAAATGTCCAATAGTTATATGACAAGAGGAAAATGTCCAAATTATAGTTCTGTAGCCCAACAATTATCTTTGAAATTGAATCTGCATCTATTGGTTCTTATAGAGGAAATGTTCATCGTTGTTTAAAAAAAGCTTATATGTACATGATTTGATGAAGATAAAAGGTCCATCATATTGTTACATGCTGTTTAATTGATAGAGAATGATGTGGTGCTGAATAACATCATAGTGTTGCATCAGCATGTTTAAGTGAAGGAATTTTTCTTTTTTGGTAATTGTTTCTGATTTAATTTATTTAGTGTTTTGTTGTGCTAACTGCTAATGATTGACAAAATGGTTTCATATTTGCTTGTGTTATGTGCTGTAGCATGCATGAAAATGTTCATAATTCAGTTATATTACAATAGGAAATTGTCCAACACAGGTGTTCTGTACCGAATCAGGATCTAATAGTTGTCATAGAGGAAAGGTCCATCACCCCGTCATAGTTGAATAAGCATATATGTATTACGTTTAGTGAAGTTAAAAGGTTCATCACGGTGTTACTTGCCCTTATAATGGATAGAAGGAAATAAATTGGTGCTAAATAGCACTATAGTGTTGCATTGTCACCTTTAATAAGTAAGATAATTGTCTTTTTTATTCTTTCCCTTGTAATGTTTTCTGATTTTTATTTTTCACTTCCTAAGTTAATTAACTAATTGAAATGGTAATTTCTTCTGTACATAGGTACAAAGATAATCGGCATGTTAGCATGGGTGCAGAAAAGTGGTTGGACATTGAAGTATGGAACTCAACGAGAGAATGCTTTGATGCTCTGAAGTCACGTGGATACAGGATTGCTACAACTCATCTTGGAAAAAACACAGTAATGAGCCACTTCCTTCCTGATGGTAGTTTGTCACATTTCCGATTTACAATTTTTGAAAATTTGCTTCATTGTTCGTCTTCTCTATTGATCTGACTAAGCTCTAGTCTGTCTGGTCTTATTATATGGTGCCTCTGCCCGTGAATTTTCTTCTGATATACTTTCTTCTGTTACAGGTTTCTATTTATGACATGGATTGGTCTTGCCCTACTGCCATTGTTGTTGGGAATGAGAACAGGTAATATTTCTTCTTTTTTTTATGTATGCTCACAGCATGGGTAATTTTTGTTGTTGCATCTTTTTCTTTGCTGCATACATCTTTCTTTATGTTGCTTATTAATCTTTTGTAGAGTTAATAACAAACTTTGTTTTACCAAGAGAATGAGCCAATTTTAAACCTGTCAATGAATGTCAAGCTAAGCAAACTATGGTGAGTCACCTTCTAGGAAGGGTTCTCTAAAAGCCAGGTACCACCAACAATAGTCAGAAAGAACTAACTGCATTAATTTGCCAGCAAACATCCTATTCATAAAACAAATCTGTTCGGGACAGACAAGCCAATTTTGAGTCTGACGTTAAACTTGATTCACAGTAATTCATAGCACCAATACTAGTATAGAGATTCAGCTTTCTTACTCTTCTTCCTTTGAACTTTCAAAACAACGTTTTACCCATCTGAAATTGTAAAGGAACCTTTAAATCTTCACCCAGCTAGGAATCTCAGAGAGCTGGTTCATTGCGGATATATGTTTTTTTGTTACTTCTTGCCTGTACAAGTAATATCTAGTGTCATGATATTCTCCACTAAAAATGAAGTTTTGGTGCAGTTGCTTATTTTATGTTGTGTTCCCCTTATCATATTGACCGTTTTTCTTTTGCGATGGGTGCATATTGTATTGATATGTGACTTTGTTGCATGGTTGTTGGAAATATTCGTTCTTTGGAATTCTCTGGAATTTGTTGGTTAACAATGAGATCACAGTCAATTTGGCAGCTTATGGTGTGTTTGGATTCTTGAATTTGAAATGATGGATTTGAGGTGAATTTATTCTTCAATGCCTGTAAATAATTGTAGGTTTGGAATTTATCCAATTCTAGGGCCTTTCATAAGTCTTAAAATTGGAGAATTTTAAATTACACCCCTCCATCTTGCCATTTCAAATCCTTCTCTCTCCTCTCTCTTCCCTGCATATGGAGGATTTCAATACATCAAAATGCTACATGTGAAGACATTTTCTTCTATTGAAATTCAGAATTTCAATTTGAGTATCCAAACACACTCTTAAGATACATAGGATATTTCCTGAAATTTTATTGATGTTTAGATACCTTTCATGTTTACGGCCCATGCTGCATACAGTGCTGCCAATTCAATGATATGATCTTAAAACTAAATTGGTGTATAATTCCTGAATGCTTACCAAAATTTGGGAACTACGCTATGATGGCATCTATCATCATCTGACATAATCTAGAGTCAACATTCCCTTTGTTTGGGCAATATTATCTGCAAAGTTGTAACGAGACCAACTTTTAGTGCCCCCTCTTTTAAACTGATGGCAGCTAGAGTGTGAGATAATACTAATTAAAGGTGCTTGTGAACTGTGAAGCATCACATACATGTCTCATATGTTCTGTTATTTCTCATGAGGATCTGGTAGGTAAGGTCCTTGGTTGTGTTAGTGTAGAAGGAAAACCATCTAGGCTTGTGTGTTGTATCTTGTATCTAAAGGATGGCATGCCTTAGCTCCCTTCCGAGATTCAAGGTCAGGTCAGAGTAGCTTCTTCCTTACCTAGCCATGCAAATAATTGAATATCATTCCTAGCTTCAGCGACAGGGTTACATGGTTGTTTTGCATTCCCTTTTGCTGAAGCCCATTGCACAAGTGGGGTACAACTTCTTACATGCCTCGAAATCAAGAAAAACTCCTTGCTTTGTGGACTTCAAATAGTTCCAATCTGTACCTGACATAAGACATAACCATAAGCTTGAATCTTCTGACTCCTTCCAAACTGTAGATATAAACCATGAGGGCAGGTTTGTTTTGGGAGAGGCTGTCGTTGATCATGACAATAAAATCGACAGTGAAATAGAACTCTAGTACAGGTCTGTAGATTTTTGAATACTTGGAGGAGCGCTCTCATTCTTTATTAACTAAATTTAACTTAATTTCTCTGAATACATATAGATCAATATATATGTAATCAAAATCACTTTCTTTTCTCATGTTTTCTTAATGGAGGCTTTCCTGTGGATATGCAAAGACATATGTGATGTCATTATTAGCTGGTTTTTACCTATAATATGCTTAGAACTTAGAAGTGCTCCATTGAATACTGAATAGGTTTGATGGGTTCTTAAATTATTTGCATGGAGTGGTGGACAGAGATCAAGATATTCTGATACCACATTGTTAAAGATCAGGAAAAGGGAAGGAGTTGAGAGAGAACAAGAGAAAAGGGAGAAAACAGGGAGGGGGTAAGGAGTAAGATAGGGTATTTATAGGGAAAATGAGAGAGAAAGAGACAGAGGAGAGTAGGGAAGAAATTTTGCATGTATAATTAAAATCAATTATCATAACATGACATCATAATCAGAGGAGGCCGGGAACAAATTTGATGCCTGATATTTGTGCTCTCTGTTGGGCGAGCAGTGAAACGGCATTGCGCTTTTTCTTTACATGTGATTATGCTCGCTGCATCTGGGGGAGGCTGTTTGGTTTTTTGGATGAGACGTGGGTTTGTCCTTCTAGTGTGGTAGAATTCCTCCAAGTGCAGTTCCGGGGATTCGGGAGGGGAAAGGAGAGGAGATCATTGTGGCGTAATGCAGTCTTCGCGATTATTTGGTGCCTTTGGTTAGAGAGGAATGCTCGGGTTTTTAATGGTGTGACCTTATCAGTTGATTTGGTGTGGGATAGGGTCAAATATCTAGCGGCGTTATGGGCTAGAACAAGAGGGCATTTAGGAGCTATTCTATTACTCAGATCCAGCATAACTGGTCTGGACTAATCTGTAACCAAATACTATACTATATATAGTAAAAGCACCCTGTCCTAGAAAAAATGAGTTTCTCGCAGGGCTTCTTCCAGATCCGGAGAACAGAGCAGCAGCAAGACCAGCAGATTCAAGAGTCTCGGATTTAGTCAAAGTATCAACCAACCCTTGATTCTTCTTGGAGGACTACTTGTCCTCCTTTGCTGTACCTTTGATACTTATTAATACATACTTTCTCTTTATCTAAAAAACATGACATCATAATCCTCATTTTATGTCAAACTCTCGCTTGGTGAAGCCTGTATACTGGCTGTTCAGGCACCAAATATGTTATTGTTGTTGAGGGGGAAAAGACACAATATAATTCATGCTAAATCAATCAGGTCATTTCATGAGAGAACATTCAAATATCCTGTCAATAATTAAAGCTAATACTATGTGCATATGTACAGGGGTATTAGTGATGAAGCTTTAGAATTGTCGGATTTGCACTGCAGTATTCCAATGAATGGCATGGTCGATTCCTTTAATGTTTCAGTTGCTGCTGGGATACTTATGCATCATGCTGTTTGTGACAGAACATTACGCCTGGTGAGTACAATGCTGCATTATTTTCCACAGATAGGCTAATTAAAGTATACAAGTAAAACGTGAAGTGTGGAACTGTTAGTATGAGTGTTCTATCAATGTTGCTCTGGAAAGAACAAAGAATACCATGTCACTACATTTACAAGTCCTCCCTGCTTCAGCCAAAAAAGAGTTACATAAAAATCAATATGCTTTAACCACAGAACATGGCTGTTGTATAGCAATTTTGTGATTTGTAAGCTATGTTTGCTTCGTGTAAAGTAATTTTCACTTTCAGGTTGTCCTTGGCTTTGGTTTGTAAGGACACGAAGTGGTTCTTTTTTCCCCCTATAAATGATTTCCTGAATAAGAGGGAAGTACTTCCAAATACTTTTCATCACCGTTTTCTTTTCTCTCCTTTTCCCTCTCATTAAACCCTCACCCTCCTGTGGTTCCTGTTCCTCTCTCTTCTCTACTTCTCCTGCTCTCTCTCTCTAACTTCCCCCCTCTACCAATTTCCCTTCTCTCCCCACATCTGTGTCCTGTCAAGACTTCATTTTGGTGAGACTATGCCTGAATAAGCAAAGACGTCAATGCCCTTGTACAAGAAAAAAGAAAAGGAAAGATGCCCTATCATAATGTCAAATGTGGCTATCACTGTTCTTTTATTTGGCTCTGTCAGAAACGTTGCATACAAGTCCCTTTTTTTCTTTTTTGAAGTTGACAATCAGATGAAATTCTCCAAAGAGATGCAGAGTTTGATCTAAGCTTTTCCTGGTTATCAACACTTTGTTTCTGTTATAACTGAGTTACAGTTGGTAATTTGGTTTTATTCTTTAGTTACAGCTGAACACTTCATGCTTATATGTTTTACTATATATGCTATTGACTTCTGTTTTTTTATTTTGCACCTTTTTCTTTAAACTAACCATTTGCAGGGGTCTCATGGTGATCTAACATCAGAAGAAAGTCAAATTCTACTCGCTGAATTTTCTCTGCGTCACAATAATAATGCAATCAGCATTGCCTGTGAGTACGCAAAAAGGAAGTCCTCCAGCCCAATACCAAAGCTTTGATGCAGTACATCGCACTTTGTTGATTTCAGCCAGTTGCCTTATGGTAGTTATGTTAAATCTGCACACGGAATGTTGTATGCTTGGAACAGGCTATGGGGAACGACAAGTTTCATCATCACCGAGAAGACCCTAGAATAGTAAAATTTACGTGGAATCCATGAAGTCGAATTTTGCAAAAGAGGTTGATACTGATGAGTTTAGTATGGCTAACCTGATGTGGATTGTAAATCCATGAAGCAGATGTAAATTATAAGTCGGTTTTGAAGAGAAAATGAACGGTGATGTTATGTATAACTGATGATCTTCATGAAATACATTGTGGTCTCGGAGTAATGTACAAGTACAATGTAGAAGGGTTATCAATGGCAAAGGTCGCATTCTTATTGTATCTTTGCATAGTTTCTTGTAATCTTGTACATTGAAATGGATGTGAAATCATCCTTGGAACAAGTTCTAAAGAAAAATAACACACATTTGGAATCCTCCTACCCTTATAAAAGAGAGGATGGCTCTTGCCACTGTTCATGTGGACAGTGGACAATGAATAGTCTCTTTTCTTTTACCACTCCTCCTTTTCTTTTACCACTCCTCCTTTTTCTATTTCCCTTTTTCGTTTTCATTTCTAATTCCTGTCTTCTTCTGCATTTAGCCGTACTTCACCAACTACCAGAGTTCCTCTTCCTCTTGAGAACCAGAATTCAGAATTTCCTACCTCACAAATCACAAAGTATACTATACAGTGGCTCTATTTGATTCAACTTAATTTTACTTAAATTCAGTTTAGTTCAGTTCAGTTTAGTTCATGTGTAACTTTTGATAATTATGTCATCAGAAAGATCTAGAAGCATACTTTCAAATAAGTCCAATATTAACAATGTTTGGACGAATTTTAAATGGTTAACACTCAAGTTAAAAAAATCAATTCAGTTCAGTTCAGATAATTTTCCACATGAATCAAACGGAGCCTGATGTTTGAGAACTAATCTGAAAAGGATTTGCCATGGTTTAGAAATCAAAGCATCGTCATCTGCTAGCTGAATTGGTCATCAAAGAGATTAATAAGAAGCATCTTAATCTGAATTTTCATTGTGGTTTGAATATTTCATTCCTTTGTTTTCCCATTCTTTGAAAGATTTCTGCTTTTTTTTTTGGTTAGAATCTCTTTTCAATTTCAGTTAATTTTGATTTTCTTTCTATTTCAGGGTACGGAACAAGCACCACTTCCTTCTTGTTCTTCTTTCTCAAAGGCTGACAGGTTTTTGGTTTTGAAGCAATATATTTTCAATCCACCTAAATCCCACCCATATTTTAATAAATCCCACCCAACTTAAAGTGAATATTTTACCCTTTTACCCTTGTTATAATTTTATTCTCTTCTCTTTCTCTCTCTCCTCTTTCCTTCCTTCACTCTTTCTCTCTCCTCATCCACCACCACCACTACCACCAGTCCACCACCATCCCCCTCTCTCTCTTCTCTTTACTTAGTTCATTCTTTCTCTCTCCTCATTCACCACCACCACCACCACCACCACCATCGTGCACCCACCCAAAGTTCAAAAACACATTCTCACAAGGAAAAAAGTGTTGCGTATTAATGGCAACGACGATACTATTTTTTTTAATGGCGGTCTGCATAGGCTAAGCAGTGCAACCGCGTTGCGTAGAGCTGCACTGCGCGGTCACGTTGCACAAAGCCGCACTATTATTATTTTTTACATTTTATTTTTTACTGATATTATTACTATTACTATTGTTTTTATTGTTGTTATTGTTATTGTTATTCATATTAATACCAATATCAATTTTAATATGTTATTATTATTATTATTATTATTATTATTATTATTATTATTATTATTATTATTATTATTATTATTATTATTATTGTTATTATTATTATTATTATTTCAGATATGCGCAGCGCGCAGGCGTTGGGTAGAGTTGTGCAGCGCTATCGCGCATTGCTGTTTTGCGCTACGCGATGGCGTTGCGCAAGCTTTTTTCCAGTTTTTTTAAAAGTAAAAATTATTCGATGAATGCAATTTATCTTAAAATAGTCATCTTCAACGCCATTATTCTCGCCTTCATTACCCAACATCTTTCTTCAGCATACAAATGTCAGCATTACTAGTTGTTGGTGGTGTTCTTGGTGGTTGTGGTGGTGGTGGATTAGGAGTTCAAGTCAAAGGAGAGAGAAGGAGTGAATGAAGGAGAGAGAAGGGGGATGGTTAAATTAAAACAAGGGTAGAAGGGGTAAAATATTGGGTGGGATTCAATAAATGATGGGTGAGATTTAATAATGCCCTATATTTTATGCTAATTTTGAAATTTCTCTTATTTATTTGGGTGTGTCTATGAGTTTCC
This sequence comes from Tetragonia tetragonoides, assembly GCA_038025085.1. Classification (NCBI taxonomy): domain Eukaryota; kingdom Viridiplantae; phylum Streptophyta; class Magnoliopsida; order Caryophyllales; family Aizoaceae; genus Tetragonia; species Tetragonia tetragonoides. Next base: position 24,355,806 of record CM076139.1, on the reverse strand, counting down.
GTGTGATAATTTATGATACTGAACTTGTTGAGTGCATGAGGGTTTAGCGGTTGTATTGTGCATGATCTTATTGGGACATGAGGGGCAACGAGTTCACATGACGTGGTGATGCTGTCGAAATGTACTCTTCTCTCTCCTCTACCAAGGTTTCCATTTCTGATGCGTTTTCATCATTTATTGATATATTATGTTCACTTTTTTTTATTTATAAAAATGAAGTATTTCTTTGAAAATGCACATTTTGGATAACCTATCATATTTTTTAGAAACTATGTATCTTAAGGTGATTATGCATTTGTTGTATTAACTATTAAGGAGCTTGATAATTCATAGAACGTGCGTAGTTGGATGGTCCTACTGTTTCCAAGGGTAGAAGGCTAAGCAGACAACACATTGATGAAATTTTTTGAGTTTTGGGGCTTTTTGTTTAGTACTGTACATCATTGTTGATTTGTTGCCCATGTTGGGGGTAGCCTTTTCGACATATCATAGCTACATTGTCACTCATTCAACATCCTCTCTAAAGATAGGTTGGCTAATCATTTGTTATGGACATTTTAAAAGTTGTAAGAATATGATCACTTTCTCTGTATCACGGTAGCATTGAGGCTCTTTTGTGTGGATTCCTGTGATCACTTATCAGGAATACGACCTGCCTTTACGCCCTAGTAGAGAAGAATTTGATATTCCTTCTCAAGTTCCAGGAAGTGTTGGAGCATAGTGACGCAGTTAATCTTGGAAAAATTTGCTTTCCAAGGCACTAATTACATCTCGTTAACAATGTGAATTAGCTAAGTTTTATACGATTTCATGAAATTGATGGATTTTGGGGTTCTTGATCTTTGAGAGACAAGCGGAGAAGCATATGCAATAGCTTGAGGCGAGAGATGGGGTACCCATATCAATGGAAGGTATTTGGATCTCTCGCATTTGGAATTGGAATAGGGGCATTTGGGATTCTTGATTAACAACTCACATGCAGAATATGTATGTGTCAACTGAATAAGGATTAAATTGGATACCTACTAGGTTAACATGTTTGCCTTTGTTAGTGGAAGTGTGCTGTTTTTTACATATGTTATTTCACTGGAGTACTGAACTAATTATAGAAAAATAGAGTCCATAGTAGCTGGTTGAAGTAGAAATTCATTTCACTGATTAGTTTGGCAGTTACAATGTTAGACTAGAGTATTTCTGCTTCCTGCAGGATATATTAAGCTTCTTCAATGGCTAGAACATCGATATTATCGAAATAGGAGAGGTGCCTTTTAACCTTGCATGCCGCTCTCTTGTGATTTTCTCAGGTTCTTTTGGTTTACATACCTTGATGTTGTGTTACAGTGTTGCAGTTCATATCATCTTGAGTATCTAGTTTCTGAGTTGTCTCACTTTCAGTGTTATGATAAAGTCATACACATCTTTTAATCTTATAGGTATTGCTTCATGATTTAGATCTTGTGTAACAATGGATCTTAGGCAATACTGCCTTGAAATTCTACAAATAAACAGGGGCTAGTGAAGCAGATAGTTGTTTTAGAAGTATTGCATTGAAGAATATGTCTTTCACTAGCTACTTCGTATAATAGGCTGAAACCTTTACTTTCATGTGCCCTTTATGCTGAGAAACATCATACTTTGACGAGTAAGTTTCGGATAGATTTTTGCGTGATTTTTCTTAATATCAAGTTATTCAGACTTATAGAAGCTCTTTTGCATTTGATATTTGGTCAGGAGCTAATATTTTCCTTTGGCTACTAGCTATTTATCTCTTCTGGAGAGATTTTGATCATAGTGTAGCAATTCTAACATATATGACACCAATCTATATGTATTATTCCTATTTGCTGAAAGTATTATATTTTGGTATTGGGGATTGTCATGAGATTTGTATTTTTAAGAATACCAGAGGAGACATATATTTGCATTGGAACCGAATTTGATATTATATGCATGCTTAGTCTGAAAATGAATGTGCTGAATTGAAACTGTAGCTTATTCAATAAATTTAAGTATGAAGAAAATATAAATAAAACAGAAAACAAAAGTGTAATTTGTTTGCTGAGTAGTAGGAATGTTGAAAGAGTTATTGGAACTTAAAACTCTTGAAATAAACTCTGAGTTTTCTGAATTCTTACCGAAATTCATATTTTATCCATATCATGGCTATTCAGAGGCCAGAGCTTCTACAGATAGTAGTCAAAACATCAATCATATGATTACGATCCGTATGGAAATTCATTTTTCACTCATATCACTTCATTCTTTTCCCTTACATGGCACTGTTCTAATTTTCTTGTTTCCGGTTATGGTAGAGCAGTTATTAATTTGCAAAGGATGATGGAATGGCCAGTTCCTCTAATCACTACATTGCATGATTGCGTCTGGTATGTATTGTTATTCTTATTTTTTATGCAACATCTCATGTTTCTTTCTATTATGCTTTGGGATGAGGGATGGGAAGAGAAGGGAGATTGCTTATTAACAGCTTTGTGTAAAGTTTTGTGTAAAGTTGATGTCTTCTCCAAACCACTGATAAATTTGTCAATTGACAAAAGAAATAATAATTGCGACGAGAATAAATTTCACACAAATTTATTTTTCACCATTAAAGATGAATTTCACACAAATTCATTATTCACATGTAAAAAAAGTATAATTCTACGAGCATTTGCAAATTAGCAAGAAAAACAATTTCAGGCAAATTGGTTTCCACATTAGCTACACTACAGTTCTCAACCTAAAAAATTCTATGTTTGCCTACACATGATTTTCTAAGTGTAAAATAGCAAAAAAAAAGAAAAAAGAAAAAAAAGACATATCCGACATTTGGTACCCAACGGTAACCAAATGCTCCTTCTTCTTGAAAATAAGATCGCGCGGCTCCCAACGATCGGTAGGATGGAAATCACTACTAGTGAACTCATCCTGGATTAACCGGTGCTCACCCACCCAGTGACGGGGTATACCGAAAACGAAGACCCGAGTAAAAACATTTGGGGCCTCCCGCACAACGATCTCTTGCTCCTTCCTTTTCCTACCTCCTTTAAGTTTAGGAGCCATGAAAGAAGAGCAAAAATGGAGTTTTTTGGAAATTTGAGTGAAAACTCACAAAACTCACAAAGTCACACAATTTTGAGTTTTGACACTCAAAAACACAAGAACAACTAACAAAATCAAGTTCTTTTAAGAATTTGAGCAAGAAAACCTCAAGATTTGGAGCTAGGGGCTTTGATGGGGGTTGAGAGCTTGAAGAAAAATGGAGGAGAAATAAGAAGAATGCACGAAATGGAAGATGGCCCATTTCGGCCTTCCTCTTCTTTTCCCCTTTATTCCACCCATGAAGACCTAGCGACCGGTCAAACCGTCTAGGTGGACGGTCAGACCGCCACGCTGGCGGTTGAACCGCAAGCCACGCGGCTTGGCCTCTAGCCCAAACGGCTTGACCGTTGGGAGGAACGGTTCAACCGCTCCACCCAGCGGCGTAGCCGCTTGACTTGGCTCTTTGACCGCCATACACACCTTCTAATATTATGTTTTAGGGCCAGTTGTTCAAAATCAGTGGGCCCCACGTGAGGCCCATAGCAGTTATTTGCGGGCCAAAGTCCGTTTATGAAAGCAGGACTACTTTAAACCAACAGGTTTGTACATTTATACTCGGCCTATGGCATGAGCTCGCATCCGACCTAAGGTGTGAGCAACATTTTATTACCCTTTACAATGACATTTACTACCCATTTTATTTCTAAACATTTTATTGTGTAACTTACAACACAGGGTCCCTTCGACTGAAAATCGAAGGACGTTTATTGTGTAACCTACAACACAGGGTCTCCCTTCGACTAAAAATCGAAGGATTTGTATCATTTATCCTATCTCTAACGGCATATTTTATTGTGTAACCTACAGCACAGGGTCCCCTTCGACTGAAAATTGATGAACATTTATTGTGTAACCTACAGCATAGGGTCTCCCTTCGACTAAAAATCGAAGGATTTTTATAATTTATCTTATTTCCAACGACATATTTTCTTTATAACCTACATCATAGGGTCCCCTTCGACTTAAAATCGAAGGACATTTATTGTGTAACATACAGCACAGGGTCTCCCTTCGACTAAAAATCGAAGGATTTTTATCATTTATCTTATTTTCAACGACATATTTTATTGTGTAAGAGGGTCCCCTTCGACTGAAAATCGAAGGACGTTTATTGTGTAACCTACAGCACAGGATCTCCCTTTGACTAAAAATCGAATGATTTTTATCATTTATCTTATTTCTAACGAAATATTTTATTATGTAACCTACAGCACAAGGTCTCCCTTCGACTAAAAATCGAAGGATTTTTATCATTCATCTTATTTCTAACGAAATATTTTATTGTGTAACCTACAACACAGGGTCTTTCCGTTCGACTGATAGTCGAAGGATGTTTATTGTGTGACCTACAGTATAGGGTCAAACTCTCGGTCAAATAAACCGGGAAAATTACCACTTTATCCTAAAATGATTGTTTATCTCTAACTGATTGTCAACTCATTCAGTTTGCCTGTTTATTGCAGGTATTGGCAAATGAATACTTAGACCTTCGATCTATTCGAGCTCGGCCAAAGTAGGGGCTTCAGGTCAGGCGTCTATGTAGGCAGGCCGCTCCAGGTCCAAGCGGCTTGACCGCTTGTCCTCGCGGTTCAGCCGCTCGACCTAGTTGCATGGCCTCCTGGACCTTTTCTCGTGGACGACAAATTCGAGGCCTATTTGATTTTCATGCCAAACCCTGGCATCCCCCCTCTTCTATATAAACAAATCTTAGGGTTCAGTTGAAGAGGTTGACAGTTTCTCTCTTAAGTTGATCTTTTGGTTGAGAGTTTTAGAGTTTAGACATTCTCTTTCTTATTAAACCCTAAATTCTGATTCTACTCCTTCTTTAGGCTAGCCCTAGCACCACAAAATAAACCTTCATACTTCATCAAGAGCAAAAGTTCAAGCATAACAACCCAATAAGTTCATTTTGAGCATCCAGGTAATCCAACTTGAGGGTTTTCAATAAATTATATATATTGCTTGTTATTTGCTAACGAATTTGGTTTATGTGATATGTACATGCATGGTGCGTTTTGAGCAAAATGGCTTGTGTTAAACCCAATGGATGAATGAATGCATGTTTTTATGTATTGCTCTTTATTATAAATTATGCTTGTTTGTGATCGGTGAATAAATTATCTTGTTTGCTTTCTAATCCGCAGGTTTAGCATTTTTATTGTTTTTATCATTAAAAGTATGTAAATTTGATAAGTTGTTAAAAGTGGTCACATTAGTAATGTTTGTTCAACCCATTAATTAAAACTAGGAATTTGGACAAATCGAACCTTGTTTGGAACCGTAGCATCACTACAACAAAAATGCTATTTGGGGACACTTTTTTTGCCCCGCTTTGCAAAGCGTGAGGTTCCATAGAAAAAACACGGTACTTTACTACTATTAGGAGCGTGGACAACAGAAGAAGAGCGTTTTCCACGCTTAGGGCATGTTCTTTTCAATTGGTTTTCAGTTTTGTCCAGTTTTGCCCAGTTTTGTCCAGTTTTCACTAGTTACCAGTTATAAAATACAGTTTTGTCCACTTTTGCCCAGTTTTGTCCAGTTTTCCCCAATTTTGTCCTGTTTTGCCCAGTTTTAATAATAATGATAACAACAACAACAACAACAACAACAACAACAACAACAACAACAACAACAACAACAACAATAATAATAATAATAATTATTATTATTATAATAATAATTATTATTATTAATATTATTAATTAATAATAATAATTAATAATATCATAATTAATATTAATATTAATATTAATAATAATAACAATAAAAATAATTACTCTTTTTATTATTATTGATATTATTATTATTATTATTATTATTATTATTATTATTTATATTATTATTATTATTATTATTATTATAATAATAGTAATATTAATAATATTAGAAATAATAATAATAAAATATTAGTATTTATTAATAATTATAATAATAAGAATAAGAATAATAAAAATAAAAATAAAAAATAAAAATATTATAATTATTATATTTTTATTATTATTGATATTATTATTATTGTTGTTATTTTTTTTTTAAATATTATTATTAACAGTGAAAATTAAACAATTTTCAGTTTTTTCCAGTTTCTCCCAGCTTTTCCCAGTTTCTCCCACTTTTTCCTAGTTGTTTTGTCCAGTTTCTCCCAGTTACCATTTTCAGTTTCTTTTTTTGCTAGTCAAGAGGTTGCTCGATTGTATTCAAACGATCCAAAATGAAAACAAGCATACAACCTAAAGGCCACAATCAAGGGGAAAATCCTCAGGGCACAAAGAACCAATGAAATGTGAGGATGCTGCCCATGCTGCGAAATTGTGAGCTAGAGTGTTCAGAGTTCTAGGTACAAAAGAGACTACAATATGTGAGGAGAGCAAAAAAGAGTTTATCTCCTCCAGACGGTGCTTGTATCTCCAGGGGTGAGGCGAACCACGCTTGAGGTCGTCGATCATCTGTTTTGCATCGCTCTTGAGATGCATAAGCGAATTACCATCTGTATTCAAACGCTTGATGGCGTTCTGAATTGCCCAAGCTTCCGCTTCATAAGGGTCAGAAGTGCTTACTTCATCAGCACCAGCCAAGATAGTGGATCCATGTGCATCAATCATCACCCATGCAGTAGTGGATGCCTGGTTTCTAACAACAGCATCAACAAAAATGGTGCCCAGAGTCATGCCTTGTAGTGATGGCGTGGCCGTTACTTCACTGGAGAGGGCAGCTTCAGGGTCAGTGGAAAAGGCCAAGTTGACCTCCTTCCATCTCTTGCCTATTGACTCAAGAATCCTAGTTGGATTGGGGTTAGTTCCTTTGTGAAGGACTTGATTTCTAGTCCACCAGATAGCGTCCATGAGGATCACGGCTTTTTGCACAAGGAGATCTTTTTCCTCCTGGTTGAGGCTATTTTTAAGAGAGCTGGCAGGCAGCACCAGTTCTTTCATCCAATCATGTATGGACCAGTGAGCGTATAGGTCAGTGCGCAGCCCAATCACTTGGTGCCAAGCTAGACGAGCCAAGGGGCAGTCAAAGAATAAGTGTTGTTCACTCTCAGCAGCATTGTTGCACAAAACGCAAGTATTTTCTATGGCTGGTACTCTTACATCCAGGGCCACTCGGGTGGGAATTGAAAGCCATGCAATTCTCCATATAAAAACTCTCAATCGTTGCGGGATTTTCAATCGCCACAGATTTTTCCAGAAAATTGCATCCAATTCGATGTGACCGAAACCCCTATCTTTAATAATTATCTTGTAGGCACTCTTGACCGAAAAGTCGCCCAATCTCTCCAAAAGCCAAACCGGAGAGTCATCTTCATGGTGCGACGGAAGTGGAATTTTGAGGATTGCTTCTGCAGAGGCTTGATCAAATTGCTCAAAGACAAGTTCTTCATTCCAGCTATGGTTGCAAATATAATCAGAGACTTTGAACACTGTGATGTCTGCTCCTTCTTTCTCTCTTGGTTTGAAACCATCCAAAGATGGGATCCATGGATCAGTCCAAACATTCATACTTGTTCCATCCCCAACTTGAAATCATCCCCCTTTTTCAATAATGTCTCTGTCTCCCAGAATGTCTTTCCATTGCCCGAGTCAGTTGGGAGGGGTGGAGTGTGCATAAAGTTGTGTCTACTGCAATATTTCTTGAGAAAAAGTTGAACCCACAACCTTTTGTCATTGAAGAAGAGGAGCCAGGCAAGCTTGGCATGAAGAGCCTTGTTTATATCTTTCATCTTTCTCAAACCGAGTCCTCCGAGCTCCTTAGGCGAACACATAGAATTCCAGGACTTAAGGTAAATTCCACGATCGTGCTCAGATTTTCCCCACCAAAAATCTCGAATCAGTGAGTCAAGATCCTTACATAGGGAGGTGCCCAGTGTGTTTGAGGCCATAGCATAACTTGGGATAGCGGAAGCCACTGCTTGAATCATGGTTGTTCTCCCCGCAAAAGAGAGTGTCTTTGCTTTCCAAGCCTTGAGTTTATCTCTGAGCCTCTCGATGATGTATATGTATCTCTGTTTTCTTCCTTTATTTCTGAAAAAAGGCATGCCCAGGTAGATTGCATCCTTATCCATCTTCTTCAAATTCAATATCCCTTTCACACGCCCTTTCACTGTAGGGTGAGTATTTGCACTGAAAAAAATACCAGACTTTCCTTTGTTTGCACCCAGACCACTCCACAGCTCCATTTTATCCATGGCATCATTAATTGCATTGGCATTAATTTCATTTGCACGGGCAAAGATGACTAGATCATCTGCAAAGAGAAGGTGAGTGATCCCTTCGCAATGTCTATCAATTGAGATGCCATTGATTTTCTGATCTTGTTGGCCTTTGAGAATTATGCAAGAGAGGGCTTCCATTCCAACAACAAAGAGAAAAGGTGAGAGGGGGTCCCCTTGGCGTATCCCTCTTTGCGGCTGGAAGAAACCTTGAAGGGTTCCATTGATAATGACAGACAGGGAAGTAGTTGCAATGCATTGATGGATAAGGGCTGTAAATTTATCACAAAAGCCCATGTTCTTTAGCACACAAATCAAAAAGCCCATTTCTATCTTGTCAAAGGCCTTTGCCATGTCGATTTTTAGAGCCATGAGACCTCCATTTTCCTTTTGCTTCTTCATAGTATGTATAATCTCTTGCACCAAAATTGTATTGTCCGAGATTGTTCTTCTCGGTACAAAAGCGGCTTGGAATGGACTGATCACCTTATCAAGTAAGGGTTTGAGCTGGTTAGCCAGGATCTTTGAGAGTATTTTATAGGCCACATTGCAGAGAGCAATGGGTCTGTACTCTTTGACAGATGAGGCACGAAGTGATTTAGGGATGAGTGCAATATTTGTGTGATTTTGGGCTCGGAGCATATTACCAGTGGTGAAGAATTCCTTGACCATAGCAGTGAGATCTTTGTGGACAATCTTCCAGTAAACCTGAAAAAATAGAGCATGGAGGCCGTCTGGCCCGGGGGCTTTTGAAGGGTGCATTGAGAAAATTGTGATTTTAATCTCTTCTTCATCAGGTACTTTGCATAACTCTTCATTTTCATTCATGTCAATCCTGCTGTCAAAAAGTTTTTCAAGATCATCGGGGTAGTTTACCCCATCAGAGGCGAATAGATTTTTGAAGTAGTCAATAAATGCCTCGTTTATCTTCTCCCTTTCTTGGGTCCAGACACCATTTTCAAGCTTCAGAGACTCAATGGAGTTTCTTTTTCTTCTGATAACAGTGGAGAGATGGAAAAATTTGGTATTTAAGTCTCCTTCTTTGAGGTAGGAGACTCTGGATTTCTGTCTTGCCATGATGGATTCTCTATTGTACAGCTCCAAAAGATGAGAATAAAGATGTGACTCCTGCTCTTGATCCAAATCCGCTGCCCCGCTTTTTTGTAGCTGGTCTATTTCTGCCATGGTTTCCTTGATTTGTCGCTGGACTTGCCCGAAGTGAGATTTGTTCCACTCTCTCAGGTCAGACTTTGTCTTCTTCAGTTTTTGCTTCAAAATAAAGCTACGTGATCCTCTGAAATTTTCCTGCCATGCTTTGTCCACCACCAAGTGGCTCGTGGGGTCACGTGTCCACATTTCCTCAAATTTGAAGGGAATTGGACCAAACGGAGCCTCCCCTTGAGTATCAAGCAGGAGTAGGGTGTGATCAGAGTTAACAAAGGTTAATGTTTTCACAATGGCTTTTGAATGGAGCTCTCTCCATTGCGTATTACAAATGCTCCTGTCTAGCCTCTCCTTTAAGATAACCCTGCCATTTCTTCTCCTCCTCCATGTGAATGGGCTCCCTACGAAACCTAGGTCCACAAGCCCATTGTTGTTGATAAAATTATGCAAGCCTGCATTAGATGAGTTCAGCTGAAAAGGGCCACCCCATTTCTCATCTTGATGAACCAGAGCATTGAAATCTCCCAAAATACAGCGAGGCATGTGATAGGTTGAGATTATGGCATCCAGTGCTTCCCAAAAAACAGTTTTATCGTGGTGGTTAGGGCCTCGATAAATCAAACTACACATCCACAGCGTTCTCAGGTTGTCCCCATTAGTTTTAACTAAAGTGATTTGGTCTGACTTAAAAACCAGTTCAACATTTACTCCTCTCCTCCACATAAGGGCTGTCCCCCCCAGAAAGACCAGCAGCTGAAGTTGCAATTACAGCTTCAAAATTTAAACTTCTCAGAATATCAGTTGTTTTAGTTTCCTCCAACATTGTTTCGACCAAGAATATCATATCCGGGTTGTGAGTCCGGATGAGGGCTCTAATGTGGGTCAATGTCGTGGATTGCCCTAAACCCCGACAATTCCAGTAAATTGTCTTCATTGAGAGTTTGGGGGATTAGCCCCCGCCTTTTCAGATTTTGAGACCTCCTCGTTGAATTGCTTAAGCATGTCCCCCATAATGCCTTGATCAAAGTAGAGGTTCAAGTCAACTGGGTTCTTTGTGGTTTTTTTGGCTGTTTTGTGTTTAACAGGTTTTTTTGTGGTGGTAGGGAGAGAGGTGTCTGCAATGGGCGCTTTCCCTTTACCAGAGATGAGAGTGTAGGATTTTCTCTTTTTGGCAGGCTGGGAGTTAGAGTTCTCCTCTATGACAATACCTTTTCTGTTATGAGATTTGCGTTTAAGCGTGAGCCTTTCAAGAAAGTTTGTTATTTTGGAGGGAGTGTGGTTGTGGGGAGTGGGCTGATCCTTTTTTGTGGGAGAGGGAGTATTGGGTTTCTCTTGTGTACGGGTTTTGGGCTTTGAGGATGAAGCAGAGTGTGACCCTAATTTAACTGGTAAGGTTATTTGAGGGCTTAATGGGCTGAGAGGTTCATCAGGCTCTGTGACTATGTAGGGAAGGAAGTTTGGCTTGTGAGATGGGGATTGGGCATTTTGATGTTGGCCAGGCCCAAGTTCAGCATTAGGGTTAAAAACAAAAGTGTCCTCCACATATATGTTATTTAATTGAATTTGAGTCAAAGAGTCAATATCCAATAAATCAGAGCAAGCAACATCAGGATTTAAATCGCTGGACAATTGAGGTTCTAAATCCATACATTGGTCACTGTGTACACTGCTTTGACTGCAGCAGGGAGATGAATTCGTCTCTGGTAGGCATGCCAAGTCCCATCGGATAAACGGGTCAGGGTCACGAGTCGCAAATTCCTCCTCCTCCTCTCTGATTATAGCCACAAGTCTAGCAGTTGCAGAGGCTATAACTTCCTTTTGCAAAGGCAACGCGCTTGTTCCACTTGGGTCCCCATGCGCCACCCGGTTTTTGTGATTTTCTTCCCTGATTTTTTCATTGAGTAAGTTTTGAGCAACCAAGCCTTTCACTGTGCGCCTTGGGCCTTCGAATGGACCTTCCTTTTCTTCTGGCATGGGGGCCATTTTGATCGGGAGGTTCCAATCGTGCAAGTCAGTGGCTCTGGTGAATGAACCGTAGCCTTTATCTGGTGGGCAGTAGATTTGGGGGCTCCTCATTTGACAATCGCCTCTTTCATGTCGCATGCAACCACAGGAGTAGCAAAAATCCCCAATTCTTTCATATCTGAAGTCAAGCCAGGGGCTGGAGTGAGGGTATCTTCCATTATTGACAATACCACTTTGGAGGGGTTGTCTAATATCAATTTCCACTTTAACCCGAAGATATTTCCTTGCCAGTCTCCTTTGATCAGTGACAATATCAGTTGCAATAGCTTTTCCAATCAGTTTCCCAATTGCAAGCGCATTTTCCTCAGTACACTTAGACCAGTGAAGCCCATGGACCTGACTCCATACTGGGTATAAGTGAAAATTAATTTCCTCTGGGTTTTGGTTCTCCTGCCATCTCTTCAAGACTATGATTTTCCCCAAAACTGTCCAATTACCTCTATCTATGACTTTATCTTTTTCTATTTTGGAGTTAAAAGTGAGGAGGAATTCAAAATCATTCATAATTGTAACTTGGGGTTTACCTTGAGTTGCCCACATTTTCTCTAGAATTGTTCTTGCCGGTTGCATTTTGATAGGTTTCTCTGTGTAAACCCTCCCAATAAGGCAAAAATCCTCAACTCTCTCTGTAAATTTGGGCCAGGACGGAAGAAGCAGCTCTTTAAATAGATCCTCATGATTATTGACAAAATTTTCATCAGGTGGTGGGTCTTCCATAGTAATATGATGGCAGGGATGGATGGTTGAGTTATTTAATGTGAATGTGGGTTATTTAATATGGGGTTGAGGTTTTAGAAAGAGGTGGAGTAAAAGCTTCTGAGATGGGTTGTAATAAATGGGAAAGGAAGCTTGGCAATTTTTGGTGTTAATGGGCAAAGAGTATGATTGCCAGGTGGTGGATGGAGGGAGGTGAGGGAAGGTGGTGGTTCCACAGGGGTAATAAATCCTACAGAGAGGAAATGAAAATCCTACAGAGAGGAAAATTTGTACTTCTCCACACAAAACTACTTACTAGAATGGGATAGCAATGAAATGGAAATACTAACAAAACTCACAAAGTCACACAATTTTGAGTTTTGACACTCAAAAACACAAGAACAACTAACAAAATCAAGTTCTTTTAAGAATTTGAGCAAGAAAACCTCAAGATTTGGAGCTAGGGGCTTTGATGGGGGTTGAGAGCTTGAAGAAAAATGGAGGAGAAAGAAGAAGAATGCACGAAATGGAAGATGACCCATTTCGGCCTTCCCCTTCTTTTCCCCTTTATTCCACCCATGAAGACCTAGCGACCGGTCAAACCGTCTAGGTGGACGGTCAGACCGCCACGCTGGCGGTTGAACCGCAAGCCACGCGGCTTGGCCTCTAGCCCAAACGGCTTGACCGTTGGGAGGAACGGTTCAACTGCTCCACCAAGCGGCGTAGCCGCTCCACCCAGCAGTTTAACCGCTTGCTGTGGCGCTTTGACCACCATACACACCTTCTAATATTATGTTTTAGGGCCATTGGTTCAAAATCAGTGGGCCCTACGTGAGGCCCATAGCAGTTATTTGCGCGCCAAAGTCCGTTTATGAAAGCAGGACTACTTTAAACCAACAGGTTTGTACATTTATACTCGGCCTATGGCATGAGCTCGCATCCGACCTAAGGTGTGAACAACATTTTATTACCCTTTACAATAACATTTACTACCCATTTTATTTCTAAACATTTTATTGTGTAACCTACAGCACAGGGTCCCCTTCGACTGAAATTCGAAGGACGTTTATTGTGTAACCTACAACACAGGGTCTCCCTTCGACTAAAAATCGAAGGATTTGTATCATTTATCCTATCTCTAACGACATATTTTATTGTGTAACCTACAGCACAGGGTCCCCTTCGACTGAAAATTGATGGACATTTATTGTGTAACCTACAGCATAGGGTCTCCCTTCGACTAAAAATCGTAGGATTTTTGTAATTTATCTTATTTCCAACGACATATTTTACTTTATAACCTACATCATAGGGTCCCCTTCGACTTAAAATCGAAGGATATTTATTGTGTAACATACAGCACAGGGTCTCCCTTCGACTAAAAATCAAAGGATTTTTATCATTTATCTTATTTTCAACGACATATTTTATTGTGTAAGAGGGTCCTCTTCGACTGAAAATCGAAGGACGTTTATTGTGTAACCTACGACACAGGGTCTCCCTTTGACTAAAAATCGAATGATTTTTATCATTTATCTTATTTCTAACGAAATATTTTATTATGTAACCTACAGTACATGGTCTTCCTTCGACTAAAAATCGAAGAATTTTTATCATTCATGTTATTTCTAACGAAATATTTTATTGTGTAACCTACAACACAGGGTCTTTCCGTTCGACTGATAGTCGAAGGATGTTTATTGTGTGACCTACAGTATAGGGTCAAACTCTCGGTCAAATAAACCGGGGAAATTACTACTTTATCCTAAAATGATTGTTTATCTCTAACTGATTGTCACCTCATTCAGTTTGCCTGTTTATTGCAGGTATTGGCAAATGAATACTTTGACCTTCAATCTATTCGAGCTCGGCCAAAGTAGGGGCTTCTGTAGACACCAAAAATTGTGTCTATGATAAGTCCCCATAAAAACCTGATGATGAAAGGATTGGATTTTGCTCGAACTTTGGTTGCGAGAATAATTGCTCTGATGATTAGCCCAGTTCATTTGATTTAACCATTGGAAGCCTTTTGGACAGGTGATCCAAACCAGTTGGACTCAATTCAGTTGGAGTCCAAAACTGAGAGATAGGCCTCTTTGAGCTTTAGGGCCCGAAAGGGAACCCAAACCCTTGAGTCAACCCTTGGTCAAACAAGGAAACTCAGTCAAACCCGCGTGGACCCCCTCGGAAAAACCTTCCCCGCTTGAAAAGCATGTCAGGCGCCTATGCAGGCAGGCCGCTCCAGGTCCAAGCGGCTTGACCGCTTGTCCTCGCGGTTCAGCCGCTCGGCCTAGTTGCATGGCCTCCTGGACCTTTTCTCGTGGACGGCAAATTCGAGGCCTATTTGATTTTCTTGCCAAATCCTGGCATCCCCCCTCTTCTATATAAACAAATCTTAGGGTTCAGTTGAAGAGGTTGACAGTTTCTCTCTTAAGTTGGTCTCTTGGTTGAGAGTTTTAGAGTTGAGACATTCTCTTTCTTATTAAACCCTAAATTCTGATTCTACTCCTTCTTTAGGCTAGCCCTAGCACCACAAAATAAACCTTCATACTTCATCAATAGCAAAAGTTCAAGCATAACAACCCAATAAGTTCATTGTGAGCATCCAGGTAATCCAACTTGAGGGTTTTCAATAAATTATATATATTGCTTGTTATTTGCTAACGAATTTGGTTTATGTGATATATACATGCATGGTGCGTTTTGAGCAAAATGGCTTGTGTTAAACCCAATGGATGAATGAATTCATGTTTTTATGTATTGCTCTTTATTATAAATTATGCTTGTTTGTGATCGGTGAATAAATTATCTTGTTTGCTTTCTAATCCGCAGGTTTAGCATTTTTATTGTTTTTATCATTAAAAGCATGTGAATTTGATAAGTTGTTAAAAGTGGTCACATATTAGTAATGTTTGTTCAACCCATTAGTTAAAACTAGGAATTTGGACAAATCGAATCTTGTTTGGAACCATAGCATCACTACAACAAAAATGCTATTTGGGGACACTTTTTTTGCCCCGCTTTGCAAAGCGTGAGGTTCCATAGAAAAAACACGGTACTTTACTACTATTAGGAGCGTGGACAACAGAAGAAGAGCGTTTTCCACGCTTAGGGCATGTTCTTTTCAATTGGTTTTTCAGTTTTGTCCAGTTTTGTCCAGTTTTCACCAGTTACCAGTTATAAAATACAGTTTTGTCCACTTTTGCCCAGTTTGACCCAGTTTTGTCCAATTTTCCGCAGTTTTGCCTAGTTTTGTCCAGTTTTCTCTAGTTTTCTCCAGTTTTGCCCAATTTTAATAATAATGACAACAACAACAATAATAATAATAATAATTATTATTATTATTAATTAATTATAATAATTATTAATTAATAATAATAATTAATAATATCATTATTAACATTAATATTAATATTAATAATAATAACAATAAAAATAATTACTCTTTTTATTAGTATTGATATTATTATTATTATTGTTATTGTTGTTAGTACAATTATATTGTTAGTATTATTATTAAGTATTATAATTATTATTGACGTTTTCATTATTAGTAGTATTATTATTATTTTAGTTATTATTATTTTGTTTTTATTATTATCATAATAATATTAATATTAATAATAGTAGAAATAATAATAATAAAATTTTTGTATTTATTAATAATTATTATAATAAGAATAAGAATAATAAAAATAAAATATTATAATTTTTATATTATTATTATTATTATTATTGTTGTTGTTATTATTTTATTAAATATTATTATTATTAACAGTGAAAATTAAACAATTTTCAATTTTTTTCAGTTTCTCTCAGTTTTTCCTAGTTTTTCCAATTTTTCCCAATTTTTTCTAGTTATTTTGTCCAATTTCTCTCAATTACCAATTTCAGTTTCTAGTTGAAAAGAAGGAGAAAGTCGTGCCTTGATTTGGGTGGCGGCCTAAAATTCAGATTCTACCCTTCTACGGTTCTACCGCTTCCTCATTTCTCACGTGTAAAAATAAAGAGAAAAAAAATTAAAAAGAAGCATAAACAGCGCCCTTAACTCTAGACGAGCAGAAAAAAGAAAAAAAAAACAAAACAAAACTCACACCCATTGATTCTCTCTCTCCTTCGTTTTTTTTAGTTCTTTTTTTCAGTTTCTCTCAACAAAACCTGCTCAATCTCTCCAATTCGATGAAGAATTAAACTCGTTCAAGGTCACAGACCCTCAAATTCGAAGGTAAATTTCTGATTTGTACCTTTCTTTGCATTTGTTCCGCTAGAGACTTTTGATTTTTGGCTCAAGGATTTTGTTGGCAGTTTTGTACTCGTCTATTATGTGTACTGGTCTTTCCTCCTTTTTTTTCCATTCTCAATTGTGAATTTCGCTTGTTCAATTCTGTTTATTCAATTTTGATTATGAATTTTTATTATTAGGGTTTACTGCTGCTGTTTATGAGGATAAGGGTTGTTGCTGTTCGATTTTAGTTCTGATTGGGGCTACTTGAATTAATAACTTTGAGGAACTTTTTTGTGGGAGTTCTTCGTGATGCCCTTCAATTTTACTACTGAGTTTTATGGGTTTTGATCTACAAAGCCTTACAATGTCGCTTAAGGTAATTTTTTCTTCTTAATTTCTTTGTTGAATTTATGACTGTTTAAACTTTGGTATATTTCTGTAATTTGTGTGTTTTATTTAAGAGAATTTTGTTTCATTGTCCTGGTAAGCTTCTGTCACGTTTGAAATTGCACATCTGTAGATTTGTTTTTTATTTGATTATTACTAATAGGTCAAATCAGTTGATATTGTTGTTGTAATAGTTCAAATGACTGTATTCTGATTTTTAAAGATATTCTGATCTTTTTTTTCTTGTACAAATTATGCTCTGAGTTATGCTCAGCCCCCAAATATCCTGTTATTATGTTGTGTCTAAGACATTTGACTTTAAATGCTTTGTCGAATAGTCAGATGTGTGACTACTAAGATACAAGAATAATAAGTTGCTTCATAGCAAACAGATTACAATGCCTAAATACAGAACTAGTGGATGTGTGGCCTCAAATTTATGGTGGTTGGATGGATCTTATTCTGGGCTAAATGAGTTTTCCTTTCACTGGGATATAAGGCATTCACTTAGATTAGTTGTGTTTGGATGTAACAAGAATTTGGGAAATTTAAGGTTGGTCAAAAACAAGCTGATGAATAGGTTATTAGGCTCATAGTTTTCAGACTTACATACACAACTTAAGCTGTAGTTATTTGTCCAACAGAGTTCATGTTTGGCTTTGATTAAACTAGTAAACTGATTGGATTGCAGTCACTTGAATTTTGTTGGGTATGTAAAGATAAGTAGGTAGGTTGTACTGGAAAGACCACATAAAAAACATTTTCGTAAGTATTTATGTGAAGAACGAGTGGCAGTTAAGATATGTGGATTTCTCATCTATGGTCTTAAATCAAATCTCTGAACGATGTTAATTGTTATGCGTGCATGATACAATGGTTTTGTATCTGCTGTCTTCAACTCAGTTTCTGTGCATTAAGAATGAAACTAAGTGATGTTAGTCTGTTTATTAAAAAAAAACCAGTTATACGTCCTAGCTTGGTGATGCCGTAAGAAAAGTCAGCTTGATAAACTTTAGGATCTTTATTCAATTATACATCTAACAAGCCAAAAGTGGATATACTACATCCAATTGTTCTCTTGTGTTTCTATATCACTAATGCAGATTCATTACTTGTGTGAATGATCCTGTATATTTTTTCTTCAAGTCAGTGTGTCCTTTGGGCTTCTCTGACCCAAGACATGTAGGTAAGGAATGCGATAAGTAACAAAACAGCATGATGCAGGGCCATGGAACACTACATGAGTTGCTTGTCAAACCAGAATTTCACTTCCAACTTGCAAGCTCTAAGTTCCGCTGCTGCACTTGGACTGAAGTTGCAAAGGGAAAATACAACTACAATCTCTGACGTCGAGTTCCTCAGGATGTCCTATACGGATGAATTCTATGGGTTTTTTATTTACAAATCTTTGCAAGAGGCTTAAGGTAATTTATTCTTCTTATTTTTTTTTTGAATGTATGTCTGCTTAAAGTTTGATACATTTTTGTAAACTGGGTGTCTATTCTGATGAGAATTTTGTTTTATTGTCCTAGTATCTTCTATCACATTTGAAAGACATCTGCAGAATTCTTTTTGATTTGGTTATTAATAATAAATCAAGTTAGTGTTTTCTGATTTTTGGATATGTTCTTAAACATTTTTTTTCCCTTGTACAATGAATGCTCTGAGCTTTTGCTCAGCCTGCAACTACCTGTTATTGTGTCTAATCTTGTGACTAGTAACATATAATAACACTAATTTGCTGCATAGCTAGGTGTAACACTCTTTTATGACAATCGACCTGTTGAACAATAGTGGCCACGGCAGATTCACATGAGTAGTGTGAGTGATTGAGATGTCAAAAGGAATAAAGTAGCGGAGATACTGTAATTATTGAGTACCTACTTCTGATTATTATTGTTTTCTGACATAAAGAAGGCATTCAGGTAAGAAAAGCTGTGTTGCAGAAACTATTTTTTGATTCCTAAGAGAACTGTATATGCAGTATGAAAGATTGTCAGTTAAGTCTTTACTTCTATGCTTGCCGAAGCTAAAACTCTGATCATATGGATATGGTAGATGTTCTTTTGACCTTTTCTTTTTTACCCCAAAAAAATGGTCAGGCTACTTTCAAGATTGCATTGGATGTGCCGTCTGAGCTCATAGCTCTTTCCAACATGCCTGTCATTGACGAAAAGAAACAAGAGGATCTTAAGACAGTTTACTTTGAGGACTCCCTAATTATTTCTATATATTTGGTGGCAATTGTTGTGGGTCTATTTGAAAATGTGGAAAGCCATACCACTGATGGTATAAGTGCCCCCTGTCTGCTATTCAAATCATGATGGGTCAAACTTTTTGCTATTTTACCAATTTACTTCAAAATGTGTTCAGGACTTCAGGTATTAAAGTCTGGTGTTAAAGTCAAGTTGGTGAGGTGAACCATGGGAACTTTGCTTTGGATGTTGCTGTGAAGACGCTTGAACTCTATACAAAGTAAGTTGTTGAACCATATGTGCTACCCAAATTGGATATGATTGCGATTCCTGATTTCGCTGCTGCCATGGAGAACTATGGTTTAGTCACTTATCGTGACACTGCTGTATTTTATGATGAGCAGCACCATTCTGCTGCTAGTAACAAACAGGGGGTAATATGCATGTTTGTGCCTAAAATATTGATATAATTGGCTTTTGATATAATTGGCTGCTAGTAACAAACAGGGGGTAATATGCATGTTAGCTCTCATTATTTTATGTTGATATAATTGGCTTTTGTGAAGGTCGCTTACACTGTTGCACATGAATTAGCACATCAGTGGTTTGGCAACCTTGTAACTATTTAGTGGTGGACCCATTTATCTGTATGCTTCAAAGTTATCAACTTATCATGGTGCAGATTGTTTTCAGGTGTGCATTTCAGATTATCTTTCTTTGTCTTGTCTTGTTTATTTATTTCCATTAAAAATGTACATTGAACAACCTGATATTCTCAAGGAATAACATTTATTATCATTGTCAGCTAAGTAAGTTATTTCTTCTTGCCTAAAAGGTTCTTGCATTTAATTATGCTGATATCGTCCATGCTGCTTGTGTTGGTGCTGGCCTATTTTTTCAATTGTAAAATAACTGTTTGTTTGGTATCATGTTGTAGTGTTTTCATAGAGAAATGAGTTACACTCAAGAACAAATCGATGTAGCTCGTGATGAGTGGGCAGACTATCTTCTAGGATGTATAACTAGCTATCAATAATATCAAGAGTATCTAACCAGGTAATTTTATAGCTTTCATGTTGGTGTCATGAGCTTGTTGATTAAGGAATTGATAAATCTATGATTTGCAAATATGTATGTGTGTTATTACTGTTGTTGCTCCCATTTTTGAAAATTCAAGATATAACCAGCCTAGCCATTCCTTTTTATGTTTGCAATTGATATTCTGAATGCTCGAAGATGTGTACACCAGCCTAGCCATTAACTCCTTTTTATGATCAAGGATTTTCTGAGCTTCGTTGCCTTTAAAAAATAGGTGTTCAGGACTCTTATTCTGTTCAATCACAGAAATAACATGTCAGGTCTCCATGGTAGAAACACATCTGACTATGTCAGGTCTCCATGGTAGAAACACATCTGACTATGTCAGGTCTCCATGGTAGAAACACATCTGACTCAGTCTGTCTGTGGTAAGGAGTTTATTCTTGTGTGCTAACTAACCAAAGCATAAAACTGTGCCTAGGCATGGTAGACTTTGCTCTAGATCAGGTTAAGCCCTAGGCATGGTATACATTGTTGTAGAACCCTTCTGATCTTCATTAGCGTGTTCCGCTAACAGCTCCCCTCTTGCTTAGGCTCATACTCCCCCGTTTAAGTTGTTTGTTGCTTGTTGTTTGTTGTGTCTTAAGCTGATTGAATTGGAAGCCCCAATATAGAGTTTGATATTGGTCCATGGGTTTTGAAATTGTCCATTTATGATATTGTTCATTTGTGATTATGTAGGATGATAATTGGTTTTCAAAAAGTCGCTCGATCTGTTGATGGCAAAATTCAAGACTAGTGCTTCTTTTGTTCTAGTATTTCCTGTAAAAATATTTAGCGGTGTTGTAGGAACAACTAATTGTGTATAACTAGAGTTTCGTTTGAGATGTAGTCACTAAACCTTTTTTTTTTTGAAGTCTTATGTGTAGACAATCTATGGATAAATATATGCATTTATCGCTTTTTTGAAAAAGTGCAACAGGTACAACTTATAACACATATGTGATAAGCAACAGGTACAACCGGGCATAGCATTTGTTGTAAAAAAAAAAGGTTCAAAAATGAGTGTCACACTACTGGGTGTGGTAGTCTTACCCCTCTTGATATATTTGTGACGCTTTTATAGGTTACTAACATTTCCGCTCAATTTTTTACCACACTTTTTAGCGTAGAAAAAATTTTCCCGCTTTCTCAACAGGTGAAAATAACTGCAAAGATGCTACGGTAAAAGCATGGATAAAATACAAGTGTCCACAAAAATAAGCGTGAATAGGTTGTGACACTAAAAAGCGTAGAGAAAATCATATGAGCACGGAATTAATCGTGGATAAGTTATGACACTTTAAAGCGTCAAAAATATAAAGCGTGGTAAATTATCCACATCGATTTTAGTCACGCTTTTTGAAAGCATGGTAAAAATTGTTTTCCACGTTTTTTTAGTGTGGTTAAATAGCATATTTCTTGTAGTGCATTAATAATCGCATTGAACTGATTAGTAAAGGCCGTTGTTGTCAAGGGGCGAGTTAGGTGCCTAACACCTTCCTAACTCGTACTCACGGCTCCGAACTCATTTATGAAGTCAATTTCCCCAATAGGGATTGAGGTGCTCAGGAATTGAGTTGACGTCTTTTTAAACTATCGATTTGATTCCAAGGTTTCCAAATTTCCTTAAATTTGGTGGCGACTTCCGACAATCTTAATCATGTCCTTAGTACGAAAAGAAAATTCTTCATGTGCACTCATACTCGAGAGATTCACGAAACCCAAAAGACGCTCTCCCAGGCTATCCCGCCGGCCGCTTGGAAAAAAGGGGAGAAAAATCCGGTAGTCTACAGTGGCGACTTCACTGGGGACATGATTAAGAGGGTGTAACTTGAAAATCGATTCAATGTTATTTTTTTTCTTGGTTCACTACGTTGAGTGTTCTTATTATTATTTTGTGACTTGTCATTCATCTTGTTAAATTGCATCCATTGCATTCATGTGCATGCGCTTGCGCGACTTCCGAGCTCGTTTTTACAAATTCAAACTAATTTCTTAGCCAATAGAGTGTGGTGAAGTGCCTTGGTGAGAATCCACTCGATTCTTCTATGCGAAGAAACACGGATCCCCCCCACCTCATGTACCTTCCTATGCATTCGTCCGTTCGACGAGTAGGATAACAAGAATGCATCACATTGTCGCGCATCCCGCGGATTGTTGTACATTCTTGATTATGAGTACCTTTTGACCAAAACCCTTAAGCCTACCCCATTGCATGAACTAGAACCAATGTTTTTTAGGTCGAAACTCAGTCCCATGTCGATGCTAGATTTTCATGATCATTTGCGCTGTTGTGCTGTTTGCCCATATGTGAACGCAATCTTTGCGTAGTCGTTTTGATTGTCATAGAATATTAGGATAGATTCCAATTAGGATCTTTTCCCTTTTGAGTCTAGATTTTGTCTTAAGATTGAGTCTAGAATCTTTATTTTTTAGGAAACAATATCCCCGAATGTTCTATATGATGCTTGTTACCTTAGAAAATATTTAATGCTTTATTCTTTCCCTTTATTTAGGTAGTGAGTTTTAGTCAAAGATCTCGACAATATCTCTCCCCTTCCCGTTTAGTCAAGAGTATAGTATCTTTTACTTTATCCCATATTGAGTCGAGATAATATCTCTCCCCTCTCCTTTTTGTCAAGAGTATAATATCTTTTGCTTCATCCCATATTGAGTCGAGATAATATCTCTCTCCTTCCCTTTTAGTCAAGAGTATAATATCTTTTGCTTTATCCCATATTGAGTCGAGATAATATCTCTCCCCTCTCCTTTTAGTCAAGAGTATAATATCTTTTGTTTTATCCCATATTGAGTCGAGATAATATCTCTCCCCTTTCCTTTTAGTCAAGAGTATAATATCTTTTGCTTTACCCTATATTGAGTCGAGATAATATCTCTCCCCTCACCTTTTAGTCAAGAGTATAATATCTTTTTTTTTTATCCCGCGTCAAGATCTTTTGACCTAAACCCATTACTTAGTCCCCAAGGGTAACTATGTTGATAGAATATTCTAGATAGAGACTTCTCACTTTTGTTTTAAAACTTTTCTTTCGTGGAACTTGTTAGTTTTTCCTTTTCTAAGTCTTATCTGTTGTCCAGGATTGGGAAGAAAACGGTCCGTCCGAAGAGTCGGGTGGTCCACCCAAATCTATGTTTAATTCTATTTGCAAGTCTAATGATGTTCAAGCCAATAGTAATGGCTCAGTTGATGTTCCAACTTCTTCTATCAATGAAATGAATACTGATTCTGCTTACTTCTTGGATTACTTAGTAGCTAATAATTCAAAAGATGAACAAGAATTGCCCAAAGATGTAACTAAAGTACTATTAGAGCATGAACAAAAGACTTCAATTGTGGAAGAAACAGAATGAATTAATCTAGCAAGCGATCAAGAGCCACGCCAAGTGCGCATTGGCTTATCGCTAAGTCCCAAAGAGCGAAAAAGCTTCATAAATCTCTTAAAAGAATACATAGACGTTTTCGCTTGGTCCTACAAAGATATGCCGGGAATAAGTCGTGAGATAGCACAATATACAATACCGCTCAATCCTGATTCAAAACCGGTAAAGCAAAAACTTCGGAGAACGAAACCTGAGTGGACATTGAAAATCTAAGAAGAGGTGCAGAAACAGCTCGTAACAGGTTTTATTAAGGTCGCCCACTGTCCAGAATGGGTTGCTAACATAGTACCCGTTCCAAAAAAGGATGGCAAAGTAAGGATGTGCGTCGATTTCAGAGATCTAAACAAGGCAAGTCCAAAGGACGACTTTCCCTTGCCACATATAGACGTAGTGGTGGAGAATACTGCAGGACATGCCCTCTTATCATTCATGGACGACTATGCAGGGTATAACCAAATACAAATGGCCGAAGAAGATATGGAAAAAACCACCTTCATAACCCAATGGGGAACTATTGCTATACTGTCATGCCTTTCGGGTTGAAAAACGCGGGAGCAACATACCAAAGAACCGCAACTTCCCTTTACATGACATGATGGACAAGGAAGCCGAGGTGTATGTAGAGGATATGATCATCAAATCCAAGGAGAGAAAAGGGCATGTACCCTCTCTAAAGAATTTCTTCGACAGACTTTGGAACTACAACATGAGGTTAAATCCCCAAAAACGTGCATTTGGAGTAACTTCTGGCAAGCTCTTAGGGTTTGTCATAAGCACAAGAGGCATTGAAATTGATCCTACCAAAATCAAAAATCAAAGCTTTAAGAGATATGCCCTCTCCTAAAAATGAAAAGGAGATAAGGGGATTTTTTAGGACGGCTCCAATATAAGTCGATTCATATCCAAATTGACTATTACATGTGAGCCCATCTTCAAAAAGCTCAAAAAGGACACCAAATCTACATGTGATGATCAATGCCAACAAGCTTTCGACAAAATTAAGGAGTATTTAGCTAATCCACCTGTGTTGGTTCCACCAATTCAGGGCAAACCACTTATGCTATACCTAACAGTCACAGAAACCGCCATGGGTGCTATGTTGGTCCAAAAGGTGGAGAATGATGAAAAGGCAATATACTACCTTAGCAGGGCCGTCCCTAATATTTTTAAGGCCCTGTGCTAAACTATAAAAAGGCCCTCAAATCCATATGTATAGGGTTTTTTTTTTTATTTTATTTTTTTTTATTTTTATTTTACCCGAAATTTCCCTCTTAGCTACATGATTAGCAAAATCTAGCATGAAAAACGTGGACACAACTTCTAAAAATGGCTGCTTGAAGCCAAGCATTGAACACTACAATTTTAATTTAAAAAAGGAAAAGAAACTAGCTTAGCAAAAAAAAAAAAAAAAAAAACCTAAATAGGTAATCAAAAGTTGAAGCAAGCAGTCATCTCAATCTCATATCAATCAAGCGGTGATGAGCAAAACAAATCAATCAAGCCGCAGTACTGGAATAGAAGTTACCAAAATATTGTCAAGTAAGAGAGAGAAAGAGAGATCAATTTCAACAACATAGGTTGAAAACCTCAATCAATTTGAAATTACTCATCAAATCAAAACATCGAACAAAAAATTGACATTGTGGGTGATTCTCGAGTCTTTGCTACACACCGCCACATCGATCAACCTTGCAGATTTGCTAATGAAGACATGTATTGTTGAAGGGGAATTGGGATTTAAGAGAGAGACTAGAGAATTAAAGAGTAAAGAAGCGGAGAAGCTAAGAGGAGAGAACAATGCGTTTCAGTTTTCACTTCTACGTTCTACCAAGAGCCTGCGTAAACATTTGGCCTTTGGGCTATGAAGACAAATTGGGCCCCCCTGAAACTAGAGGCCCTGTGCAGGCGCCCCTGGTGCACCTGCTCAGGGACCGCTCTGTACCTTAGCAAGAAGTTCTTAGAATATGAAACACGTTACTCCACACTAGAGAAAACGTGTCTCGCATTGGTCACTGCAACAAAGAAGCTTCGACACTACATGCTACAACACTCTATCCATATAAAGTCAAGGATGCATCCACTAAAGTATTTGATCGAAAAACCCATCCTTAGTGGAAGAATAGAAAGGTGGACTGTCATGCTTTCAGAATTCGATCTAAGTTTTGAACACCAAAAGGCGATCAAAGGACATGCCATTTCTGAACATCTCGCTGAAAACCCAGTTAGCAGCGAAGATGTCATACATGACTTTCCCGATGAAGGAATAATGAATGTCGAAAAAAACACCTGGCAGTTATACTTTGACGGAGCATCAAACCAAAAAGGTTATGGCGTAGGAGTATTATTAGTCAGCCCAGAAGGCGCGCATACTCCCATAGCCGTCAAATTAGACCATGAAGTAACTAACAACGGTGTCGAATATGAAACATGCATAATTGGGTTAGAAGCGGCAATAGAACTACAAATTAAGAACCTAAAGGTATATGGAGACTCAACTCTCATCATAAATCAAGTCTCCAAAAAGTGGAAGGTGAAAAGCGAATCCCTGGCACCTTACCAGGAATATCTTGAAAAGATAGCCAAATATTTCACTCACGTTTGTTTTACATACCTTCCTAGAGATGACAACCAGTTCGCGGATGCCTTAGCAAAAATGGCCTCCATGATAAATATTCCAGATGATGTAATCACTATGCCCATTCACATTCAAAGGCGCACTGAGCCCGCCTTTTGTAATACACTCGAGGTATGCATCAATGAGGAGGAAGAAGAGGAATGGTTTACTGACATTCTCAATCTATTAGCTGAAGGCAATTACCCTCCACAATCGACACCTAGGGCACAAAGGGCCTTAAGAAGACTAGCCGCACAATACATACATGTGCAAGACAAGTTTTATAAAAAGACACCACAAGGGCTAAGTCTTCAAAGTCATGAGCGACGTACATAGTGGTGTATGTGGTCCCCATATGAATGGACTGACTTTAGTCAAGAAAATCCTAAAGACAAGGATACTATTGGACTACAATGGAAAAGGACTGCATCGAATACGTGAGAAAGTGCACACGCTGCTAATTCCACGCCAATTTACAACATAGACCTCCTACTCCTCTACATACATTCACCTCACCATAGCCGTTCTCTGCATTGGGCATTGACATCATTGGAAAAATATCCCCTACAGAAAAAGGAGGCCATGAATACATACTAGTCGCGATAAATTACTTCACCAAATGGGTCGAAGCTCATTCATACGTAAGAATAGCGTCAAAGCACGTGGCAAAGTTCATACATGACAACATCATTACCAGATATGATGTACCCCACGAAATCATAAGTGATCACGGGACTCAATTCAAAAAGGATGTTGCCGAACTTTTCACGAAGTTCAAAATTCAACATCTTCACCTTATAGGCCACAAATGAATGGAGCCGTAGAATCCGCAAACAAAAATGTAAAGCAAATGATAGCTAAAATGACGGAAAACTACGAAGATTGGCCCGACAAGCTACAGTTCGCCCTATGGGGATAAAGAACTACTATTTGATCCTCAACAGGAGCAACGCCTTATTCTTTAGTATAGGGAATGGAGGCGGTACTCCCAGTCGAGTTAGAAATCTCTTCCTTAAGGATAGCCCTGGAGAGTGAATTACCCGAAGTAGATTGGGTCCAAGCCCGATATTGATCAATTAGTCTTGCTAGACGAAAGATGACTAAATGCCCTACATTACGGACATGTCTACCAAGCAAAGATGGCAAGACATTTTGATCAACGATTCAAGGCTAGAGGATTAAAAGAAGGAGACTTAGTCCTAAAAGAGGTAAGACCAATTGTAGTCGACCCTCGGGAAAAGTTCAAGCCTAACTGGGCCGGATCATACATCATCAAGACAATATTATCCGGTGGAGCGGTAAAGTTGATGGATTTAGACGGCAACGAGTTCACTCAACTCACAAATATGGACCAACTTAAGCGATTCTATGCATAAATATTAAATCTTTGAGAGATCCCATTAAGGCACCATGTCCAAGTCAAACTCGGTCAAACCCGTCCACGCGGGGCCCACGACCGAAAAAAAAAAAAAACAAAAAACGAGATTTGGGTTTACGAACTACATTGGCCTGATTTGCATGGATATGTAGGTAACCCATATAATTTGGGCCCGGCCACTTTAATAAGATAAATCTCTAAGAGAGATTTTAATCCATTCGATTAATGCAAAAATAAGCAAGTCTTTCATTAATATGGCTAAAGTCCATTGCATGCTCTAATAAAAAAATGCAAAAATAATAAATAAAAGGGCAATTCTAAACTACATCTACTTGGGCATGCAAACCCGTTATTTGAATTATACTACTAAGCACAAAAAAGCAAGACTTGCTAGACAACTAGAGGTGGACTACTCCTCTTTGTCTTCATTAACTTCGGGCTCTTGGGCGGGCTCGCTAGGCTCATCAAGTTCCATTCGTTTTTTTGGAGCTCATCTTTCCCTACCATTGCTAGAAGAGGCCTCGTGATCATTGGGCCTAACTTGAAGGACTTGTTTGGCCGAGTGGGCCAGATTTTTCCTCTTTTTAGATTGGGCCTTGGCCTTACCTTTCCCCTTACCCTTCGTTTGG
The DNA here is from genome assembly GCA_038025085.1 of Tetragonia tetragonoides. Lineage (NCBI taxonomy): Eukaryota > Viridiplantae > Streptophyta > Magnoliopsida > Caryophyllales > Aizoaceae > Tetragonia > Tetragonia tetragonoides. The sequence continues at coordinate 24,327,703 of CM076139.1, read as the reverse complement.
GGCTTGGAAGGCTTAGTGGGCTTATCAATGAGAGTTATCCTTATACCGTTTGGCTCATTATATTTGCGGGCCTTGAATAACTCTTTTTCCTCCTCTAGGATCCTTTGGCTGACTTTGTGGTCACCACTCCAAATCCACTCCTCGTAAAAGCTAGATAAGCCGTTTGAATGCGGGTATACCGGTTTAGTCCACACTTGGAGACGGTTCTAGTGTCGTTCCCAATTAACACCAAGGAGGACGTTAAGGGCCTTTGGCAAGGAGGTTCGCAGCTCACATTCAGGATCCTTTGCCTTCAACCGTATTGGCGGAGGAGGCGGTTCGGTAGGAAGAATGTCAAGGTATACAAACCAATAATCCTCATAAAGGGCACATCCTCACTACACCCTACAATTTTGGTGGTACGCCACCACGGGACGAACCAAGCCGGTTGGATGTCGGTGTAGAAGTATGCTATCCACTCCTCCCGAGAGGATTCGGAGAACTTTCGGCGTCTTGCCGGAAAGTATTTAGGGAGGAACTTCCCAGTGTCAATGAGAGCCTCAAGCAAGTGGAGTCTCTCTTGAAGCCATATCTACACAAAAACAACAAAAGGAAAATCCAAGTCAATACAAGATGAGAATTTCACCACATAAAGTTAAATCAACAAAGATTAAAGCTTTATCACAAAAACTTACTTGAAGGTGTAAAGAGCTCCCGGTGAAGGACTCTTGAGGATTGCTCTTGAGCCTATCTAAAGCAAGGATTGTCTCTCCCACAACCAAGTGCATAGGAGAGCTATCCCATTGAATTTGTTCGGTCATCCTAGACGGCAAGCTTTGCCCTTGTTGATGGTAGACTTCTTTTCGGATGGAATAAGAGCGTCTTCATTGCTACCAACAAACAAATAAAGATGGAGGAGGCAAAATACAAAGGCACATTTCTTGTACATCATATCCATTGCATCCCAGGCTCTAGAAGTGAAGAAAGTCACAAGCCTAGCAAGATCAACATCCTCACCGTGAAGCACTTGGGCAACTTGACGAGGAGACAACTCGAGGTATCTTTGTAAATCACCTGCAAAAGCATTCCCCAAGTAAGGAATGGCGGGAGGCCTTTCGGTTTGAAAGCCAATGATACCGGAGAACTCCTCCACCAACGGACACTTTCATGAGCACCAAATCGGAAAACATGAAACATGGGGTCCCAAAACTCAATAGAAGCATGAAAAAAGTCCCATAAAATCTTAACTTGTTTGAGGTGAAAGAAGGCATTAAGATGGAAGGGAGTAAGTTCTAACCTCTCCTCTACGGTCATGGAGGCCAGCCAAGCATCAAAGACATCATCAAAGTTCACCATTGTTAAGATTAAGGATTTTTCTCTCAAAGAATTTTCTCTCTCTAGGGGCTCAAAGTAAGTGGTAAGAAGAGAAGAAGAGGAAGCCCGACTATATAGAAGTCATGGTTGGATTCTCGTCGAAAAATTAAGGAAACACAGATAACCGACGAAAAAAGGCCAAGCGGCCTCTCAAGTTGTCTGGACGGCTGAGCCGTTAGGACCAGTTGCTGAGCCACTCCAGCTAGCGGCTAAACCGCCAGGACAAGCGGCCAAACCGCTAGCCAAGCCGCATAGCCGCTTGCCCAAGCGGTAACCGCTTGAGCTCTAGCACAACCGCTAGGAGCTCTAGCGGTCACCTTGTATAGGCGCCTGACGAGCAACTTCGCGAGACGACCTCGGTCCACTCGACCTCTCCATTGACCGAGCTCTACCTTCCTAATTCCCACTTGGACAGATTTTGAAAGCCTTTCCTCAGATTTTTCTTACCTTAATTTTGGCTCTTGCCACATTTTCTCTTTATTCCCGTTTATTTTTCTTTCCTTCTTTTTATTTTGATTATCAAGTTCCACCTTTTTTCCTTTTATTTTCTGATTCTTTATTTTCTTTAATTATTTTAGTTTTGCCCTTTTAATTATCTTTTCCTATTTTCTATTTTCTATTTTCTTTATTTTTTTTATTGTTTAGGAGAAGGGGTACCCCAAATTTGCTAAGTTTTCGAGAATCCTAAATTCTCGGATTTCGTGTTTTGTGTTTTCCCATTCGAAAATTAGATGATTGAATTCACATATGGGCATTTGCGTGATATTTTTGTGCGTGAATAAAATGCAATATTTATATCAGGTTTAATACAAGCCCGAAAGTGCAAAATGCACTACAGTAAAAATCACTGGCCATCTTCGCCGATACTCGGACCCGCCTGGGACGACTCTCCGGGTCCACTTGATGATGGAGCACCTGAAGGACCGGGCTGAGACGTCACTCAAGCTCTAGGGTCAAAAGCAAATAATGAACGCGTCAAGTAAGCGGGATCAAGTGAATGGCGTGGTGGTTCCGACATGCTGGGATAGCCGCCATACCCCATACTCTCCTGACTCCAGGAACCCCTCGGAGGGACTGGAGGATACATAGGCATAGGATAACCCGGATACCCCACATAGGGAGGCGGTGCATGCCACTGTGGAAGATAAGGCACCTGGGGCGGGTTTCCCGTGTCCACTCGAGCTCGAGGCGTCCCGTGACGCACTTCCGTACCCTCCTGCCTTGGAGGAGGGCGCTGCGGTGTAGACACCAACTCTGGAGCACGAGTAACTGAAGGGCTCGCCAAAGGAACAGGCTGCAAAATAGACTCAAGCTCAGAAAATTAAAAAAAATTCAAATCAAGCACTATTACTTGAAATGAACATCGGATCGACGAATCGTGCATACACTTCGAGACGCGAACCTGGAAATCCAATGCTTAAGGGCATGCATGCCCCTATAGATCTTCCGCGTCTCAGCAGCATCCAACTGTGCACATGAGGAAAAGAGTCAGTATAAACACAAAGGAAATATTGCAAATTACAATGGATTTTCACTTACCCTCCTACAACCAGCTGGTAGAGGCAATCCCTGAACCTCCTCATCGGGACCACGAAACTCAGAAATCAATGGAACCTGAGGTGACCCGTCCGCTCCTGTATAACTCACCGACATGGAAGGAGTGGGGCGCGTAAAAGAGGCAGTCGCATGAGACGACGAAGAACTCGCAGCACTCTGCAAAGACTTAAAGATATTAGATACATTTCTAAATTTCCAAACGAAATTAAGAAACAAAGTACATTACTTATCGGCTCGGTGGAGAAGTTAGGGCACAACTGAGCCTCAGCAAACTCGGTATACGCCACCATAAGATCCTCCTCAGGATCAGCTGGAAGCAAATACTCAAGGGCATTCGCCCCAACGGTGGCCGTCCTTACCTACTCCACGGTAAGATGACGAACATAAAGCATAGAATCCGGAGGGTCCAAAGGAATCCTCAGAGCCGGAAGGTCGGAGAAAGTCTGCCTAATCAATCTCTCTCCCAAGAACCACTCAAAACCAAAAGGGCCCTCAATGAGGATTCTCCTCTGGTCATACTCCCGAGCGCCCAAGAATTGGTCCGAGAGACTCGGGAGGTAATCCGTCCAAGGGAACCAGTCAACCTACAAAAGTAAAGAATGAGCGCACAAAAGGATGAAAAGGACGATAAAAGCACAAAAGATAATCACTTACATCCTGAGCAGTCAAGGGATATATCGCCTCCCTAAGGGCGTGCAGCGTAGTAAATGGGCAAGATGCCCGTTCCCTCCAGGTCTGCATCGCTGGAAAGGACAAATCCCCTGTCTCGAGAAGAGGGGCAAGGTTGGGGAAATACTAGTAAAACCAAATCTAAGACATGCAAAGCACATGGATTAGGCACAAGTTATGAGTAAAAAAGCCAAGAACACAAAGTATAAGAAGGGTAAAAGGAAATTACTTCCATAACCTTCCAGTAACCGACCAAGGAGACGCGAGACGCGCCCTCCTCTCCACTGAGGCGGCTGGACTGCATCAAGCACCGTAGAAGGCAAGAGTATGCGGGAAGACCCTAATTGTACTCCGCAACTTTGTCCAAATCCCGCAAGCACGGAAAATAGTAAACATGATACCTACTAGCTTTATCCGTAAAGACGGAACAAGCTAGAACATAGGCCAAGAAAAGGCGAGCGTGCTGCTCCGCCGTGACCTTCTTCAGCTTCCTCAGGGTGGTCAGGAGCTGGACCATTACGTCAGTCCGCCCATACTTCATACCATCCCAGTTGTCCCCGAAAAGGCCGAACATCTCCACCATGTCATCCCTACTCACCTCTCCATAAGTGAGGAGGATACCGGTGCAAGGGAGCCCGGAAATGAGACCGAAATCGAAAGGGGTGATCATGATCTCACCCATAGGGAAATGAAAAGTACTGGTAGTATCCCAGTACCGTTCCGCAAGACCTCTAACGAGCAAGCAGTCGGAGCGCTCAACAGAAGTGATGGACGCTAAAAGGTGACCAAAGCCACAACGCTTCACAATATCGTTAACCGCGGGAGTCATATACCTACGGGCTTTCTCAATCCCGGAAAGGCTACCGTAACCCTGCATGGTAGTGTTTACGTCCTATACAACACAATAATTGCAAGACAATTAGCTAGGTGATTCTAGTAACAACTACCCGTCTCCGGTTTAGCCCTAAATTTTTACAACTCGTAAAACTTAGCATTTTAGCTAAACCAATATAAAGAGAGTAAGTTTTAACGAGAATATATTTCACACAAATTTATTCTCCACAAATATACTAAAAAAACATCTATCGTTACAACAAAATAAAAATAAAACTTCACTCAAGTTTATTTTCACAAAAGAAATATTAATTGCGACGAGAATAAATTTCACACAAATTTATTTTCCTCTATTAAAGATGAATTTCACACAAATTCATTCTTCACATGCAAAAAAATATAATTCTACAAGCATTTGCAAATTAGCAAGAAAAACAATTTCACGCAAATTGGTTTTCCGCATTAGCTACACTACAGTTCTCAACGTAAAAAATTCTATGTTTGCCTACACATGATTTTCTAAGTGTAAAACAGAAAAAAAAAAAAAAAAAAAAAACGACATACCCGACATTTGGTACCAACGGTAACCAAATGCTCCTTCTTCTTGAAAATAAGATCGCGGGGCTCCCAACGATCGGTAGGATGGAAATCACTACGAGTGAACTCATCCTGGACTTACCGGTGCTTACCCACCCGGTGACGGGGTATACCGGAAACAAAGACCCGAGTAAAAACATTCGGGGCCTCCTGCACAACGATCTTGCTCCTTCCTTTTCCTACCTCCTCTAAGTTTAGGAGCCATGAATGAAGAGCAAAAATGGAGTTTTTTGGAAATTTGAGTAAAACTCACAAAACTCACAAATTCACACAATTTTGAGTTTTGACACTCAAAAATATAAGAACAACTAACAAAATCAAGTTCTTTTAAGAATTTAAGCAAGAAAACCTCAAGATTTGGAGCTAGGAGCTTTGTGGGGGTTGAGAGCTTGAAGAAAAATGGAGAGAGAAGAAGGCACGAAATGGAAGATGACCCATTTCGGCCTTCCCCTTCTTTTCCCCTTTATTTCACCCGTGAAGACCTAGCGACCGGTCAAACAGTCTAGGTGGACGGTCAGACCGCCACGCTAACGGTTGAACCGCAAGCCACGCGGCTTGGCCGCTAGCCCAAACGGCTTAACCGTTAGGAGGAACGGTTCAACCGCTCCACCCAGCGGTTTAACTGCTTGACGTGGCGCTTTGACCGCCATACACACCTTCTAATATTATGTTTTAGGGCCATTGGCTCAAAATCAGTGGGCCCCACGTGAGGCACATAGCAGTTATTTGTGCGCCAAAGTCCGTTTATGAAAGCAGGACTACTTTAAATCAACAGGTTTGTACATTTATACTCGGCCTATGGCATGGGCTCGCATCCGATCTAAGGTCTGAGCAACATTTTGTTACCCTTTACAATAACATTTACTACCCATTTTATTTCTAAATATTTTATTGTGTAACCTACAGCACAGTGTCCCCTTCGACTAAAAATCGAATGACGTCTATTATGTAACCTACAGCACAGGGTCTCCCTTCGACTAAAAATCGAAGGATTTGTATCATTTATCCTATCTCTAACGACATATTTTATTGTGTAACCTACAGCACAGGGTCCCCTTCGACTGAAAATTGAAGGATATTTGTTGTGTAACCTACTGCTCAGGGTCTCCCTTCGACTAAAAATCAAAGGATTTTTATCATTTATCTTATTTCCAACGACATATTTTATTGTGTAACCTACAGCACAGGGTCCCTTTCGACTGAAAAATCGAGTGACATTTATTGTGTAACCTACAGCACAGGATCTCCCTTCGACTAAAAATCGAAGGATTTTTATCATTTATCTTATTTTCAACGACATATTTTATTGTGTAACCTACAGCACATGGTCCTCTTCGACTGAAAATCGAATGACATTTATTGTGTAACCTACAGCACAGGGTCTCCCTTCGACTAAAAATTGAAGGATTTTTATCATTTATCTTATTTCGAATGAAATATTTTATTGTGTAACCTACAGCACAGGGTGTCTCCGTTCGACTGATATTCGAAGGATGTTTATTGTGTGACCTTCAATATAGGGTCAAACTCTCGGTCAAATAAACCGGAAAAATGACTACTTTATCCTAAAATAATGGTTCATCTCTAACTGATTGTCACCTCACTCAGTTTGCCTGTTTATTGCAGGTATTGGCACAGGAATAGTTTGACCTTCGCTCTATTCGAGCTCGGCCAAAGTAGGGGCTTCTGTAGACACCAAAAATTATGTCTATGATAAGTTCCCATAAAAACCCGATGATGAAAGGATTGTATTTTGCTCGAACTTGGGTTGCGAGAATAATTGCTCTAATGATTAGCCTAGTTCATTTGATTAACCAGTGGAAGCCTTTTGTACAGGTGATCCAAACAAGTTGGATTTAATTCAGTTGGAGTCCAAAACTGAGATAGAGGCCTCTTTGAGCCCTAGGGCACGAAAGGGAACCCAAAACCTTGAGTCAACCCTTGGTCAAACAAGGGAACTCAGTCAGTCACGCGTGGACCCTCTCGAAAAAGCCTTCCCCCCTTGAAAAGCATGTCAGGCTTCTACGCAGGCAGGCCGCTCCAGGTCCAAGCGGCCATGCTTGAGTTCAAGCGTTGGCCGCTAGGACAAGCGGCTATGCCGCTAGGCCAAGCGGCTTGACCGCTTGCCTAGTGGCTGAGCCGCTTGACAAGCGGTTCAACCGCTTGTCCTAGCAGTTCAGCCGCTCGGCCTCGTTACATGGCCGCCTGGGCCTTTTCTCGTGGAAGGCTAATTCGAGGCCCATTCGATTTCCATGCCAAACCCTGACATCCCCTCCTCTTCTATATAAACAAACCTTAGGATTAAGTTGAAGAGGTTGGCAGTTTCTCTCTCAAGTTGGTCTCTTGGTTGAGAGTTTTAGAGTTTAGACATTCTCTCTTATATTAAATCCTAAATTCTGATTCTACTCCTTCTTTAGGCTAGCCCTAGCACCACAAAATAAACCTTCATACTTCATCAAGAGCAAGAGTTCAAGCATAACAACCCAATAAGTTCATTGTGAGCATCCAGGTAATCCAATCTGAGGGTTTCCAATAATTATATATATTGCTTGTTATTTGCTAACGAATTTGGTTTATGTGATATGTACATGCATGGTGCGATTTGAGCAAAAGGGCTTGTGTTATACCCAATGGATGAATGAATGCATGTTTCTGTGTATTGCTCTTTCTTATAAATTATGCATGTTTGTGATTGGTGAAGAAATTATATTTTTTTTTGCTTTCTAATCCGCAGGTTTAGCATATTTATTGTTTTTTAGCATTAAAAGCATGTAAATTTGATAAGTTGTTAAAAGTGGTCACATTAGTAATGTTTGTTCAACCCATTAGTTAAAACTAGGAATTTGGACAAATCGAACCTTGTTTGGAACCGTAGCATTAATAATCACATTGAATTGATTAGTAAAGGTCGTCTTGTCAACGGGCGAGTTGGGTGCCTAACACCTTCCTAGCTCGTACTCACGCCCCCGAACTCATTTATGAAGTCAATTTCTCCAATAGGGATTGGGGTGCACAAGAATTGAGTTGACGTCTTTTTAGACTATCGATTTGATTTCAAGGTTTCCAAATTTTCTTAAATTTGGTGGCGACTTCCGATAATCTTAATCATGTCCTAGTATACGAAAAGGAAAATCTTCATGTGTACTCACACTCGAGAGATTCACGAAACCCAAAAAATACTCTTGCAGGCTATCCCACCGACCACTCAGAAAAAAGGGGAAAAAAATCCGATAGAATACACATATGGTCAATCGCCAATCCCCGGCGGCTGAAGTCATTATCTTGTTGGTCTCGATTAAGCCAAACATGGTAATTTCTATCTACTCTTTACTTTGATATGTTGAAAGCATGATATTTTACTTTGGGATTTGTGCACCGTATTGTGCAAGTAGTAGATCGGTTTTATTTTGGTATTGTATTCAGTGCTTGCCGTGAAGTCAATCTAAGGCAGGTCTGCGTAATTGCTGAGTCAAAAACAATGGTATCATTCAGTCAAATCCATAACCCATATTGATTGATCAATCACGTGAACCATTCTAAAGGTATGTGCTACTAACACATCAATTGAATTAGAATATTTGCACATACGAGATTTTTCTTTATCAGACTATATATTATGGTATGCGAAGAGTTCATATATATATATGTACATGCTAGTTTCTATCTCGGATGAAGATTTTAACATGCATGTTGTCAGATTACCCATTATTCTATTGAGTTTCAATACCCTTATTATAAGTCGGTGACCCGTAGTTTTGCTGGGCAATGATGATTTCAATCATTTTAATGCTTGATTGGTTTGTTTGTATCAGTATCATCATCATTATTTACGTGCCTAGACTTCAATAGATTTGTAAGTACTAGTATTATATAGTAGTCAACTTGGAGATAGTTGGCCGGACTTTGATTTGTTTTCCTTGCTCTTACGCACTTACATCTACTCCATTGAATATAGTGAATTTTTCTTTCACAAAATTTTTATACAATTTGGTGATGGTTACTGTATACTCAGACTTGCGTTGATTTTGTATGATCGTTGAGTGATGATATTATTATAATATTTCTAATTTGATCATGGCCTTTAATGAAATGGTAGACACTTTATTATGTGTCTAAGAGTTCATCCGGTCTTTTTGTTTGTGATGGATTCTACAGTTTCTTATGTAATGTATTATAAACTGCATGTTACGTCGTAGCCTAGATGTTTTTAGACCTGCTCAAAACTAAATATGTTTTGCCTTCTAGACCATGTTAGACCTTAGACGCAAGGATTGCATGCTATTCAATGCTAATTGCTTTGAGAATGGTTTTTCAAGTACTAATCAGATTTATTATCCAATATACTTATTTCGAATATATGTTTATATACAAACATAATCCGGAAGGCTTACATATTGGTATTGTAAAGAAATAATTATGAGACATTATAAGTCATGGTTTACAAGGGCACAAGACACTCATATAAAGTCATACCTCCATATATGATGGACATTATTTCTAGTGATCATGGGGATCACAAAAAGGGGTATCTCCAATGAGATAGAATTTGGATGATTGAGCATAATCATGACCAGAACCTCATGATTATATTGATATTATATTGAATACATGAACCAGTAGTTCATGAAATTTTGGGCCAGAAGTCCCATGAAGAAAATGTGTCAAGTTTCGTAAATATTTACAAGGACGAAACAATCCTTTGGCCTAAAGTCTATAATTTATCATGGAGATTGACATAAATTATTGATAGTAATCCGAATATCATAAAAGGGGTATCTCTCATTAAATAAATGAGAAAATATTTGATGGTACAATTATCATGACCTGAAGTTCATGATTATAAATTGATATCGTACCCACTTGAGTCTACAATTTATGTAACTTGGGTTAGAAGCCCCCAAAAGTTGCAAGCTCAATTTGGATAATACACTGATGAAATGAATTTTTGGCCTGAAGTCCAAAGTTAAGTGGGAAAAATACGTGTATACTTTATACTTACAAGTCTAAAGCTTATTACCCCATATAAGTAAATTGATTGGGACACTACTTTGGTTATGTTTTGAATGGTTCTTTACCTTCTACTGATGTACGAAAAAGGGGAAAACAAAATGTGATTCGCACTCAAATATGAGATAAACAATGTCATATGCTTTGCACTATGACAATGGACTTGTGTTATTCAAAGGAAATATATCCAGAAAATAGAAATGTCCATTTATATGAACAAGTTGAGAACAAAGCTCTAGAAGAGCATGCATGAACTATATCTCACCTGAAAATGATATGTCTTGCCATTAGAAAAGAGACATAAGTTATGTCATTGTCACATCATACATCTGGCCAGAATCACATGTAAATGACTACAACAAAGATGATTATTATTGAGCAAAAAACTAACTAAAAGTTAGGTGAAATATTTTGTTGATGTGACAATTTAGGCCATCTGGGTATGAAGACATCCGTTCCGAGAACCTGAAGCTTCTCTTGAATAATTATATGATAATGTGCTCATAGTCTCTCGTGTTTTATTAATATGAGGTTTAAAGGCAAGTCTGACAATGAGATGGAGTATATATATAGTTTCGAATAATAAATTAGTTTGATTTGAAAAGATACGAGATATTGATAGCAACTTGTATGAATTGAGATTAAGTGACCAGAAGATCACTTAAAAGATGAGTTGCATTGCATTATACAAGTTCGTTATAGAGTATATTTTGAGCGTTTTATCAATACTTGATCTCTTGTATGGGGCAAATTATATGAGCACAAAGATAACCAACTGCAAATTACATGTATTCCCCAAAATTGTCATTCTCCACCGGAGAACTAATAAAGTGGAACTCATCAAGAGAATATGAGAAAGTGGTGGATCTAAGCTGAATTTCAATAAAATAAAATGCCCCATTATAACTGTTCATGAGAGATAGTTTTTCCACCTTAGGGGGAGAATAATAAAGGAAAGATGAAGAAAACAAAGATATACATTAAATATGTACAATGTTGATCCCTGTCTGAACCAGAAGTTCAGGATATGATATAAATTTGAGGTTCATATATACATAAACATATATATCAGCTTTATTTTAAACCTCTATATATTCAAGTATGAACTCTATGATTTGACTGTCGCACAACTATGACTCTTTGGAAGGCAGATCGAGGCACATATTGGTTGTAGAGATACATGTTGTGAGAATTGAGATATCTTGCCAGTTACGTTGGAATTGATACACCTGAAGTGTAGTATATTGAGTTTACTTTCATTCAAATTAATTGGATATCGGTTCCTAATGAAAGTTTATTATACAAATATGGTGAGATCGTGTAGTTTGGATGATACTCATTACGAGTTAGAAATGTAAACAAGCTTTATAGCTTATAAATACCTCTGAAGAGATATGGATATCTGAATCATAAATAGATGGCCTATATGGAAACGGAAAAGGTACCTCCAAAGAAAATATTCAGATATCATTTACAGTACTGATGGATAAATGAAGTTGATTATGATATTTCAACGATTAATATTTTGATACCGGTATATGAAGGAACCAATATGCATATGCAATATGCGATGGACATGTGAATGGGGATCATATATTTAAAGTTCATCTACATGTCGACATATTATTGATTGGAAATAGAAAATGAGCTCATGGATCTGCAGTCCAATTAAATTATGGATTTGAAATCCAAACTGTGCAGTTTACATTATCGAGTCACACATTGTGTGCATATAGATTATAAGTTATACATCATACATGTCACTATATTTTATATCTTATTTATATATACTATTTTTATTGATTTCATCTCATAATGCATGCACATATTTTTATTGAAATGTATTTGTGTAAGTTACTACATATTTTATAGGTGAAAACCTATAAAATGAGATATTTATTCCTATGGTATGTCAATCCCAAAAGGATTGAAAATATAGTCCCTAAAGGACTTTAAATGCCTTGCTTGTTGGATATGTATATATCATACATGGACCTTTGAATAAGGGAAAAGCTCCCAAATAGCTTATATTGAAATTATATGAACCTCTGATATTCAAAGTTACAAAAGTCCATGAATCGATGACATACATATATTATTTGTCTCACATATAATCAATGAGAATGAATGAGACAAGATATATTGTTGTTTAGCATTCACGATTTAGATATGACGTGATGCAAGATACAAAATCTCTTTAAGAGAGTTTTGAATGAATTGATTATTCTCTCAACCAGAAGTTTGAGCATATGAGATTATCGATCACTAAGTCATTAGAACATCCTCAAAAGTATAAAGTTGATGTTAAGATCACATTTTTGATGACCTATTGGTGATATTTCATATGGTGATTGTTATGGTCCTTAAGTACCATGGTCATGAAATAAGTGATTCTTATGGTCCTGAAGTACCGTAGAATATTCTCTCTCATTCCAAAATAACAAATATTTCATGATGATATGAAAAATATGAGCAGTGAAAGATATTTCAAATTGGATATTATTATGTTCCAATATTGACCTCATGTAGAAGGTTTATATTTGCTTTACTAAAATACCTCCCGAAGAAGGTCTAAATTAAATGGTGTGGAATTGTGGAAATTGCTCATAGATTGTGAAATTGCAATTAAAGGATGAGACTTTACGCACTTCACGTTTTTCTCCTTTTGCGTAGGTTTTTCCCATCAGGTTTTCCTAGCAAAAGTTTTGGTGAAGTAGTGGTTGTACTCTTTTTCCCTTCGTTGAAGTTTTTATCCCATTGGGTTTTACCTAGCAAGGTTTTTGACGAGACAGCATGACAAGGATATTATGGAATTTAGTGAGTTTCATTTTAATGTCTCACTTATTTGTTGGATAAACAATTGCTTGGAATGATATTGATATGAATGAAAGGTATGTACTGTGTACACCATATTCAGCGGAAATATGAAATTTGTTGGAAACATATTTTCTAAATATGCAGGAATGCTACACTGAAGTTTCTTATCCATTACGAAGACATTTCCTACTGAAGATCACAATTGAATCAACTTGAAGATCTAGACGGATATTGTCATGAGGGGGAGAAAATACGCGCTGCACTCTTTTTCCCTTAGCCATGGTTTTGTCCCACTGGGTTTTCCAGGCAAGATTTTTAATGAGACAGCATCTCACGCGTATTGAAGAATAATGTACTCTTTTTCCTTCACTAGGTTTTGTCCCACTGGGTTTTCCTAGTAAGGTTTTAACGAGGCATATTCTCTAGTGATGTACATCCAAGGGGGAGTGTTATGAAATATATTATATGTGGATGTACAATATATTGTAGAGATACTGTACCTAGCTACTTACCATATATTGTACTAGGGTTCTTGCTCTCCAAGCAAAACCCTAGTCCCTCTTATACTATATATATATATCTCATGTGAATAATACAGACACACTTTTGCTCCCCTTTACTCTCTACTCTTTATCTCTCCAATAGTTTCACAACAAGGTTGTCCTTTTGTTTTTATTTATTGGGGGGTAGGAACTCTTTTTGTTTGAAACAAGAAGTTATCTGAGATCATTCGTTGCTAAACAAACCCCCTATTTCCGCCGCTGCATGTTGGAGCTGCTTTTGAGTCTCCATTTCTTCAACTTTCATTTAAATACTCTCTTTTGTTCAGTCTTCAACTAAAAGTTCCAATTGTATTCTTCAAATATGCATTGGATGAGGCGCAACTTGGTTCTCAGTGGATAGGACTGTGCAGGAAGGCTTGGGAATTGAAGCATGAATTGAAATGACTTGCTACACAATAAACATATTGAGAAAGGTGGTGAGGGGTTGCTTTGGTTGCTTTCATATGAACTGTAGAGGGTGAGAAAAAATTGAGATTGTTCCAAGACAAGCATAGAATTGCTTTGCAGACAGTTGTTAGCATCAAATTTGTATAGGTTGCTCAAATGTTTATGTAATATAAGTGTTACTTTTGTCAAGTTTCTTATTTTTAAGCGATGGGAGTTGCTGAAATTGTAATTGAGAGGGTCATTTCCTTGGGCTGTAGCCACTTTTTTTTAATTATGTACCCTTACAAGTTTCCAGTAGGTATACCTATATTTCACTTGCTATAAATTTCTTCAATTCATTTGAAATATATTTGAACTAGTTTTAACCACTTTGCTAGTCATGCAAAATTATCTTACTTTCTCCTTGTTTTTTCTTTGACATCTTTGTCTTTCTTTGCCACCTCGAAAATTGTCACATTTGTTAGGAACTTGGCTGTTATATTTGTGGACCATCTTATGTGCTTCATACTTGTTGACCAGGTAGAAAGATTTATGGCAGCAGATCTTGTGTGTCACCTTCAGAATTGTAATTGTGATAATATAACACAACATATCATAACCTTTATAGGTAAAAATCCAATTCAAAATCTAAACGAACCCCCTACACTAGTATCTCTTGTAATTGAGGTTAATTTGGTGGAACAACAATTGAAAGTTGTTGATTCTTACTTGTGCGATGTTGAGATAGCCAATAGTCATTAGTTAATATTAAACAAAGAAAGCAAAACACAATTGTGATTTGTAAAAGGTGAAGATGGTGAATGACTGAATTATTGATATTCTTATTATATGACCTTTATATAGACTTAGATGTAAGGAATGTTTAATGTTACAAACTAACGAATGAAGAGTAGTATTAGACACGGCCTCGTATATCCATATTGTATTTGTCTTCACACCATTTTTTATTTCGCATGAATTAATAGGGGTACTTTTGTTTGTACTTTTCATCTACTATACATATACTAATAGAAAAAAGTATATGCATGTGTTGTACTTCATTAATGTTGTAACCTATTTCTTTCAATTCAAGTCATGACTAATGACGATGCTAATCACCAGGCCTTCAAAGAGCTTATAGGTCTTCGAAACAATGTTTAGGATAAAGAGATGAATCGGCAGAAAGAAGAAATTCTTAACAATGCAAGGCGGGCAAGGGATCAACAAATTTACAACATCAAGCACTTTTTATATATTGTGGTGAAAGAGCTCTCTGAAGTGACGTATGTATATAACCGCGGTTTAGGCACCCAATTTCGAATTCACTGAGACATTCTTCAAGCCAAAATGAATTTGGACATGGTGGTGAAGGTTCATGACAGTTGGAATATTAGTGATAATATTGAGGATAAAATTATGAATCTTAGACTAGAATTGATGTACTTCAATACAAGTTAATGCATACTTAAGGTTGGAGAAGGGATATTAGTTGGAATGATCTAGTTTTAAGGTTGGTTAATTAGATCAACAAAGGTCATATAAGTCATTAACGTTGTCCATTTTGGCTATGTAGACCATCAACGTTGAAAATTGGTCATACAAGCCCTTAACGTTCAATATTTCGGTCATACAAGATTAAGCAGGAGAATGTGTTACACACTCCGTGAAGCAAGTGGTATAAGAATATATACTATTATTTTGGATATTTAAGTTTATTATTACTATTTTAACTTCAATAAGTGAATTTAGTGTGTGCAAAAAATTTAAAGTTCTTATATATTGAGAAAATACATATTTAAATAACACAAAACTTTTATAAGACGGTCTTTCCGTAACTTTTGGTGAGACATGGGTCACTTTTCAATAAAATAAGGGTCACTGCTCACTATAAGTGACCCCTACATTTCTAAACAGTGACCCCGTTTTTTTGTAAGTTGGTCTCACACAAGACCTACTGAAATAAATAAATAGTACTCCCTTAGTTTCGTGAAAATGATTTCCCTTTCTATTTTGGGTTGTTACAGGTTGATGTTTACATTTCTTATTTAGCAAAAGGTTCAGCTATTAAATAGATCAAATTGGCCTCACTTTAAAAAATGGGACCACTAGCTCATCATAAATAAAATAAATTTCAAATAAATGAGACCACTAACTCATTTTAAATAAAACAACTTTCAAATAAATGGGACCCTAGCTTTATTCACACATAATAAGGGTAAAACTTAAAAGTGTCTCAATTTAATTCATGTCTTATCTTAGTTTTCTTGGTCTTTGTGCCATTTTATAATGTAAATATTTTCACGAAACAAAGGGATTAACTAGTAACTGATGAAAATTGGGGAAAAATGAAAACCAATTGAAAAATGAACCTGCCGTAGAGTGTTTTGGCAGATTAATGGGGGAATTGACTAGAGTACTTTGTTATTTATCGATAATATCAAGTAAAAGCAGTGTAAGAGTTTGAATAGGTGCAATGAAGCACAAGCACATATAAATAAGCACAATGATGGTGAATCAAGTTTTGCAACAAAAATGGCGAATCGAAACCAATTATGGTTCATTCTAGCAGTTAAAATGGTAAATGATATTTCTACTTGAAGTATTTGTCTTAGAATGAGAGACTATTGTCTTGACAAAATTGCTATCTCATTTAGGTCTTTTCAAGTAAAAGATGGTCTACTTGTAAAGTGACAAATTAATAGTAGAGTAACTGAATAAGAGACTCATAGAGTAAATATGCTCTAATCTTAACTTTTTTAAATCCTCCAGATATCAATATTTGATCATTTTCATTTTAGATATTAAAATAACTCATATAAAAAATATTTTTCTTCAAATTATCCTCAAATGTTCTTTGTTGCCTTTCTAGCAAAAGAAAAGTGAAACTTTATGACTTTAATGCAATGTTTAGCTATAAACCACCTTCTATATACCACTTCTAGTTTTTATTTTTTATTTTTTTTAGTTAAGTACCTTTTTCTATTTATCAAAGCTGCTTTTTTGCAAAATACAGTATAATGTGGTTTAAATTAAATTTCTCTAATGGCCTGTTTGAATTAGATGGTTTGATCTTAAATCCCCCACTTGGCTCAAGTTAGGTGTTTAGATATTCAAAAAATTTCTACTTTGCATTTTGGTCAATTTCAAAGTAATTTGAAAAGGCCTTTTGAACATTGTATTTCAAATACACATAGAAAGACTATCATATAGATTCAGTCCACCTCCCTAGTAGAAACACACCTCTCTCTCTTTCTCTCTCTCTCTCTCTCTCTCTCTCTCTCCTCAGAAAGGCACTAGGTATATTACACTGATCTTTAAGATTAGACCCACTTGATTTTTAAAGTCAACCCACTTGTATAAAGGCCCACATCTATTTTTGAGACATATGTATATCTAATTGGGTACACATGGAGTACCCATAATGCATAGTCATTTGCCTCAAATCTCTCTCTCCTCAAAAAGGCACTAGGTATATTACACTTGATCTTTAAGATTAGACCCACTTGATTTTTAAAGTCAAACCCACTTGTATGAAGGCCCACATCCATTTTTGAGACGTATGTATATCTAATTGGGTACACATGGAAGTAGGGTTGTTCAAAAATATCCAAACCCGAGCATCCGATTCGAAAACCTGAAGATCCGAACTGAAATTATTCGAAAAAACGGATATCCGAAATTTCGCATACCCGAAAAACGGATATCCGAAATTTCGGATATGGGTTCGGATACTATTTTTCAAAATTTTCGGATATTCGGATATCCAAAAAATTCAAAATTATCCGAAATATCCAAAAATTATTCGAAACTATCCGACTATTCGAAATATTTGGCTCACATTTTCAAAATATTAGGCACAAAATAGGATAAAAATAAAAAATATAAATATATTTTGGATAGCGGATATCCGACTATCCGAATCCGAAATTTTGGGTACCCGAAAATCGGATATCCGAAATTTCGGATACGGGTTCGGATATTAAAATTTGGTATCCGAAATTTCGGATACCCGCATATGAACACCATGCATAGTCATTTGCCTCAAATCACGAATGTTTTCTTTTTCACTAAACTAATTGAACTCCACTGAACTGAATATTGTGGCAATCTGTGAGAGAAAAAGTAGATCAAATCACATCACTGGGTTGAGCTCAACTTAACTAATTATTAAGTAACTGGAAAAAAACACACCCCACGACTCTCTCTCTCTCTCCCTCTCTCCTTAAACACTGATTGAATCAAAATTTTAAGGATATCACAGATCGAAGCCAAAATCGAACAAAAACTTCTTGGAGATAAAAAATTAACATGTTGAATCTGCAAGAACACTGAAATTGCAACACCAGCATCGCAAAAACCTCTAATGATCAGAGAAGGAAGATAGGAATGATAGAAAGAAAAACACAAAGAAATTGCAGAATTTATTGCAATTGCTTGATCGTTCGATTTGAGAAATATTCACAACGCCGCAATAGAAAATGGAATGTTAGAACAACGAATTTGGAGAATTCTTATTTTAGAATTATGGGATAGAGAGAAGATAAGGGTTAGGATCTGTGAGAGATAGGGGCCTAAGTGATAGAAAAGAGAAGTTATATTGAGATTTTCTTTATTATGTATCCAAATGTTGACCTTTTGTTTTAATCTTGATTATTTCAAAAGTGTTTTCATTGATTAATATGCACATGGAAAATGAAACTTGCTAAATAATGGTTTTTTCAGATTCTAAAATTGAAATTCCTTATTTTGGGAAGAAATTTGGATTTCAAATTCTAGAATTGAAATTCTTTGTTTTCTCAAAGAGTAAAATTGAATTTGATCAAATTTTCAATATTTAGAAAATAAAATCACAGTATTTAAATCAAATGTTGGTATCCGAACGCTCTCTAACCTTTGTAAACGTTTAAACGCATTCTTCAACGTCGAGATAGGACTTGATGGTTCCATCGATAAGTACCTTCAAAGTCTAATTGAAAACTCAACATCTAGTCATAGATACAACGGTTTCATGGTGTTCGACAGCCCAAGGTGAAACTGTACCAATCATCTGCAAGGACATGAAAGTATTTGCCACGTACAGATGCTGTATTGCCAATAACGATATGATGCAATAAAATCACTAGTAATGCCTATTATCCATTGAATTCTTATATACACTGTTCGAAAGTCTACAATCCTCTCCTCCACCCCCAACCCCTAGCCAAAAATATTTTCATTTTCGTGTACTTGGGCACCCGGTAGCTGAAAACGATCCACCAGTAAGCCAAACCAACCATTATATTTGTCAAAAAGACCACCAAGAAACGACTTTGAATTCTGCATTTTGAAGTTCACTAACCAACCTTTGGTATATCCTGATCCGATCATTACCTATCTTTAATCAATCAATGTCATATCAGCAGTTGGCGTCTGTATTGTTCCTTTGGGATGCAGGTTTAGAGCACCATCATCTTTCTTAGTCCCTTGTTTCCTGATGAAGTCCTCAATTTTCGCTTTCAGCTCATGATCAGGAATCAGCATGTCTGGAGTAAGCTGCGAGCGACTGAAAGGATCAGACTGCAAGGAAGATGTAACAAAATGAAGTTAGTGTGAGCGCAGCAAGTTACCAGAAAGCAATATATACACAAAGTGAAGGAATGATTACGCTATCGCTCAACAGATGTCTCAAGATGACAGGACGATCAACTGTGACTCTTGAAGAAGGCAAGATGACTGGGTCTTTCATTAGTGTGTACTGCATTAAGAAAAGGGTGTCAACAAATTCATGCTAAATCTAACAATCGGAAGCCGCTTCATACGGGTTCAGTATTCTGAAAAAATGAAAACGTACCTGAATTGGGTCCAAGAATTCATCAGGTATATCTCCAAGAGCAGTTTCTGCATCCATGGCCTCCTCAGCCGCAGCTTTAGCTTTCGCACCAAGGTTGATGAACTCCTCTATCATCCTCCCATGTTCACCAATCCTTCTAAGAACATCAATTGCGGCACTAAACAACTGGAAAAAAATTGAGACAGGAAGCTTAACCACTGTTCATAACATAAATGGCAGATCACCAATCCAAACTAGAATGTCCTCAAAAACTGTTTCCAAATAACTTAAGCAGTTCCTAAGAATAGCACCTGCTCATTGTATGACCGACCATCCTTTGAGATTGCGGCAGGAAAAACGTTCTCTTGGTCTCCTCTTGCTAGATGGACATATATACTGACAATCTAGAGATGGTTCAGTTAGGAAGTTATTTATACAGTGTGAAATTCACCATTTGTCTTTAAATGAGTTAACAAGTGAGAAATTGACAAATTTACAAGAGCTCATAACATCATTTAAGTAGGACCATAGGAGTTTACAGAAAATCCACCAATTACAAGGCCTTCAGTGTAACTCAACCAACCAAGTGTCTCTTAAGCTAAAATTAGCAAACATGCTCATTGCTCAGACAATTTCGTTTTAATAATACTGCCAGGAATATGTAGTAAACATAAATGATTCAAAGAAACCAACTCTAAGCGTAGTAGTCTAGAGAAAGCATGGTAATTTTGGCAATATTCCAGCCTAGTTTTTCTTTTTTTTTTTGATAATTAGGCACTCTTTTATTAATGAATTTGCTTATAAAGCTTATAAGCAATACAACATTCCAGCCTAGTTATCGGAGCAACGCATGCAAGAGACTGTAAGCTAGCAGCAAATATCAGAATAAGTTTATATTTTTCAGAACAGAGCTAAACCAAAATGCCATGTAAACACTCCTTCCCGAAAAGAAAAAAAAAAAAGCATTGCAAACACTATCTCGCTAGCAGTTGCATACTACGTATTATATGTTGAACGTTTCACTAATATACATATTACATAGTATGCTTACGCTTTGAATTTCCTTGTTAAATCTATTATAGAACTTTACACATGTGTTTGGCTCTTCACCAGGACACTTAATTTATAGCAGGGGAAGGTGGTCAAGAATTTAAGGTGGCTTAGTTACCCCTTCATGCGCCCAAAACACAGATATCCAATTCCCACTTCCCTCAACTTTGTCGGAGCGTTACTGGTGCATTACAGGCATTTTGCAACTTCCTCCCCATGTCAGTACTGGCCGGACATTTCCTATCAATGTAGGAGAGGAAATCTCCAAATTAAAACAATTCCAGCATACCTGGTTTCCAGTGATCATGTTCATATTTTGAACCCATCAAAAATCCAAGCCTAAAGTACAAAAAAGAATAGGATTTTGAAGGATATAGACAATTGAATCTCTCTATTGACCAAAAACCACATCACAAACCAATCACCTTCAAACCGCAATCAAAGATCCGAAAAACACAGCCATATATTCCTTCCTTTCATAAAAGAGTTTTCAACCACATTAACAATTCACCTAGATTGAGATCCCAACACAAACAACAAATGCTGAACGCCCCCCCCCCTCCCTCCCCCCTCCTCATAAACAGGAGTACTCTTGATAGAGCAAGCTCACAATCATGAACCTTGCATCACTGTTTCCCCTCTACAATTCCTCGCCAGCCCACACTGCTATCTTTTCAGCTCATGCTCTTACTTGCAGGTGGACTTATGGCTCATACTTGATTCCTCGGTGAATGACGACACTAAATGTTAAACATATACTCATCACAGCATGTTTACCATAAAAAATGGAATACTCGGGTCGATTTTCATACCGAGAATTTCAACTTACCAGGATCAGATAGGAGTGGAAGTTCAGAGGTTTATTGGATATCTTTCCGAGTACTAACAATTGTGATAGAAAAATGCTGACCTGTTTAAGTAAATGTTTTGGACGAAATTCGTACTTCTCAGGATCCTTCAAGCTAAGAGATTTCCTTTGCGGCCCCACAAGTTGTAGCAAAAAGTAATTAAGCATGCTGGCAACTCTTTCAACCTGGATGCAACAAGAGATGCTTGAGCAAATAGAGATAGAAGCAGTTTTATCACTAATTGATAATAATGCTTGTCTGAAGATCAGAGAGTATACATGAACACAAATGAATTATAAGATAATTACCATCTCTGGAAGAAGGAAAGGTGCGGTAATCTGTTCTGTAGTAAAAGCCATCATACTAACATCTTCATTGGCCAGTTTCATATCGATCCTGATAATCTGAAGGACCAAACAGCATTATTCAATCAATCGATCAGGCAGGCAGTTCAGATTACGAATTTTTGATTGGATTAAAAGAAAATTGATAATACATATCATACTAACATTCTCTTGAGAATGGAAAAGCCATGTTCTCTCTTGCCTCTCCTGAGCAGGTCTTCGCTCCCATTCAGCAGTGTTTGACATTTCAGCTTCCAATGCTTTGAGTTCAAGAATTTTATTAAGACTTTCATCAAGGAGAAAGATGCTGTCATTAATCAGGAAATTTAAGAAATTAAGGTAGACACCCTTTTCTTCCTCTTTAGCGATCTGGATGAAACAAATGTCAGTGAGTAAGCCAGGATAAGGAGTAAAATGGACTAACTATTTGGATATTACTTAGTATAGACTGTACCTGTCTCCAAACACTGCGATGACTAGGAACCTGCCATAAATATTCAAGAAGTTCTGCAATATTGTGACGGATATTAAACTTGTCATAGAACTGCAATAAAAAAAGTGAAGGTTTAGTTATAGCTTCCTCACTTGAACTATAAAAGACTAAAAAAATTTATTATACTAGAGACTGGTGCATGTGCAGAAGATGCGGGTGACCGAGATGAGGATGCTTCGTTGGATGTGCAACTCTACAAGACGAGATAGAATTAGGAACGAAGTGTTGAGAGGCAAGGTGGGAGTGACCGATATCGACAACAAGATGCGAGAAACAAGGCTTAGGTGGCTTGGGCATGTGAGGAGGAGACATCGTGATGCACCGGAGAGAAGGTGTGAGAGAATTACACTTAGAGACTGTAAACGGAGAAGAGGACGCCCAAAGAAGACTTGGGGAGAGGTAATCAGGCAGGATTTGACCCGTCTAGATCTTACCGAGGACTTGGTCCTAGAGAGGAGAGTATGGCGGAGCAGGATCCGTGTAGAGGATCCGCGTTAGATTAGGGATGTGCATTGGCTAGTACTAGAGGTGGATTCATTGTGTTTATAGCATGTAGCGTCCCCTTTATTTATGCTGTTCAGTAAGTAGAATCTTGTGCTAGTATGTCTAGTGATTTACTTCCCTTGCCCTTTAAAAAGGATTTCAAATGCATTTAAAAACAAAAAAAAAAAAAAAAAAAAAAATGCTTTTGTGGGTCTTTCGGAAACAGTCTCTCTTGACTTTCTGATCATATTATCATATCTGG
The DNA here is from genome assembly GCA_038025085.1 of Tetragonia tetragonoides. Taxonomy (NCBI): domain Eukaryota; kingdom Viridiplantae; phylum Streptophyta; class Magnoliopsida; order Caryophyllales; family Aizoaceae; genus Tetragonia; species Tetragonia tetragonoides. The sequence continues at coordinate 24,304,651 of CM076139.1, read as the reverse complement.
TGGTTGATAATTTTCACACTTGTCAGTATTGAACAATTTACCCGAAAAAACCGTTTTGAAAATGAAAAAAAAAAAAAAAAAGTTTTCGTGGGTCTTTCGAAAACAGTCTCTCTTCTAGGCGACTAGTTAGGGGTAAGACTGCGTACATCTGGACCTCCCCAGACCCCGCCCTAGGCGGGATACTTACTGGGTTGTTGTTGTTGTTGTTGTTGTTGTTGTTGTTGTTGTTGTTGAGACTTCTGCAGTCACAACAATGACAATATGGGGGCCAAGAGGATATTTCAGGCATTTACAAAGATAGGCATGAGCAATTGCACAACAACCAGCTAACATGGATTAAGGCGACACATCACATTATCCATGATTATCCTAAATTATTTTCTTGTTTAGTTCATGTCTCTGGCTATTTTAGCCACGATTGTGCTGACTTCTTTCATCTGTTGGCCAAGTCAAGTAAGCATCATGGCATGCCAGGCTATTGCTACATGTTGGAGACTACTTTCACTTAGTTGCTTTGCTTTACGTCGACATAAATTCACTCACACCATAATATCCATCAGATTATCTTAGTTTAGGCTGAAGCTTGACAGACAGCTGATTTTAGATACTAGATAGCCCATATAAATACGTGAATTTATCTTTGTCCAAACTAGTGAACTTCTAAAGGTAAAAAGAGTTAAAAAGGGGGCAGAGATGGGGAGGGGCAGAGTAAGAATACTACTTGGGTTTCCTGAGCTAGCATTTGCATTTAACAAAAAGTTAATACAGTCAGCATGTCATATTTTCCCGATTTATAACGATAAGGAGAATGCTCCAGAACTAAGTCCATTGCAAGAACTGCTCCTTGGACCTCTCTCACCCAAAGCGAGGATCACACCATCAAAACCCAATTCATGTGCTTCTCTCATTTAAACGATGGAGATTTTCTTAGGCCTAATGAAGTGCGAGCTAAGCCCAAAAGCCTCCTGGGAAGCCCAACAATGTCATTTGAAAAGTCAATAGAAGTCAAAGCTGGCCACATTGATCACACATTTACCTCACCCGGTGTGGGAAACCGATTTGATTACCCTGCTTATTCGGTATGCCTACACCCCAACCTTAAACTGTTAAAGTAATTTAATTAACAAGTTGATCGTTTTGCTTCTCAAAAAAAATAAAAAACAAGTTGATAGTTAAACTGATACTTTTGGTTCAGTTTGTATCAGGTTTTTTGTTTTCGTATTTTTGCGGTGTTTGATTAAGGAACTTAAACAAGCATAAATTCTAACAACGTTCAAAACAAGAAAATTTCATAAAATATTGCAGTTGACATGCAAAAACACATTACATTACATTACAATTTTTGTACTTCAATATGAATTAAAAATAGTAACCCAAAATTTGTTGAAAGGTTGAGCGGATAATGAGACAAAAACTTCATATCAATACAATCAACCACTTACAAATAAAACATTGCTCTTAAAAACATGTTTTCAGTTCGTTTCAAGTTTTAGGATCTTGAATAATTAGAATAAACGAAAATTGTACTTGTATATTTTGGTTTTTCAGTTTCAGCTTAGTTTTCTTGCACAGCCCTCTGGTGCTTTTGCAAACTCAGGAAAATGCCCTGATGCTATTCTAATTTCTAAATTAGAGCCCAATTTAAGGACAATCCTGATAAACACTCACCTTCCTAATATGACACTGGTTTCATAGTCGACAAAGCGTGTTGCCTGGTAAAAATGAGATTTTGTTCCTTTTTTCGTTAAGTGAAATTAATGGATTGTCTCAGAAGGTAATGGTTGACAGCCTATCCTCCTTCCCCAACAGCCCAACCACAAAATCATGATTGGTCTCTAGTCCACTGTCCATCCCCGCTTAAAGTTTGACAGTGCTGCTTTTGAAGAGTGTCAATATTTTACCAGAGAAATTTTATGGGGCGAGAAGAAAAATAATAATAGAGAAGTGTCTAGCAGGGTTGCAGCTTCCAGAAACAAACTAACTGAAACTAAGTGGGCAATCACCTGTGTGTGAGAACCTGTGAATTCAATGTCAACGTACAGCTTTAGAAGATTCCTGACAAGATATTTCAAAGACATGTGGTGTCCTTCAAATAGGGTAGCTGTTGCAGATGAACCACTGCCAATGCACGACACCAAAATGTCAAGAATAGGTGGGGAAAATAAAATGACATCTAATAATAAGTGCTTAAATCAGAGAGCAAGATAGAACGAAAAGAACTTTCAAATTACCTCCCACGAGGCATCCAACAGTTCAGTACTTCAACCATTTTGGCTCTTAAATAAGGATTTGTAATGTAGTCGGGGCTGGCCATGAACATGATAATGAAGTTCATGAAATCATCCTGTGCAACAAGCAGAAAAACGGCACACGAAATATCATATAGTGAAGAAGGACACCAGGGCTTTAACAAGAAGAAACTTCGACCTGCATCTTACCAACTTAACCCCCTCCAAAGCTTTTGGGATCCGTGATGCAAAAATCAGTAATTCCATTGCATCTTCAACAAAATGCTCTGGCATACAAGCAAATGCCATAGGGCAAGGTGACGGCAGAGGCATCTTGAAACCACCAACCAGATCAGCTAACCAGACTACCATTAACCGGCAAAACGACAAAGCATGTTGGATAAGCCCTCCATCCTGTACATGTAGAAGTCAGGAATTCATAAACGAAGTGAGGCCAATTGCACACAACAATTTCCTTGAGTATGACATACTTTATAATTATGTCTAACATTTTAAAATTTAGAAATCAAACTACCAATCAAACCAGAAAGGAACATCAATCATGGCTGGATGGCAGAGCTACAAAAAAATGTAAATATTAATGCTGAAGTAATTTCTTATAAGGTATCATATAATCAACCAAAGAGCTCTTGGTTTCAGAAGTACATTCCCTTATTTGCTGCAGAAAACCTATAATAGGATCATCTCCCCAACCAACCATCATTGAACTTCCTTCCTGACCCACCTTATCAATCTTGTATGACATTTTTGCATCTCTAACTTAAGCTCTAAAAACTATAACCTTATCAACATAAAGATTCATTCATGGCCTATTTGAAAATGATCCAAGTTTATATGCTCTTTTTTTTCTGCCTGTGGCTCTAAAATCACTTAAGCATCCAGTGCCCAAACATTTGCTTCTATAAAGTTTTCTGCAGAACACATTCACAGTCGACACAATCCCCGTCACTCCTTTAAAGTTCCTTGCATTGTTGCAATCGTGTTACACTAGCTAAATTAAGACTTCTTAATAAGTTGCCTATTCGAAAAGCCTAACATATGTGAGAACGAGTCTAAATTCAAGCTTCAAGGGTCATAGGGTGCATTTAATGCTAAAACTTCCAAATCAGAGGTGCAGGATTTTAAGGAGCACATGACCTTGATAGCTCATACATTCAATTCAATGCTTTGATTACCAGCACCCTACATCTCCAACAAGAAGCACCCAGTAGACTGTAAATTTCCTATTCGTACTAAGAAGCATAGTAAATTTACCGACTAACCTTTTCAAAAGCAGAAGCGACCAGTAAACCTAACAAGTCAAGAGGCTACAAAGAACCCCAAAAACAGAAATAAGACAGTCTTACTGTGAGACGACCAAATACCAATACATTTTGAACAAAAGGTGTTACTTTTGGACTATCAAGTATCAAGTGTTGCCTTATATTAAACACTTTTAGTCGTCGAAAAAAGAGTTACATTTTGGTCAAAAAACAGTTACATTTGAATAAAAAGTGATATTTTCAACCGTCTTACTGTGAAACGGTCTTACACAAGACCGATTGAAAAAGATACCCTATCATCAAGAAAATGCTTGTCCATATAATTATCACCAAACACTCATGCCTGTGCTCCAATAAGTATCATATCATTGCAAGAAAGAAAAAAAATACTGCTTCGTAGCAACTACTCCAAATCTGGCAAATTGTACTGAGCCTACATATGTTTAAGAATGAGGCCCCCCACCCTCCAACACTATTCAACCTATTCTAACGTCACTATCACAAATCAACTGAATATTTGTATGACATTTTTAAATCATAATAAATGAAGATACAGCAGATTTTCCAACCCTTAACCCCCCCCCCCCTTTTTATTTTAAGTGATATGCATTATATAAGCGTATATGTATTATCAAATATAGCAAATTTAAGAGCTATTGAAACAGTAAAAGACAATAAACAGTAAGCAACCACATAAAATTGTCAAAGCTTTATCAATATTTCATCACCTTCAATTTTCTTACAATTGATTTAATAGATGTGTTCATATAAAGAGCAATAGCAAACAGGTAGAAATATATGCTTACCCTAAGTATTTGTGCTTCATAACATAGCTTTTCCTGTGAATGTGATTCAATTTCTTTTTCAAGACGAGCTATATCCACTTCCAATTGCCGCGTAGGAGCTTGCTCTTGCATGGCTTTTAAGGTAGACAGGGTATCTTCACTTCTTGAAATATCCTGAAACGGTAACAGTCACAACGGAAATCCACAGTCAAGTAGTCAACGAGACAAGTCAAGCAGAGTAGATACTGTCCAGTTCTACAACCAACTATAGATAGGGTTATAATGTAATGTACGTATCTATGTAGAACTTAAGAAATCCCAAAGACAGATTAAAATTCAGCTTCTGCTGTACACTTAATTTACGCCTTTGATCAGTACCTGAACTAGATGCTTGAAGTCGGAAAATGCTTTCAATAGGCCCAAGTTAAGAACCCTTGCCGTCATAAAGAAACATTCACATATAAAAGGATATTTAACCCTTTCACCACTATTTGACAATGACCTTGCATTTTGGACAGAAGGTCCACCAGAAACAGTGGCTTCTTGAGATGTCAACACCCTGCTATCTCCAACATTATTTTGGGTAGAACCATCTGATCCTCCAGCATCAAGCTGGGCAATATATGCAGAGACTTCTTCTGATGAAGCATGCAGTGCTGTCAATCCTCTGAGAATGGGTGGCCAAATACGATTACTCTCACATGTCATAACAGAACAAACAGCGACAGAACTTAATGAAACAAATGGCTCTCACCTCAAACCAAGACGATTGCTATAAAATACATATTTAGGATCAATTTTATCTCTTTTAGTGAGATTTGCATCTAAAAATGGCTCACATAGCCTAAGCATAACAGCACTGAGGTTAACAAACATGCCAGAACTTGCACATGTCAATGGATCAACCTGCAACCAGATTTGTCAACAAAAAGTCAAGGTAAACCCAGACATAATGCTTGTCAGGAAGGGATTTCCTTGACGGAAGTCCATGATGACAAGCAAAGAAGGAAACATTGCGCAAGTGAGTCAAACTTGAAATATAGCAAGAGTTTTTGTGCCTCCAATTTACTTCTTGATTTTGTCTAGCAATTATTTAAGTCAATGCAGCAACCACAAATTTATAGAAGACCCTTACCTGCAGATGTGCCCTTGTGGAGTTCTTATTAATCACCTTGGCTAAAAACTGCAGGGCACTCTCACGTATCTCCGTATTTTTCAGAAGAGAAAGAAGAATCTCATGGAGACCATCATACAAGCTATTCATCACAGTCTTGATAGTAGTGAATGACGATAGTAGATCAGCTGGACGACGACTTGATGCTTCAGAGAAGCACTGCTCACTATTGAATTAGAATACAATGCATTAGTATAGCACTTTGTTTAGTTAAATAGCCAACAGCAAAACATGAAATCTCAAAGCCAGTGCAGATACAACAACAGATCATTGATGTGCTTTAACCATATAGTGTGGTAGGAGGGTTTCCAAGGTATAATCAAGACTAAAAACAACTCCAAATATTGGCTGCACAAATTCAAATTTAAAAAGGCAGCATAGTACAAAAGGCACTCACCAAAGCAGGATATAGGGACGGGTGTCAAACGTATAGGGTGTACCCCCAGGCATTATGGAGAAACTATTTCCAGGAAGAAGAACCACAAAACTCCAGATCAGGGCAGCTCAGTTGGTAAGATCTCTGAGATATATTCCAGAGGTCCCAAGTTCGAGTCCCCTCAGGGCCACTGGAGGTTTTCCTGGTTGTTAACTTCAGGGCCCATGGGATTAGTCAAGCAAAGCTTGGATACCCAAGTTATCTAAAAAAAAAGAACCTACCTCTTCAACCAGCTCAACCTCTAAAGATAATATGCTGAAATCAACACATGACTTAGGAATTTCGAAGTTTTGAAAGGTGAGATCAGGACACAAATTGAAGATTCCAAGTACTGAAAGGGAAGAAGAGATTGTCATGGTTAACTACTGACTCTACAGAGAGCTTCTGTAGTCTGAATTTGTTATTATTAAAGAGCTTGCACAAAAATTTCCTTTAGTCTCTATAGTTCCATTTTCCAGCCTCTACTTTTATTTTCAATTTTTTCCAAGGAACGGTTAGGTGCGCTTCCTCTTTCCAGCCTCTACCAACGATGAGTAGTTTTTTTCTTTTCAGAGGAGGAGGAAGTGTATCTTAGGGATGTTTGCAGACTTATCTAACTCGCTTAGCGAACTACTAATATGTTTTACAATTGGGATCATTTGCCAGAAATCACCTTTGAGAAAGGGCTTTATGTTTTTTATTTTTTTCAAACCAACTGTTATAAATAAAATTTATTTAGGAAACCACCTTTTATGAGCTTTTCCTTTCAGGCAGCCCATGAACCACTTTCGGACGCTAGAAAATCTGGATTGACTAAAACTCCCTCACATGAGTGTTGCATGCTTTTCGAATTTTGAATCCCTAAGAGGGCTAAGACCCATACCACATTTTCTGTTTAAAAGCCCTATTGCACTTAAACTCTTTCTCGCCAACAATTGCGAAAAGATGTAGGAATTTAAAGTCGAGGTGGCTTTTCCGTCAGAAAGAGACCTCTGCATGAGGGCTGTCCGAAAGGAAGATCTCATAAAGGGCGGTTTCCTAAATTAATTTTTATAAATGTAGGTTTTATATTACAACACAATTGTGAAAGGTGGTTTCTGTCAGCAACAAAAAAAAAACCCACAAATTACTACCTTTTATGACCTTACTAGCCACGTTCTCATCATCTACCCTTACGTGGATGGTCTGAAAGCAACAAATAATTTCCCCCTCTCCTTTAGCAATGCATAAAACTGCAAAAAGTGTGATATAAAAGGTAGTTATCGGCAAATTATCAATCAACCTGAGGGAGTCACTTTAGATCCAAATTCAAGGGTAGCAAAATAGATAGAAAAACGTCTTAATAGGTATTAATTATTAAGATTTTTAATAAAAGGTAGTAGTTTGCAAAGAGTGTTATACAAAAGGTAGTAGTAGACAAACTTTCCTATATTTTAACGAAACTCAGTTTCATAGATACAACCTAGATCCTCTAGAAAGAACATGTTTACCAATGGGTCGAACTTGCAAGACCTATAGAAAAAATAGCTCCAAAAGGGCCCCACTGCCAAGACCATATGGAAGTTATATAGGCAACCCTATCCCAAGACAAAGAAGACACATGCATTCCTCCCAAGACAAAACACTACCAAAGTAACCTTGGACCACATCAACTTATTCTGCTCCGTCCTCCTAAGGCCCACAAAACATATCTTTAGGGACCCCCATATAGTCTCCGGAAAGTTTGTGCCACTTTCGGTTTGCTTTTGTTGAGCTGGTTCACCACTTACAGAGTCCTAGATGATCTTTGAGGGCGAAAAACGAGCAGAGAAAATAGCTCCCTCGAAGTACTAGCTGCACAACTTCATTCTAACCATTTCCCAACTTTGTATTTCACCCATGGAAATCAGGGAGTAAACTAGGCAAAACTGAAATTTAAACGACAATCCAAGAAGAGGTTCACCTTACGAGAGCTAGCGTCAAGATATGTAAGTTATTTTGATGGAATCTAAAAGTCCAATCCAAATTACATGATTCGAATTGGACTTTCCGGATTCCGGATTGGACTCAATAATTAGGAGTCCAGCCCAATCTGAATTAGTCCAAAATATTTTGGACTGGACTTGAGCTGGGCTCGAAAGGAATCACCAAAGACACAAAGCCTCTGAAACCCAAACAACCACCTCTTTAGGCCCAAACACTGCCTCCTAACTCACAAAATGATCCTTATTCTCTTCACCGATCCTTGAACAAAGGATTCTCATCTCTCGAGCTCAAACCACATGCACAAGATTCGTTTCTTATTTTTGATAAAGAGAAAGTTTTATTAATGGTATGAGAAACAGAAGTCCTCAAAAGGAGGCTATTTACAAATCAGCCCAATGAAGCATAATCTGTGTAAGAGGATAGCTACAAAAACACCCAAGCACCTTTAGTCCACAAAGAAGCTAAATAGACAACTCTGTCCCACAACGCATCCGCTGACATAGAACTACCAGTGAAGACCCAAGCATTTCTCTCTAGTCAGATGAACCAAAGTAATGCAAAGATAGCACTCTTCCACAGCAGCTTCTTCTCCTTTCTCCACCCAAGCCCTGCCTTGCTTGCCACATGCACAAGATTCTTAACAGAGACGTAGAAACAAGAATTACTAGACAACCACAACAAACTAGAGCACTACCCCTAAAGAAGAATATGCTGTCTTACACCAAAATAAAATCTGATGGACAACTATAAGGTAACAGGATCCCAGCTAAATTATCACACACCGAGCTGAAGTATAGAAACTATTCAAAGTATAAATACAGAAGATTCTAGATTTGCCCAATTAAAATTAGACTCTCACTAAACCTCCCTAAATCTGAAACTTCTCCAGTTATCCAAATGAACAAAATCGTGTTATCTACACCATACGAAAGTTAGACAACCACCCTTCCTCCTCTATCGCCCAACAACTATTCAAATCGCTTAAGAGCATACAACTCACATCCCCTCCGTGTATAGGGCAATAAGTAATAAACAAAAACATACCAGTATCTTTACTCTTCCAAGGATTAAACCTATTCCTAGGTTGCCCATTTATAATAAAAAATGAAAACAAGCCCATGATGGGGAACCCTGAATCCACTTCCCCCATTCTACACCGTAAGGCCTTAAGCCTTTATACTGGAACTCTATCCATGAAACTCATGCTGAACCTTCTCCAGTTATCCAAAATGAACAAAATAGTGTCATCTACACTATACAAATGTGAGACACCCAGACAGCCACCCTTCCTCCTCAGTGGCTCAACCATTCTTGAAGTCTCTTGAGAGCACACAACTCCCGTCCACTGCGTGTATAGGGCAATAAGTAAACTATGCAAACGTATCTGTATCTTGACCCTTCCAAAGGACTTCACTTATTCCTAGGTTGCCCATCTATAGAAATTGAAAACAAGTCCATTATGGGAATCCCCGACTGCCCTTTCTCCATTTACACCGTAAAGCTTTTATACTGGAACTCTATCCATGAAACTCATGTTAAGTAGAATTGGCCTTCACAAAATGTACCTTGAAACAGAGCGTTTGTGGCCTCGCTTAATAACATCATCCAAAACCTCATTTACAAACAAACTTCTATCCCTTATCTACCTTCTGCTACTACCGCCCTCCCCCCCCCCCCGCCCGCGCCTCAATAAAATTATAAAAACAAAGAAAGAAGAATACAAAAACATTAGCAGTTTACTCCAAAAAATGGTACGTATTAGACAGCAAAGCACCAGATAGCACTCTAATCAAACGTTTATATACACTAATATTGACACCGATAGTCCTCGACCTCGACTTGCGGAGTAATCAAAAATGATTTTTGGCACTTAAGTAACACAACGAGAATCATGGTATTAACAATCACCCATGTTCTTACAGAGCTCCTCAAAACCTTCATTGACCCCTAGCTCTCAGAGAGCAACCGTGATGCCATTAGGCCCTATATCTCATATATATCTATATCATATATAACCTTCTTAAGTTTTATCTTTCTCCTCCAAACACCTTCACCCACAATTTCCCGCACTCAGATCCAAACCCAAGCATTACAACCTAGGCCTTCCAACACTGAATCCATCATCATTTCATCTTTCCCTTGAAACTATGATGAGAAATTCTCGAGACCAAAAGGCGTATTACCACAGTGGTGTCTTAGTAATGACAGAACAATAACCCAACACAGCTCTAGGCACCAACTCTACACATCCTTACAAAGGTGATAATCTAGAAGCCAGAGCCCACTTTCCTACTCATTGAACTTCAGCTTCTTAGAGAAGTTCCTAATGTTCATTCTCATAAGCGAGGTTCCCAATGAAACATACAGAGAGGACCTAGAGACGATTGGGATTAAAGGTCATAAAGGCATACCGCAATATGTGTTCAAGGATGAATCCCCAATTATATAAATGTATATATATATATAAGACGGACCATAATCCATCTCCAATTCACCAGTGACTATCACCAGTTCCAGCATGCTCTCCTATATAAAGCAGTTACAGTATCTCAATCTTTAAAATGAGCTTGTCTCTAAGTCTCAAAAGGTAGGAGTAACTGGGAGTTGCGCGTTGTTGTTATATTGTATAATATACTCAACTCAATGCATAATATATACATCCTAAATATGCAACTTCGTCTAAATATGCATTTACTAGGAGGGGGGGGGGGGAGTCTGTGCATGTGACAACTGTAAAGCATTCAAAATTCAACATAGACACATAGGAATCACACAAATTACAGAATTAAAATGTGAAATTTGGATACTCTCAATATCCAGTTTCAACAATTCATTCGCAAGAGAAAAAACAATAGCAATAAAAGACGTTAGAAAATTATAAAATCAAGGCTAGCAAGGGCAGCATGGATTTTGTCCATTGTCCAAACTACTTTGAGGAGTTCTGGAATACCTATTAGATTATGTATAGAGGAGTTTTAGTATTATGATTGAACCCCAAGACATGGTAGAACAAAAGATATCCAGTTCCAGCTTTTCAAGTGCCAAATATTACTCGCCAACATGATCACTTTCTTATGATTAACAGCTTTTTTAGATGTTGACTAAAAACTACTATTGGGCATCTCTGTGTCACCTTTTTAATTTTGTTTTTAAATGACACCTCTCTGTTACCTTGTTCAAAATACAAACCTAATGTTGCTCTAGGAGAACAAATTTCTTTAGATAACATAGGTGTCCAAGCTTTGCTTGACTAATCCCATGGGCTCTGAAGTTAAAGACTAGGAAGACCTCCAGTGGAGAACAATTTAACAGAAACAAAGGAAACCTTTGGAAGCTATGACCAGGACTTTAAGAGCCACTCATCGCACTACCCTTTGAAAGTTCCACAATCTCTGCTCCATTGTTATCTCAAACATTAATAGTGAGCTTACAACCAAATCTGCAAGAACTTCATCGTTTACCATCAACTGCACTCTTGATTTTCAATTCCATCCCCATCAACTATTTAAGAATGTACTCCAAACACCAAAAAGGAGTTAAAAGTTCTATTGTTCTTCCTGAATACCCAGTAAGGATTCATCTAAGTTCAGCTTAGGACCAAGTGTAACATAACCAACATTTGACACAAAATATACAATACTTTTAACATCAGACGGAGGATTCATCTAAGTTCAGCTTAGGACCAAGTGTAACAGAACCAACAATTGACACAAAATATACAATACTTTAAACATCAAACAGACAAAAATTAACCCAATGTGAAGAAATTAAACAGATATAAGAAAACCAAAGCCACACACTTACCCAACATCAGGTTTACTTTTGAACAAAGTATTATCAGGCAATGCACTAATCCGAAAGAACGGACCCAAGATGCTCGTCACCTCCATAGCGCGGCCAGTCACATATTCACCCGGTGGCATCCACCACTTATGAGTCACCAACGATTTCGCCCCAGCAGGGAAATTAATTAAATACAACAAAGCCCTCAAGGGTTGCTGAAAATTCCCCAATGCTGATTCCCTCAACACCTTTTCCCTCAAATTATCAAACAAATACTTATAAATCGGGTCCAAACTATCGAAATCGCCATCCCTAAAAAACTCATCCAAAAACCCAGGTGGACTTGTAATCCCACTACTACTCCCCCCATCACCTCCAAACCCAACTAGTGTCCCTCCAACCTCAGAATAAATTAAGGGCAATAAAGGGTGTTCCTTTTTCTCAACTGGATGATAAGTAACACTAACATTATTACCATCTGAACTAGGGAACATATCAGGATTACCCAGATGAATTCTACAATAAGAAACTGCCAATTTCTTTGCTTGTTGAACAACTAATTCCATTTCTGACCTCAAAATCTTATCTTTCATAGAAGTAATCTTCTTACCTTCATCATAAGCACGGCGATAACATCCAACCAAATACGAAAAGGGCGGTTCGGCATTCGGAAACTCATTTGATAACCGATCAATCAAAACCCTTTCCATTATATCCCTTGAAAGTTGCAATTCTTTGCCCTCACTAAGAATTTCAGCTGCTGTTAATTCCAAATACACTACACGAGAATCTGATTCCATTGAATCAATTAGAGTGACCAGAAATATTTTCCTTAAAATTATGTCCTCAATTTCGGATGGTGACCTTTTGGGTTTCTGGGTCGCCATGATTACTGAGAAATCTTATTCAATAGTAACAATAACCTAATAAAGATCAAAACTTTATCTGGGTTGGAAATAAAAATTAGGGATTTTAGTGAATTGGTGAGGGAAACTAGAAGATAGAATTTGTTGAGAAAGAGATGAACTTTGACTGAATTTTGATAATTTAATGAGTGATTGAGTGAGAGAGAGAAATTAGAAGCAATTTAGGATTGGAAAAGCTGGGGTTTTATGGATAATCCTTGGCTTGAAGGACTGTGAAAATTGGCATATTTGAGTGAGATATGAAAAGAGTTCTAACAGCAAGAAACTTCTGCCAATTTGGTGAAGAGCGACGAAAGAGCAAGAAATAAAGACCGACTTCCATGGTTCCATTGATATAATTTTTGGTTTCTCATACTTCTCAAACAAAAAAAATAATAAAAAATTAATTTATGATTGTTTTCTGGTAAAGTATATTAATTTTCCACTCTCTTAAATTATTTGTTATGTTTTACAGTTTTAGTATCTCAATATTTTGATTTTTTTGTTTTTGTTTTGAGTGATCAATACTTTGATTATTAATCCGGACTTACGAGTTACGTCCACATTCAAAATTAATTATGAGTGAGAACTCATAATTTTTAAGGGAAAATTTTTAGTATATATGGGTAATTGAAATGAACTTTTTTTAACTTAATTAAATTGTAATTTTTTTTATTTGCAAAAATAAATAAAAAGATAGATGACTTTTTTGTCATAAGGTAAGAAGGGAGAAGGAGATTAGGAGGTCATTCTCTCCCGATACATCCTTATAGAGATTTTGCTAAATGATTACGAATTGTAGGAAGTTTTAAAAGTTTCATTATCGCACTGACCGAAATTGGTCATTCATGCCTGACCTCCGATCTCGACACCCGAACCTGCACAATTGGTTCACCCAAGAGTCACTCATTTCCACTAAGGACATGTTGGACCATGATTGGATTGATAGTCGCAAACCTGAGAGAGCGATCAAAATTAATTTTCACATTGCCTATTAAAGGTGTACTCCACCGGACAAGATGGCTTGATGGAACTTTGGGGGAAGAAGATGGACAATCCGGGGTGGGATCAAAAAGCGGCGGTTCTTGTATTTGCCGCCACTCAAATTCAGCTGCTTTCGCTCTCAACTAGCAACCTACAATATTGATGTGGTGTTTGCTGGTAAGCAATGATGATTACAATGTAATCTACCATTTTATAGAGTAAACGTAGGTAAAAAAGGAAGGAGGAGGAAGAGAAAAATGAGATTTGGGAGTTTGATTGCATCATCCAATGTAATCATCTTTACATGATCTAAATCAGAACAACTATGATTACAATGGATGTTGTAATCAAATTCACTATTTCCATGTTTCTCCTCCCCCTCCTTCCTTTTCCAACCCACATTTACCCTATAAAATAGTGTATTACATTGTAATACCATTACATTTAAGTAAACGAGTCCTGAGTGTTTCATTGTTGAAAACTACTTTGTGTTACACTCTGTGGAGAACCATAGCCTTGGCGCAAGAGACAGAAGTGGAGTAACATACTTAAAAATTTTGAGGTGTCGCACCTTGACCTTTCAAAATATGAGACATGTAATCTTCACATGTTCACTCCTTGCACAACTCGTGAATAGTGTGAATCTGAGTTTCCCCCCAAAGACTATTTGTTTACCCTACCACTGTTGTTGCTTGGTATTAAACTATCAATCTGTTAATTTGGATCGGCAAGGTCAGTATCATTATCTTTAATGGGTCCCTTCTCACCATAGGACCTCTATGGATAAGTAGGTAACTAAATCCTTGAGTTGGTTCAACCAAATAATTGAGTACATATATGTGAGGATCTAGTATTTTGATGGCTCATTATTAATGATCACTAGAACACACTCTTAGCTTGGTCATAATACCAATTATAGTATCAGTTAAAACATAGCTAATAGTTTAGTTATACCTAATTCTGACTCATTACTATCATTATTAGGAAAGTGATATGAAAATAATCCCAAATTTCACCGTTTCCATGAAAATAATCCTAAGTTGAGAAATACACAAAAATAATCTGAAGTTGCAAATTTTGTCACAAAAATAGTCTTGTTCTACAGCGTTAAATCCCATTAAACATTGATGACGTGGCACCATTAAATGTCAATCTTTGTTTTGCAGCCCCTCAACCAATTTTTCGAAGACTCTATGTCTCTCCTCCCTCTTCATTCAATTGCAGAACCTCCTTCTTTCAACTCCTACACTAATCAAATTTGCAGCCCCTCCTCTCCTATTCCAGACTCTTGCTGTAAGAACTCTCGCCTTTTCGGCTCCTAGAACGAAATATTCTTTGTTAGAATTAATGGTTCTTAAATAATACGTCATATGCGATTTAAAATTAATTATAATGGGAATAACAATTTGCAAGTAATGAAGCCGCCACCAATTTTTAGGCAACAATTGGAAACCATCAAAAAGTGCACCCAATTCCTATTGGGAATTGACTCATACCCAAGGGGCTAAATATTGAGTTCGGGGGTGTAGGTACGAAATAAACAAAACGAATCTCATCTAAATCGCCCGAATTAACGGCCTCTGCTAAGCCTATCCATGTCAAATATTTATCTATGCTATATGGTTCCATACAAATCCGGTCGTCCAAGATCCTAAATTAACTAGGTGGGTTAAAGACAACCAAATTACCTATGTTATTGCTTTGCACAATTTATATCCAATTTGCATGCATACTATTAACAAGCACAAATAAGAGATAAGAGCAATAATTTAACGCTCAAACCTACCGCACTTTGCTAAACGCGCCAAGTATTGCATATGCACATCAATAAATTTGTTAGTAACTTCAATAGAAAAACAATGCAAAAATACTAACTTTATGCTAAAATAAACCCAGGAGGTTGCTACATGCATGCACAAACGATAAAAAAGATGCAAACTTGCATAAACTAATAAAAAGATGCAAACTTTAAATAAACTAATCATGCATAATTATTTACAAGGATCTAAGCATGCAGAATTATTCAATCATAATCAAAAGCTAGATAAAACATGATTATAAACAATAAATAAGAGATTTAATAAAGGATTTAGGCCCTCAAGATGGTTAACCTGGACGTTCTATTCGAACGGGACTAGTAGAATTGGAATTGCTCTTCAATCTTGGGTGCTAGGTTGGGTGCAATGGCTTACTTGAGTCTTCAAAATCTGAATTCTCTATGACTTTGGGGGATTTGTGCTCTCAATTGCTCTCAAAAATATAAACTGACCAACCTCCCTCAAAAGAGGGTGAAATGGAGTATTTATAGAGTTAGGGGACGGAATTAGGGGCTTAGGGCTGCAAACCAAAGCCGAAACTCGGCCCAGCCAAAAAACAGGCCCAGCGGCCAGCCGGAAGGCAGCTGAGGCCCAGCGGCTACAGCTGGGGCTCAGCAGCTGCAGCTGGGGCTCAGCGGCTGCCTTGATGGCCCCCGCTGTCACGCGTGTGCCGCCGGATTGACAGCGTCAGCCGCTCGACCTGGAGGCGCGCGCGTGGCTAGGGTTTTTTGACTTTTTGTGCTCAGTAAATTACGAAATTGCCCTTGCGCTGACCCAAGGGGTCGGGATTGAGCGATTTTGACCCAAATATTTAAGACGCGATATCTCTTATTCCGGGAACCTAATTGAGGCAAGGTCAAAGGCGTTGGAATCCTTATAACAAGGGTTATCCAAAGACTGCGGTTTCAAGGAATTGTCTAGATTTCCGAGCAATGTCCTTTTCTACTTACGTCCATGTTAATCCATTACCATCATCATCGGGCGTTGCGGTGCCAGGGGATGAGAACCGATTAGGGTGTCTACAGAAGCCCCAACTTTGGCTTAGCTTGTGAAAGCGAAGGTCAAAGTATTTGCTAAAAATGCCTTCAGTGTGTTTTTTTGAAAATGCTTTATGTTAGAGAAAAAGATAAAAAGGTAGAATCCTGACCGCCTATGGTCAGGGTTACCTGCTTTGCGAGTGCCAACGCGATGCTAATTTTAATAGCCTCGTCGTCAAAGAGCGTTGTGTAGCTCTGCATTGCGGGTGCCAACGTGATGTTAATTTTAATAGCCTCAACGTCAAAGAGCGTTACGTAGCTCTGCTTTGCGGGTGCCAATGTGACGCTAATTTTAATAGCCTCTACGTCAAAGAGCGTTGCGTAGCTCTGCTTTAGTAATGTCTGTGTCTTGGAAAATTGTGCTTGCGAAAATATTGGATAAAGTACTATTGCTTGCGAAAAGTAGAGAATATGCCTGTGCCTGCGAAAAAATAGATAATACCGGGTCCCTAAGATAAGAAACCGTGTTGCGGGGGCAAAAGAGTCATTTTGGGTGATGTGCCCGTATCTCTCGGGCTTCCAACGGTCAACAAGTGCAATCCCACACGGAATTTGAACTTGCGGGCCCGCCCAGTGAGAGGCGGAAGAGAAAATGGGTCCAGCGGCCACGGGCAGGGCCGCTGAGGGCTGGGCGGCCTTATCGGGCCCGCTCAGCGGCTCAACAAGCGTCGCGGAGGTGCTGAGGTCTGCCGCCGGGACCAGCGGCTGGGCCGCTGAGCTTGGGCGGCCATGAACCGGGCCGCTGGGCCGGTTTAGAGGCACGGTTTTGGGTTTAATTGGGAGAGAGCCGAATTTTGGGTCATTTCTTCCCCAAAACTTCGAGACTCTCTCTCTCTACCTCCGTTGTTGCCCAATCTTTATTTCTTGCTCAAATTTGCTCCTTTTTGCTTGCATTCGCTTGCTTTTACATAATCTTTGCATAATTTGAAGTTTATACATAATCTTTGCATAATTTGAAGTTTATTTGTGATTTCTCACAAATATGGGGTGAATTTGAGAGTGGGTTTTTGAAACCCTTGGAGAGAGAAAATCCAAAATTCTCCATTTTTTCTTGTTTGTTCTTGCTAGCTTGTTCATCCTTCTTTTATGGCTCCAAAATTGGGAAAGAAGAGGAGTAGGAAGACCGAGGTGGGAGAAGAGGTCGAGGAAATCGACATCTTCACCAAGGCTTTTCCATCTCATGCGAAGCCTTCAAAGAGGAAGCCTAATGTGGCTTTTCCTCAAGATCGATACACCCGGTCGAATAGGATGCCCGACATTGTTTGGGATCGATCGGAGTTGCTTTTCCGACCGACGACTCATTTGAGTTCTCGGGCTTCCAAGTTTTTTGTAAGTCCTTAAACTATTGAATTCATAGTTTTATGTATTGAATTTAAGTTTATATGCTTGCCTTGAATAGAATTTGTATAGAATTGTATGCAATTGTCAAGTTTGTAGCGCATGTGATCTTGCACGACTTGAACAAACTTAGAAACATGCCTAGGATTGAACATTTGGTTGAAATGCGAACCTAAGAGGTTGCAAACTTGATCATAGGAACCCGATGGGAAATTGAAGGCCCATGGAAACTATGGCTCTTCTGTTAAGCTTTACAAAAGCTTGCCCAAAGAGGTGCAAGATGCGGTTTCGAACGCGGGGTTTGGGCCCCTTTTGAAAGCGACGGACTCGGTTGAGCGAGTCAAGAGGTGTATTGTTCGCTTTTCTTTTGAGCATTTTTGGGACACCACCAATACGTTCCATTTACCTAATGGGGAAATGATGATTACTCCTTTGGAGTTTGCTATGTTGACCGGGGTACCTTGCGTGGGTACGCCCATTGTTTATGACGTTTCCATTTGGAAACGTAAGGCGGAGATGGTGGAGCTCTTTAGTCCTTGGGGGAACACTTGGGGTCACCACTACCATTCTTATAGTGAGCTCTTTACTGCTTTAAAAGACCCGAGGTATAAGAGGAATACCTCAGTGGAGCAAAAGGCGAAGATGTTTATCGGCTACTTCTTTGTCACCACTATCTTTAGTGACAAGGGGAGCGCATTCATGCCATCTACCTCCCGAGCCTGCTGGACTGGGAGAGAGTGAGAGAGTACAACTGGGGGTTGCCGGGCTACGCCAACCTCTTGAGATGCATGTGGTACGCCTGCCGCGTGAATGACGAGGGGTACAAGCAGTCGACTCTTCCTCCCGTGAGCTTATGCGACTTTTGGAAGGTGTTGCAGGTGCGTTTTCTTTTTGTATTTGCTTTTCGTGATGTGCATGATGTAAGTGTGCGGTGCTTAATTTCATGTTTTGATGTAGCCTTGGTTTTTTGAGCATTTCCTCGACATGGCACCTACGGGCTGGGTCTTGGACTTCCCGGTTTGTAGGGCATGGCGTCATAGGGGTCCTGCGCCCCTGTATAATCTCCAGTAGTATAGGGAGGCCCCCTTGCGCATGGACCGACACAAGGTAAAAATGAACGTAATATATGCTTTTGTTATATGGATTGCATGGATTGTATTTCTTGATGTGGAAATATCTTATGTTGCATGCTTGTGTAGATTGATTACTTCCCTTGGGCGAAGTATCATGGGTCGTCTCCGGACGCCATCCTAGCTTCTAGGGCGGTGGACCGTCAGAGGATCCTGATTGCGGGTCCGTTCTCCTTCGAGTGGTATCTAGGGGAGCGGATCTTCCGTCAGGTTTATCCCGATCTTGAGGGTCCGAGGATTCCTTTGGATCCTCCCTCGACCATGTTCTTGATGAGGTGCTTGTCTCACGAGCAGGTTGCGGAGGCCATGGTGGGCTCGGATGCTATGCGGTATTTGAGGGAGCCCGCGGAGGACCTTGCGGGGCACTATGAGCAGTTCCGCCGTGATCGCCTCATGCCTTCATTTATGGGCTTGAAGGCAAGAATTTATGCTTGATATTCTATGCCTTTGTTATCTTGTTGGATGCTAACTTACTTTGCTTTGTAGGAGCCTCGGGTTGATGACACCGAGGTGGATATCTCGGACATGCGGGTCCGAGGCCAGGATTATGGCGAGGAGTGCTGGAGAGAAATCCCTATGACGGAGGACCTTGATGAGGACATTCAGGGTCTTCTTCTTCCCGTTGGGCATCTAGGGGTAATTATGTAATTTTACCAAAATGTACAACGCCTTATTGTATCATACGCTTGTACTAACTTTTCTTTTTGCAGCTTGATCATGAGCAGACTGGGAGGATCTTCAAGATGATGCATGCCATGAAGTTTTGGATATCCCGTGCTCTCTCGAAGGGTACTTGCTCAAGAGCTGATTTGGACAAGGTAAGTTTGATTTTGCATTTTCAAAGTTGCATGCTTTGAGAAATGTATTTTATATTTTGTGGGCTGCAGGTTGAGTATCGTCGGCCTCTTCCTCGTCGGTCACGACAGGTAGTGTTGTCGGATGATAAGGGTGTGAGCTCTCCTGAGCGTAGTCCTTCGCGCGAGAGGAGCCCTCGGAGGGAGAGTCCTAGGAGAGAGAGGGTACCTGTACATCGGACGGACCGTCCTGGTGGGAGTAGGATGACTCCGTATATGGAGTCTGCCCCTATGCCTATGCCGATGTATCCTTCTTATCCCGGGTATGCGGGGTATCCTTCGTATGGCCTTCTTTACTACCAGCCCCGGTTCCTGCTCCGGTTCCTGCTCCTATGATGCCTACCATGCCTCCTCGTTCTTCGTGGGGGTATGATTCAAGTTATGCCGGGGAAGGGAGTTCATACCAGGAGCCTGCCCGACATTCTTCCTTCGACCCTCACCAGGTCGTGGCCTCGATTTTCGGTGATGAGGCGCGGAGGTCGGAGGAGCACTTTGAGGTGCCCCGTACGGATGGTGATGCGGGTGATGATTTTTATGATAATGTATTTGTGTGAAATACATTCTGAACATTTGTATTGAACAAACATTCGGACTTTGCTTGTAAATATTGTTTGCTTATTTATTGGTCCCTGCACATAGTTAGGCTAATGCAAATGCACACGTAGTCAAGCAAAAACGCAAGTAATAGCCATTTAGTAAAGTATGGTACAACCAAAAAAAGAGTTAAAATTGGGTGTACCCTATCCCTCCTAAAAAAATGAAAAAAGAAAGGGGTGAAAAAATAAAATGAAAATAATAAGTAAAAAGGGATTAATAAAAAAGATATAAATAAAAGAAAAGATGATAATCATCCAAAAAGAAATAAGGAAATTGTGGAGTTTCCATTAATATTACGGAAATAATACAAAATAGAAATAATAATGAAAATAGGAAAAAGGGCCATATTTGAGTCCAAATCGGTTAAGGAAAGTGTCCAAAACCGGAGAAATGGGACTTGTCTCGAGAAAAGGGTCCGGCGGCCAAAGGGAGGGGTCCAGCGGCACATGCGGAGCAGCGGGGGCGGAAAGAGGGGCCAGCCGCTGAGCCTGGGCTGCTCTTCGTGCGAGCCCTATATAAGCCTTGAGTTAGTCCGATTTTGGGAAATCACCTTCATAATTTACTTGTAATAGAGAGCTTTTAGAGAGAGAAACCCCCTAATTAATTTAGATTTCAGCCATGACAAGCTTTGATGTGAAATTTGACAAGTGGTTACAATCCATGACCCCCAAAGAGAGGATGCATGAGACTTGTGTCTTTCCACTTGAATGCTCTCTTCCACTTGAAGCAAGTTCAAATTGTACGGAATCTCCTTGAGGCCGCCATCGAGTTTTGGGATGACAAATTTCATGTCTTTCGATTTGGGTACAATGAATTATTCCTTCTCCCTGAAGAATTTGCCGCTATCCTTGGATTTCCTGATGACCAAGCTCCCGCCACTCCATGGCTTGGGGCAAACCTTGAAGGCTACTATAAAAGGTATCTTGGCCTATCACCAACACAAGCCTCCTCCGTTGCTAGGAGTGGTGAGTTAGACCTCAATGGTGTGATTGATAACTTCTTCTCCAAGGTAAGGGATAACCATGATGTGATGAGTGAGACTTATTATAAACGCGCTTTTATTTTATGTCTCTTGCATAGGTACCTCTTTGTTGGTAGAGGTAATAATGGTAAAACTAGTATGCTCAGAATTGTTGAACAAATTCAAAACGATTTTACCCCTATGTCTCATGTTCTTGGTGAAACCTTAATTTGCTTGGACCGCAAGAAGCAAGAACCATCGCTTGCTGGATGGACGGCAAGCCCTGTTCTTCTTCAAGTGAGTGCTTGAATAATTTGCTTTGAATGATTTTGGTTAATAAAGTTTGAATCTTTGATGGATGTTTAACTTTATGTGAATTGCCCTTTTCTGTAGATATGGCTTCTTGAGCATATGTGCTTCATTGAGAGGCCCGTTAATGCGCTCAAATATCAACCGAATTTCGGCACGCCAGAGGCTATATTATGAATCCACCATTGATGAGTGGCGCGGGTACCTTAAAGCACGCCCCTTGCTACGATGGACCGTTAAGTGGTGGGGTCTAAAATCCGCAATCGGATGTAGCAAGAAAACGGGATATTACCAAGTCCTTGGCCTTCATAATTCAACCTACATATTTCCTAGCCGTATTATGCGGCAATATGGGAAACGCCAAATTATCCCACAAAAGGATAGTGTTGCTCCTACCACGTGGGTCCTGACAATTAGTATGGTAAGATCATGGGAATGTGCCTGGGATCGTCGTTCCAAATGGACTATTCCTCATGTCAAGGCACCTACGGTCATATCTTCGGCCTATGAGGCTTGGATGGATTGCAAGACCGCGGAGGGTCGTCGTGCATGTAGGAAATCCGAACAAGACGATCTTAAGGCCCAATCGGTCAAAGCTAGCTTAAGACTCTCAAACCCTAATGACCTGAAGGGGAAGGGTAAGAAAAAGGGAGTTAAGCATGTGAGAGGCATCCTCAACCCAAAGGCCAAGAAAGCTTTGGAAAAAATTACTACCAAGCCGCAAGTGGAGCCCCAAATCCGGGCCAATGATCATGAGGCGTCTTCAAGCACACCTCTAATGGAGGTTGAAGAAGAAGAGCCCATAGTTCGGGAGAGATGGGCTCCCAAGGAACGCGAAGTGAAAGGCCCAAAAGCGGATGAGTCTATGGAGGATGTGGGCCCTACTACCGAAGCTACGGAGTAGTCCATTAAAGAAAATACTCTTTTGGAGCATGTCTAGCTTAGAATTGCCTTTTACTTTACTTTAAATTCAATAAGGGTGATGTGCCCCTTTTTAGACTTAGATTTAAATTGTTTTGCCTTATTATTTTGGAATTGCCAAGTCTTTGTAATGGAGTTTATTATTATTTATGGAGACATGCTCACTTTGTTTTAATATTGCAACTTGATTTTTATTATTACTATTTTAACAACTTTTGAATGCGAAAATAATGAAGGGGCCGGGCCCAATTGCAATTGGGTTGTCCTACGTATCCTTTTAGGGGAATCAGGCTGCTCGTAGTTCTTATCCGTGCGTTTTTTAACACTAAATCCCCTTCTTTTTTTTTTTTTTTTTTCGGGATTACGTAGCCTTATGTGGGCCTCTCAAAAGTGCTATATTGGGTGTCTTGCCTAGGCATAGAACCTCTTTAGTTGATCCATGTTTATCCATTGACTAAACTCAATCCCGTCTGAGTCCGCCAATCTTGCAGCTCCACCAGTTAGGATCTTTGTAATGAGAAAAGGACATGACCAGTTGGGCCTAAACTTGCCTCTTGGGTCAGTGACCTTGGCCCTTACTTCTTTAAGCACTAGATCTCCAACTTTGAGGTCCCTCATTTTGAGCCTTTGGTTGAAATGCTTTGTTAGCCTCTTTTGATAGATTCTCACATTGTGCAAAGCTTGCGACATTTTTTCATCTAGTAACACTAATTGGTCATAGCGGGCTTGGACCCAATCCACTTCTGGAATTTGACTTTCCAAGACGATCCGTAGAGATGGGACCTCTAACTCAATCGGTAACACGACTTCCCTTACATAGACTAGGGAGTACGGTGTTGCTCCCGTCGATGCACGAATAGATGTCCTATAACCCCAAAGTACGAATGGAAACTTGTCGGGCCAGTCGTAATAATTTTCGGACATTCTTTCGATGATCTTCTTAATATTCTTGTTAGCCGCTTCTACTGCACCGTTTGTTTGCGGTCTGTAAGGAGATGATTTCCGATGTTGGATCTTGAACTGGGCTAGAAGATCAATTACTTCTTTCATGAAGTGTGACCCGTTATCGCTAATTATTTCTTGGGGAACCCCGTATCTAGCTATTATATTATTCTTGATCAATTTGACCACATGTTTTGCTTTGAGCTTTGCGAATGATTGCGCCTCCACCCACTTAGTGAAGTAGTCAATTTCCACTAGGATGTATTCATGGCCCCCTTTGCCTGTTGGGGTTATCTTGCCAATGATATCTATTCCCCAAGCGGAGAAAGGCCAAGGTGAGGTGAAAGTATATAACGGGCTTGGTGACATGTGTTGTAGATTTGCGTGTGTCTGACACTGTGTGCATCTTTTGACAAATTCACAACAGTCTTTTTCCATTGGGGTCCAATAATAACCAAATCTTACTATCTTCCTGGATAACATCATACCGCTCATGTGTGGTCCACAGACTCCTCCATGTACGTCTCTTAAGACCTTATGGGCCATTTCGATGCTTAAGCACAAAAGGTTAATCCCGTTTGGGGTTTTCTTGTATATTTGCCCTTGTACCTCTATGAACTGGACCGCGAGCCTTCTAAGCGCTTTTTGGGCTCTAGGACTAGAATCAGGAGGGTAAACCTGATGAATGAGTAGATTCTTTATATCGGTGTACCATTCATCTTTTTCGTCGTGGAACACTTCCAGAGCGTCGCAATACGAAGGTTCGGACCTTCTTTGTACACAAACGGGCATCATTCGAATGGTCTCGGGTATCTTGATCATGCTTGCTAATTTGGCCAAGGCATCGGGCAAGGCATCTGCAAATTGATTATCTTCTCGTGGAAGGTACGTAAAGTGTATTTGGTTGAAATACACTATGATTTTATCTAAGTATTCCTGGTAGAGTGCCAAGGATTCACTTTTGACTTTCTATACTTTGGAGATTTGGTTGATTATAAGCGACGAGTCACCATAGACTCGAAGCGTCTTAATGCCAAGGCTTATGGAGGATTGCAATCCTATTATGCAAGCTTCATACTCCGCGCCATTGTTGGTGACTTCGTGGTCTAACTTGACCGAAATAGGTGTATGTGCACCATCAGGGGACACTATTAGTACTCCCACTCCAAAACCCTTTTGGTTAGATGCTCCATCGAAATAAAGTTGCCAGGTCTCGGTATCTAAGGTCATAACCCCTTCGTCTGGGAAGTGGTAATCTTCTTTGCGATCAGGCTCATCTATAGCTTGGTCAGCTAGGTATTCCGAGATAGCATGTCCTTTGATGGCTTTGTTGGTGTTCAAATTTGAGGTCGAACTCTAATAGGAGGACGGTCGATATGGCTATTCTACCATTTAGTATGGGCTTTTCGAATATATACTTTAAAGGATTTTCTCTTGATCTTATATGGATCGTATGCTGGAGCATGTAATGTTGTAGTTTCTTGGTCGTCGCGACCAAGGCTAGGCATATTTTTTCTAGAGACAAATAGCGGGTCTCGTATTCTAGAAACTTCTTGCTAACATAGTAGATGGCCTTTTCTTCCTTGTTTATTTCTTGGGCTAACATGACCCCCATTGACGTTTCTGTGACAGTAAGGTAGAGGATTAGAGGCATGCCTGGAGTGGGCGGTACTAGCATGGGTGGTTCGGACAGATAGGCCTTAATTTTCTCAAAGACTTTTTGGCATTGTTCGTCCCATTCCGTTTTTCCTCTTTTTTGAGCTTTTTGAATATAGGCTCGCAGGTGATAGTTAACTTGGAAATGAACCTGCTAATGTATTGGATCCTCCCCAATAAACCCTTGATTTCTTTTTCTGTTTTTGGTGGGGGCATATCTATTATGGCCTTGATCTTAGATGGATCAATCTCTATACCTCTGGTGCTTATGACGAATCCTAAAAGTTCACCAGATGTAACTCCAAATGCACACTTTTTGGGATTGAGCCTCATGTTGTACTTCCTAAGCCTATCGAAGAACTTTTGAAGTGAGGGTACGTGCCCTTCTCTCTCTTTGGACTTTATGATCATGTCATCTACGTAAACTTCGGTCTCCTTATGCATCATATCGTGGAGCAGGGTTGTCGCGGTTCTTTGATATGTAGCCCCTGCGTTCTTAAGCCCGAACGACATTATAGTATAGCAATAAGTGCCACATTGTGTGATGAAAGTGGTTTTCTCTTCATCCTCTTTGGCCATCAGGACCTGGTTATATCCTGGGTACCCGTCCATGAATGATCGGAGGGCATGTCTTGCGGTATTGTCTACTAGAACATCTATGTGGGGTAACGGAAAGTTGTCTTTCGGACTTGCTTTGTCTAGGTCCCTAAAATCCACACACATTCGCACTCGTCCGTCCTTTTTTGGGACTGGGACGATGTTGGCTACCCAATCGGGGTAATTGGCCACTCTTATGAAGCCTGCATCAAGTTGTTTTTGGACCTCCTCTTTGATCTTGAGAGCCCATTCTGGTTTCATTCTCCTTAACTTTTGTTTGACTGGTTTGCAGTCGGGCTTTAATGGGATGGTATGCTGGGCAATGTTGCGGTCTATGCCGGGCATGTCCTTGTAGGAACAGGCGAAAACATCCGTATAATTCTTTAGGAGTGTTACAAATTGTTCGCGTTCATTATAAGTTAAAGACAAGTCTATTTGCACATGGCAAGGCTCATCATTAGTTGCAATATTTATTATCTCTGTTTCTTCGACTATTGAAGTCTTTTGTTCATGTTCAATTAATGCTTTAATGACTTCTTTTGGCAATTCCGTTATGTCTTCTGAATTATAAGCAATAAGGCAATCCGAGTAGCCAAAATCGACACTCATAACATTAATAGAAGCGGACAATACATCAATGAGGTCGTCACTAGCGACCTTAGTAGCAAAAGAAGTAGACTGGGGTGGACTACCCAACACTTCTAGGATAACAGACTCGGAATCATACTCAGACTCGGAATCAGACTTAGAATCAGAATTGGGCATTTCTGAAGGACCATTGCGATTCGTGAACTTGTACTGGGCTCCCTTGACTGGAGTCCACTTCATCTCGTGCTTCCAGGTGGCGCGGTCGGGCTCGATTTGGGCGATCAGCTTGGTCGGGTTGAAGCCTTTATTAAAAAAGCACAGTAAGGGGAAGTTTGTTTGTTTCCTCGTCGTATTGGCGACGTTCTTCGCCAAATAGTAGCCCAAAGTCATTGGGTGCCATGTCATTAGCCTAGTCTTTAGTGGATTGGTCCTCTTTGAGAGGTAGTGGGGCATCTTCATTCATAGTGAAGCAGTCTTGAAATGCCTCAAGGCCCGGAACTAGAACTCCGTTGGTCGTATAGGGTTCTGGGAATCCATAATAGGGATATGGATTGCGCTCTTGGAGGAATTGCCCATTTAGAGTTATAGGATAAGGATCCATGTTATGAGGGATGGGCTTGTTGGCCGCGGGAGCTCTCTTTCTAGCCACTTCTTTGGATATGTAGGCTCGGATCTCTTGCCTTGTGGGCTTATAGCCTAGCCCAAATAGATCATTTTTTATCTTGGTGTTCCAGAAAGATTGAGCTACCTTGGGGTGAGTACCCAAAGTCGTGCCTGGAAAGTGACCTTGCTTTCTAAGTAGAGCGTTTACATTGAACGTGGGCTCTATTATTTCTATGAAGGCTATCTTCTTGAAGCCCCCATAATTCTTCATCTTGCTCATTATGCTCTATCTTTAGGACTGGAGCTTTTTCTATCTGGGCCACCATAGTGTCAGCACAGACTTCCAGCGTGGATCTTGCTAGGGATAGCTTTACCTTTTGGTGAAGGGTTGAGGCTACAACATTTAGCCCATGCATCCAAGGTCTTCCTGAAAGTAGGTTGAAGGTGGCTGGATTATCGATGACGTGAAATTGGACCATTTTCTCGATGGGCCCAATGTTAATATTCATGGAAAATGCGCCTAAGACGTTCCTTTTGGAATTGTCGTAAGCTCTTAGCCCTTGTGCGGAGTGCGCGAGATTGTTGCAATCTATTTTGAGGTGTTCAGTAGTCCTCAAGGGGCATACATTTACAACAGAGCCATTGTCAACCAGAGTCATGGGGACTTGTCTTTGTCTACAAATTACAGTCAGATAGAGAGCTTTGTTGTGGTGGATGCCTTCTGGTGGAATATCCTTGTTAAAAAAGGTGACGGGTGTGGATGACTTTCCTTGGACCAGGAGATTAACCACATCCTCGGGAGTAGCATTTGGAGAAATGGTGGTTGCGTTCAAGGCTTCTAGTACAACCCTTCTATGAGTGATAGAAGTGGTCAACAATTGCCAAATGGATATGTCAGCTCTTGTCCTTTGCAACTGTTTAAGGATGTTGGTTCCATCATCTTCTTTAGGTGCCTCTCTTTGGGTTGGATCCTATTGGGGATTGTTACAGGCTCTATGGGCTGGATTTGAGATGGATCCATGTAAATGTTTTCGGGCTTGAACTGGCATCCTGATCTTGTGAGGTAATTCAGAGCTTTGTCTTATTCGTCTTTCTCATCATCGGAGATGTCATACAAGGCTTTGCCATTTTGTATGTCATGGACTTGGGGAGTTAACACATCTTCAGGATCAGTATAATGTCCATTATCCTCTTCATCACTATCCCAAAGGCCACAAATGTCTAGCGTGGGCCTTGGGCTTGGGTACGGTGGTATGACTTGCCCAATAGGAGTGATTAGATAGGATGGATCAAACCCCTCCTCTATGTCAATGGCAAAAGAATTTCCCAGGGGATTATTATTATTACTGGGCGGCGGTGCGTCCTTAGGCAATGGTATGGTATGTTGCCATTGTTGAATAGATCTTGGATTTTCTCCTTGAGAGTGTAGCACTTTTCGGTGTCGTGTCCACGATCTCTATGGTATTTGCAGAATGCAGACTCATTCCAATATGGCGATCTTTTCTCTACATGTGGATCATGGGTAGGCCCCAATCGGGTGCAAATAGGCTCCTTTGACTAACTTGTCTAGAGCTTTGACATAAGGCATCCCGAGGGGGGTAAACCTTCTTGTACGCCTTTCAGCAATGGCGTTCACTTCATTTCCTCTACTTGTGGAGGCATGATTGGTATTGGTGTATTTCTTATCCTTGTAACCACTTGTGTTGTTATTGTAAATGACTTTGTTCTTCCCTCTTTGAAATTGGTCATCTTCAATGGCCATGCCTACTTCAGTTAATTGGGCATAGGTGGTTATGGGTTGAAATTTCATGTGCTAGCGGTATTCAGATGCCAAATTTTGGACTAGCATTCTAATTTGATCCCTTTCAGATGAGCGATCAATCATTTCAGCAACCTTGGTCCTCCATCTCCTTACGAAGTTGGTGAGTCCTTCTTTGTCACCTTGCTTGGTGATGTCCAATTCTCTCAATGTCATGGGAGGCAAGCCATTGTCAACATATCTCTCTAGGAATAAGGTGGATAAGTCTTCCCACTTCTGCAGCTTTTGAGTGGGTAGTTTAAAGAACCAGGCCCAAACAGCAGGGTCCAAAGTTTGGGGAAAGAGATGAATATGTAACTCTTGCTCAATGCCTCTAAGGCCCAATGCAGTGGTAAAAGCCCTAGTGTGATCTTGTGGATCATCGGTCCCTTTGAATGTGGGAACTTCAGGCATGGAAAACTTAGTGGGCAATTTTCCCTTGATATGGGGAGCATAGCCTTCAGAATTGATGATCATGTCATTAAAGACACGACTCTTGCCTAGAACGGACTCAAGCCTATTCAGCTTAGCTGGGAGTTCTTGGACCTCTTTAGTGGAGGGCTCAGTCTTATCCTCATTCGATTTGGGCTCATATTCGTCCCTAGTTGGGGGATCTTACTTGGCGACACGGGCTTCCTTATCAGTGAATCTAGCATTCATGGCGACCAATTGGGCTAAAAGGTCGTCCATCTTTTGGTCAACAGTTTTCTCAGAATCTCCAGACATGATGGACTTTGGTGAATTAGGTGGCGAGGTATGAGGTGACAATGGCGGTGTGCGAAGGTAATCGAGCCAAATCAGGGCCACGAACTGTGCTTGCGGTGAAGGTTTGAACGACAACTTACGGATCAATCTCTTGTTGGACTCGTCTCTCTCCCACTTCCTAGGACCGTGATCTTTACTCCTACCAATTCTGGACATAAAAAAGGCCCGTTTAGGAAAATAAGAAACAAATGGAGAACTCCACAAAAGAAAGGTTTTATTTGAAAAACAAATATGGG
Organism: Tetragonia tetragonoides; assembly: GCA_038025085.1. NCBI lineage: Eukaryota > Viridiplantae > Streptophyta > Magnoliopsida > Caryophyllales > Aizoaceae > Tetragonia > Tetragonia tetragonoides. The sequence continues at coordinate 24,274,980 of CM076139.1, read as the reverse complement.
AAGAGAATCTAGTATTAATCCTCAACATGATGATTTTTAGGAGAGACGCAATTTTATATAAATAGCGTATTCTAGTCAATGATCTTTTCGACTCTATAAAATTAAAAGAAATATACTCTTCACTTGCGTATGGGATATAATTCCCTAATTTAAGAAAGGAAAATATACTATTGGCTTGCATATAGAATAAAGTAAGACTCTTTTTTATTTTGTGAAAGATCATTGAGGGGAATATGTTATTTGCACGCAATCTAATTCATATGGAAAGGAACGCCTTCTTAATATGGTCATTAGCGTCATCAGAGTCATACATGGATTCTATTTCCTAAAAAGGAAAGATCCTAGACTCTATTGTAAACCTGACAAAAAGCACAAGCAAACAAAAGGGAATCCTTCCCCAAACTGGACTGAAGAAAATCCTAAGGGGGATCTAGTCCTAGTATTCTATGGAAACTAATCACATAGCAAGGAAACAATCTATCACAATATAGCAAGTAAATCAATTAGCACCTTTATATGGACTATGGGACTAAATACAATAGCTTGACACAATCTATGGTTGGATAAGGTAATCCAGGATCGGATACGTTTCGTCATCTATGGGATGCATAGTAAAACTAAACGTATCGTTTTACATATCTCGAATGGAGACATGTAAATGCCATGGGGTGGAACACGACTATGTGCAAAGGTAATTCGGACCTAGTGGGTCACCGACCTAAGTCATAGACAATGCTCGAAATGGTAATTCCTGTTTATGGTGTGGTGATGTCTTTCAACATCTTGCGATGATAACGCATGCAATATGAATGATATGGATGCAAAGCAAAGAAAATAAACATATACGGTAATTGAACCAAATAGCTAAAATAAATTATTGACATGGATAGGTGTTCGAATTACACCCTCTTGTTAATTGTACCCAGTGAAGTCGCCACTGTAAGAACCCTCGCCTTTCCGGCGCCTAGAACGAAATATTCTTTGTTGGAATTAATGGTTCTTAAATAATACGTCATATGCGTTTTAAAATTAATTATAATGGGGAATAACAATTTGCAAGTAATGAAGCCGCCACAAATTTTTAGGAAACAATTGAAAAACATCAAAAAGTGAACCCAATTCCTATTGGGAATTGACTCATAACCAAGGGGCTGAATATTGAGTTCGGGGGTGTAGGTACGAAATAAACAAAACGAATCTCATCTAAATCGCCCGAATTAACGGCCTCTACTAAGCATATCCATGTCAAATATTTATCTATGCTATATGGTTCCTGTAAGGACCCAGGATTTTCGTCCAATCCAACGTTATTGGTTTCCACGGTGTATGTCCTTATAGAAAATTTGTAAGCTGGGGGTTTAGATAAGTTCAAGGAACCGTCGAGTTATTAAAGCTTTTGAAAAGACTTGAATTGAATAAAAACCATGAAAGAGGTCATGAATCTGTTATCGGCGTTTTATCGAAGGGACAAACCGAAAGGACAACCCAATAGCGCGATAAGTGAACTAATCATGTTTTTAGAAAGACTCCCGCTCATATAGAACATATGAGTACCCAAGAATAAAGGGTTCGGGGGCGAAGGTATGAGGTGGGAAGGTGTTAGGCACCCAACTCGCCGGTTTATGACGGCCTCTACTAACTCAAGTTTGCTTAATAATTTAAAGACATAATTCCCATGCAAAACAGGATTAACAACCTAGACTTAGACTATTAATTGGTTCACCACATCACAACATTTATTAATGACCCTTATTTAGACATGTATTCGTTTTGACAAGTTGGGCAGCACAACGACTATACAGACAATATTTAGGAAGCGAGAAAAACATGTACTAGCATGATATCTACATTATAACTATTGAAAAATAAACAATTAAGCAATTAATTTAATTTGAGCCCTCAGGAGTTAGTACCTGAACTGTAGGCTATATTTGACAAATATTGCAGAAGACAAGATCTCAAGTTTGGAAGAAAGAGGGGGAAGCTCAGAGTCAATACTACTGAGAATAGAGGTTGTCAACTGTAGACTGTGTGTTTTGAACTGAGGGAGGAGGGTTGCATTTATAGGCGTGGAGGAGTAGGGTTGGACGGTTGAAAAGGAGCTGAAAATCGAGTTGGGCTTGAAAAAAGAGTCGGGCCATAAGCCACGTCAGCACCGCTAGCGGCGCTGACCAATTTTAGTATTCAAAAAAATATGAAAAGACCGTTTTACCCTTGGGCGGTAAAAGACGGTTCTGCCCCTGAATCGCAACTTGGCGAACGGGAGTCGGAAAGGGGCATGAGAGGTGTCGTTGGAAAGCTCTTGAATGGGGATTTTGAATGGGGTTGGAATAAAGGAGTGTTTGGAGGAAAACCTGAGACCTTATCTTAACTATTAAAGCAAAAATAGCGTTCAAGTTTACAAATTACTCCTTTCATCATCGGGCTTTTGCGGAGAAATATGAAGGCGCTTTTTTGGCGTCTACAGAAGCCCCCACTTTGATCGAGCTTGAGTAAAAGCGAAGATCAAAGTATTCCGAATGCGACATGCAGGATGCTGATGTGCACACGGTGTGTGAGGGTGTACAATATGTATGCATATGAAGACAAACTTGAGTTGGGACATGCTCGTAGCGTGCTAAAATTTCATTTATGTGAACACAAGAGAAAATAAAGGTTATGGTAGCAGGATAGAACACCGCTCGTAGATGATCTAAACGTCTGCTGGGGACCTGTATTCAGAGTGAATGAAAAAGTTAGTAATACTTTGAGAATGATCAACGTGGAGTGCTTTGACAAACAGTGACTAAACACCACTCGGCGGGTGTCGAGGTTCCGTTCCGGTACGAGAAACAAAAAAGTCAATGAGACAGCGCGATAAAAAATAACAACTGTAAATGGGAAGTAACGTGAGAGTGAATAGTATAAATGTTTTATCGAGCAAAAAGTGACTGAGAACCACTCGGCGGATGCCGAGATTCCGTCCCTGCACAAGAAACGAAAAGGTCAACGAGCCAGCGCAATCAAATGACGGCTGTAAAATGGTTAAAACATATGAACAGTTTAAATGCAATAGCTTAAGAAATCATTGACTGAAACATATAAAAAATAAATGGATAGTAAAACTGCAACAGTTTAAGCAATCATTGACTGACACATAATAAGTAACCGGGCAAAAGGACAGTTTAACCACAATAGCTTAAGCGATCATTGACTAACCCAAAATTTGTGATCTCGCAGGAGGACAGTTTAACCTCAATAGCTTAAGCGACCATTGATTGACCCCAAAATTTGGTAAGGCCGATAGACTTTTCGGGCTTAAAATAATTTTGGCACTCTGGGCAGTGAGAGTCATCGCTTCATGTATCCGAGTTTCAGTATTTTAGACCAGCAAAATATAATTGGGTTAGTTTTACCTGAAAGTAGTTGGTGCCGTAAAATGGGCCAACTGTCGAATTTGAATTTGTGGGGCAAAGAGTCTTGCTCCCCCGCGCTTGGTACTGATATTCCCCGCGAACGAACTGGAATAACAAATTTTGGACTGGAAAAAGGATCGTGGGACAGCAAGTGAGGCCCGCGTGTGCAGGGCAGCTAGCGGCCCAGCGGCGCTGGGCCTCGGGTGAAGGCCACTAGAAGCTCTCGCCAGCGCCGCTGAGCTTGGGTCAAATAAAAGTGGTTCAGCGTTTTTTTTTTCTTCGCGTGCCACATCTTCTTCTTCACCGACAGCAATTGTCGAGAGCCATTGTCGAGCCTTCCTCCATTGTTGAGTGCTCTACTTTTCTTGAGGTAAGTCAATTCTTGACCAAATTTTTTGAATTTTGTCTTGAACTTGCTTATTTTTCCGCCTAGTTGCTGAATTCTGAGTTGCATTGTTGAATGGGTGCTTGTTTCTTGCGAATCTGAATCTTTTAATTTCCCACTTGAAGAGAGAGAAAGCTTCATTGTACTCCCATGGCTCCCGCAGAGACAAAGGAAAACGTCCCATGGGTGAGGGAGAGGATGACCGGGACCTCTTCCGTACTGAGCTTCCTTCTACTAGGACACCTCCGACCCATCATTCGGATGGAGCTCGATTGTATCAGGACTCATTTATGCGACTGGACTGGCCCCCGGCTAGGATTTGGAACCTTAGTATTTTACTACCGGAGAGGCAAAGTCATTTGTCTAACCCTGAGCTGGTATGTTTTCTGACTCTCTTTTTTTCTGTTCAGCATATATATTTTTTGAACTGAAAATTTTAACTGTTAGTGCTTCGGCACACGAACAAATTGGGACTTGTACTGGATTGGTGGTCAGCTGTATATAATCTGTATCGAATTATTTTAGCTGTATTTGTAGTATACGGGGTGTTGAGAAAAATTTGTTTGTTGGCTAGGGTGTTGGCATTTTGTTGCAGGCTCATGGGTCTACCTCCAATTGGGCTATGATGTTGGAGACTTTTTCAGTTGGAGCTAGGTATTTGGTATTGGGCTCGGGTTTTGACCATTTCCTGACTGTTATCCCTGCTTGTCACTCTGGAGATTCTAGGATTATCGCTATTGGACTATTGGAGAGGTTTTGGGATTCCACGAACACTTTTCATACGCCTGTAGGAGAGATGTTCCCCACCCTTTATCAGTTCGCTGTGTTGACGGGTCTATCCTTTAAAGGGCGTCGTATTCAGTACGATGCGGGCTACTGGCAACAAAGTGACAGGTTACTCGAGCTTTATGGGCATGTGTCTGCCCATTTCGATAAGGATCGGGTTTCTTTGGTGCGGTTATGGGCGGCTTTGGCGGAGCAGGGGCTTACCGAGTAGCAGAGAGCCCGTATTTTCCTGGCTTGCTTGTTGGGGTCGACCATTTTCGCTCAGAAGAAGAGTGTATGTCAAGTCGGTTTCTTGACATGTTTAGAGGATTTGACCAAGGTTCATGAGTACAACTTCGGTGCTTCTGCTTATGCTTCCTTGGTGAGATGGTGTCGTCGGGCTTGCAGGCCTAAGTCGACGAGTGAGAGGGCGTCTATCTCGCGCCCGTGGAGGATACTGGAGGTAGGCCCATCTGTTTCTCTCTTCTTTTTCTTTGCCCGTTTATGCATTTGGACTTGGAGCTTACTTTCTTGCTTGTATGGCAGTTGTGGTTCTTTGAGTATTTTTCGGCCTTTGGTCCTTACTGTCCTGGTTTGACGATGTTCCCACTAGGTTCACGGTGGATTGGTAGGGATAACCACTCGTTTACCTCTCTGGAGCATTTTCGGGTTACTTTTGAGAGTCACGCCGCGTCTATGCTATGTTGTTGTTGACTTGTGCATATATTCTTTTTGGTCCATTTGGTGTGAATGAACTTTTGAACTGGTAACCTGCAAGTGTCATGGTCCGCTTTTGATGGTATTCCTGGGGTTCCACCCCATATTACTATGGAGTCTTTCATGGTGTCCACCTTACGGGTGGTCTTTGAGGGGCCATTAGGTTTTGTGTGGTATTTGGGGGACCGTTTGAATCGACTGGTTTATCCCACCTTGGGTAGCCATCTGGCTCCGGAGGATCCTCCCTTGACTATGTTCTATTTGTGCGGTCTGAGTGTGCGGGACTTGGGAGTCGTGGCTCGTGGTATGGCGGCCACGGAGTTTCTTATGCCAGAGGTTGTTGGCTTGGTCCGCACGGCAGTGTATTTGGCTTACTGCTTGGACCGTCTGATGCTGGACGTCACTTCTGAGGTAAGAAATTTATCTGCATCTTTTTACCTATATGTGTGATATACTGACTTCTTATGTCTCGCAGGCGGATCGTCTAGCTCCTCAGGATCCCAGGAGGTCCCATTCCAGAGTTCCTCGGGGCCAGCCCCCAAGCGTGACCTTGCTGACTAATGAGGTGAGGTATATTGGGGAGAGTGGGGGACGCATAGTAGAGGAGTTCCCTCTACATATGGCTGATGGAGAGGCTGTGGAGGGCTTGCCTTTGCCTGACGGTTGTACGGGGGTAAGTTCTTTTTTATCCCTTCTTTTGTTTGTGTTTGCCTTTGAGTGCTGACTCTATCCCTTGTGTTTGTGTTGCTTCTTCTTTTTCTGCAGTTGAACCGGGAGCAGACTTCTCAAATCTTCAAGCTCATTCACCTGTTGAAGAAAGGCTATGGCCGGGTGATGGGCAAGGGGAAAAGTTCTCGGTCTAAGACTGTTGATGTAAGTAGACTTTCATCCTTTGTTTAGCTAAGTGAAGTGCTTAACTTAACATCTCGATCTTGATCGTTTGTAGATGTCTCAGTCTTCGTCTACGGTGGGACCTCGACATTCTTCTGCTGTGAGGGCCTCTCGGCGAGCAGGCTGTTCGTTGCTCGTTCACCTCCCGTAGCTGTGACCAGGCCTCCTGTTGATGAGGCGCCCGGACCTTCTATGCCGTACATTCCTGAGATGTTCTCCCCTGCGGGTTTCCAGCCGCCTATTGTTGGCCCCACAGCTGGAGGTTGGGCGAACACCCCTGGATGGGATGTGCCTCATACTGGGCCTTCGTATCAGGATATGGCTATGGATTTTGCTAGTCAAGCCACAGAGAGCTTCTTTGCAGCGGGCTTTTCGGCAGGTACCCCCATGAGCGCAACAGCATATGATAGGCGGGACATGAGGCCTGACAACAGCAGGCCTATTTATAGCTCTTCTCTCCATTATTCGGCTGGGAACTATGGTCAGGGGCCGTCCGTTGATGATGAGGCTGACAGAAATGGCAATGACGACTCTAGTTGATCGGTGTTGGATCTCTTTGTAGACATTGACCTCGAGATTTGGAACTCCTGTTTTTATGCATTTTTATGATATGTATGATATGATGACTCAATTATGTCCGTCTGATCTCTAAATATGCAATGTGTTATGCAGTAGGAAAAAGCCGCAATTTAGGGAATAAAATAAAGAAAAAGGTAAAAATTGCAAGAAAAAGCAAAAATTACACATATAATACCCATAAAAAAAATGAAAATAATAATAAAAAAAAAGAAAATGGAAAAGATAAAACTAAGAGAGTCTCGGACTTTGTAACTCAGCCATGTGCATCAAACTGGGCTTAAATCGAGCTGACTGGACCAAGTGGGTGGGCTGGAGCGAGAGGAAAAAGCAGACTGGGACATGGTCAGGGCCGCTAGCGGCGCTGTGCTACGGGCCAAGGCCGCTAGCGTCGTTGGTCAAGGCCGCTGGCGGCCCTGACCAGAGCCATTGACAGCTCTGGTTTGGGCTTTTTCGTTAATTTCTGACTTCTTTTAGCCCGTATTTTTGCTATAAATAGGATTTACGGGATGCTTGATGTTGTATCACTTTCAGACTTTTAGCTCTCTCAAATTTCCCAAATCTTCTACCATGGTGAAATCCTTTGAAAACATGTTTGACGCTTGGTGCAAAAACCTGACCATAGAAGAAAAACATGAACTGGCTCCATTCCATGTCTCTACCTTGCTGACTTTGAGACCAACCAAAATATTGTGGCCCCTTCTTCGATCTGCTCTGAATTATTGGGACCCCGACTTGCATGTCTTTCGCTTTGGTAACTCTGAATTATGCCCTTTAGTTGAAGAATTTGTTGCGATCACCAACATGCCTGATGTTCTTCCTCCAGCTGCGCCGTACTTGAGAGATGGTTTTAATGCTCAGTATAGGAAATCCCTAGGCTTGTCATCTGCAGAAGCCAAAAACATGGTTCTTGGTGTCGATGTGGACTTGGTTCAACTCTGTGAAAAGTTTGCTATTTCTTCTGAAAAGGATGCAATATTCAGGCGTTGTCGCCGGCAGGCTTTTGTACTTTGCCTGTTGAACCGCCTATTGTTTACTAATGCAGAATCGCCTAACTTGGGTAGAGCCTCGTTGCTGCGAGTGGTTAATCAAATGGTTGAAGGGCATTCTCCTTTGCATCTGGTTGTAGGGGAAACTATTATTGGGCTTGACAGGTTGAAAATCTCTCCTCACGAAGCTTTTTCTTGCAGCCCCCTGCTGCTTCAAATTTGGTTATGTGAGCATCTTAGGCTAATAGAGTCACCAGAAAATATAATAGCTCGTGTCCCTCGAGCCTGGGCGAAGAAAACTTATACTGCGGCTAGCTTCTTGGTTAGGAAGAGGCTATATTCTAAAAAGTCCCTTGCTGAATGGGATGCCTTTTTCCATGCAGGACCTGTTATCCGTTGGCATGTGTCCTGGTGGAGCTTGACTTCCTTAGTGGCTTGTGACAATTTGGTTCCTCATACTACCATACTGGGTCTGTACCGGACTACTTTCTTCTTCCCCTTTAGGGTCATGAGGTAATACTGGTTGAAGTAGGTTATCCCTAGTCAGGAGACTACGAGACCAACTATCGTAGCTTTGACCACTGAATTTGCTGCGGATTGGGGAAAGTATTGGCGTAGCCGGGATCGCTGGACTGTACCTCGGGTTATTGCCCCAACTCAAGTTTCTGAGACCTACTTGAATTGGCTTTCCTGTAGTGATGGAGAAGCGAGGCGAGCCCTTCGTCATGAGGAGTGGGACCAACTAAAGCCTAAGTATGACTCAAGAACAGGAAGCAAGAAAAGAAAGGAAGGGCCTCAGGTAGGAGGCTATCATTTATTGAAAAGAGTCAAGCCCTCAGCTCAAGGAAGCGATCATAGGTCGTCCTCAAGCCAGAGTCTTTCAAAGAAGAACCCTTCGACGAAGCCTTCTAAAGGGAAGAAGGATTGAAGTAGTTTTCTTAGAAAGCAAGTCTAGTTTTAAAAAAAAGTAATAAGGATTTTTTTTACCTTAAACCCCCGTAGTTGCACTTTTTTGTAACCTTAGTAAGTTAATTTTTGCAATGTAAGCTTATTCGTTCAGTTTGAATAAAGATTATCCCTTTTTGAATGAGTTGAGTGGAATTTTGGATTGATTTTGGTCGGGCCCCTTAAAAGGGTTACCTATGTACCTAGCGTGGAATCAGGCCAGCGTAGTTCGTTCAATTTGTGCACGTCTTTTTTTCGGATTATTATTATTATTATTACTTTTTTTTTAGACGTAGCACTTCTTCAGTTGGTCCATATTGGTGAGCTGACTGAACTCGATGTCGTCAATGTCCATGAGTCTGACCGTGCCTCCTTATAGAATGTATTTGATGATGAACGGACCGGACCAGTTTGGTCAAAATTTGCCTCTGGGTCGGTAACTAGGGCATGTAATTCTTTCCAAAATAAATCTCCTTCCTTTAAATTCCGAGGTCGGACCTTTTTGTGGAATGCTCTCGCCATGCGCTGCTGGTACATGTGGGAATGGTCTAGGGCCCGCAGGTGTCTTTCATCAGTGAACATGAGTTCTTCGTAGCGGGCTTGTAACCATTGGGTTTCAGGAATTTCACCCTCTAAGGCTATGCGCATGGAGGGTAGTTGGACTTCTATGGGTAGAACTGCTTTCATTCCGTAGACTAGGGAATAAGGTGTTGCTCCCGTAGAGGATCTTATGGATGTCCTATATCCCCAAAGGGCAAATGGGAGTTTTATGGGCCAATCTTTGTAGTTTTCTATCATCTTTTCAATGATAGTCTAGAGGTTTTTGTTGGCGGCTTCTACTGCGCCATTGGTTTGGGGACGATAAGGGGATGGTTTGTGGTGCTGGATTTTGTAGTTTTTGAGGAGGGTGGCTGTCTCGGCTTTGAAATGGGATCCATGGTCGCTGATAATTTCATGCGGAACGCCGTATCGGCAAATGATGTTGTTCCTTATGAATTTGGACACTTGTTTGGAGGTGAGGATGGCATAGGATTGGGCTTCGACCCATTTGGTAAAATAGTCTATGGCCACTAGGATGTACTCATGTCCTCCCGAGCCTTTCGGGGTGATTTTACCAATGATGTCTATTCCCCATGCGAAAATGACCAAGGGGTGTGAAGTTAAGGAGCATTGAGGGTGGCATATGCTGCGGGTTGGCATGTATCTGACACTTCTTGCACTTCTTGACATAGTCGTAGCAATCCCTTCCATAGTGGTTCAGTAGTATCCCAATCGTAAGACCTTTCTAGAGAGCATTCGACCATTCATGTGTGGTCCGCACACGCCATTGTGTACCTCGTCCATAATCTCTGCAGCTTCTTCGGAGTTCACGCATCTGAGGTTGACTTCGTTGTGGGATTTCTTGTACGGAACCCCCTTGTATTCTATGTATTGTGCTACTAAGAGACGGATGACCCGTTGAGCTCTTAGTGGCGCGTCCTGAGGGTATATCCCTTTGGTGATGTAGTTGAAGACGTCTTGGTACCAAGGATCCTCTTCGATTGGAGCCAGGGTCATTTCTACGTCGAGGTTGTTGCAAAAGGTTGGCTCGCTTCGTCTTTGTATGCAAACGGGCATCATGCTAACTGGATCGGGTATGATGATCAAGGATGCTAATTTGGATAGAGCATCTGCGAATTGATTATCTTGCCGTGGAAGGTATGTGAAGGCTACCTCTTCAAAATTGTCAAGTACCTTATCCAAAAACTCTTGGTAGAGTGCCAGGCTCTCGTTGTGTACTTTCCATTTTCTGGAGACTTGGTTGATGATCAGTAGAGAATCCCCACAGACTTTGAGTGTCCGGATTCCAAGTCCTACGGCTGCTTGTAAACCAATAATACAAGCTTCATATTCGGCCGCATTATTAGTGACAGGGAAGTCCAATTTTACCGAGATAGGAGTGTGAGCTTCATCTGGAGATACAAGGAGTACTCCTGCGCCATAACCCTTTTGGTTGGATGCCCCATCAAAGTACATTTTCCAGCAATTTTCTTTAATTAAGGCCACATCCTCATCGGGGAAGTCATATTGCTCGTGCTCCTTAGCTGTGTGAGTGGGGTGCTCGGCCAAGTATTCTGAAACTGCGTGTCCCTTGATGGTCTTTGTAGGGTCAAACTTGAGATCAAATTCAGACAACAAAACCGTCCATCTTGCGATTCTTCCACTTAGGACTGGCTTCTCGAATATATACTTGAGGGGATTCATTCTTGACCTTACCAGTACGGGATGATTGAGCATATAATGTCTGAGTTTCTTGGTGGCCCAGACTAAAGCTAAGCAGTTCTTTTCAAGGCTTGAATATCTGGTTTCATAGTCAATGAATTTCTTGCTTACGTAATATATTGCTCGTTCTCGATCTTCTATGGCTTGGGCTAGCATAGCCCCCATGACAGTGTCGGTTACTGTCAGATAAAGGATCAATGGCAGACCTTGCTTGGGAGGAGCAAGAATAGGTGGGTTGGCTAGATAATATTTGATCTTGTCGAACGCTTCTTGACACTGATCATCCCACTCGATTTTGACCCCCTTCTTCAATTTCTTGAATATGGGTTCACCTGAATATGCCCGTCTCGGTGTCTTGATTTCACAATCATATCATCCACATAAACGTCGGCTTCTTTATGCATCATATCATGTAGCACAGTTGTGGCGGTCCTTTGGTATGTTGCACCTGCGTTTTTTAATCCAAAGGGCATGACTCTGTAGCAATAGGTTCCCCAAGGAGTTATGAACGTTGTTTTGCTCATATCTTCTTTAGCCATCTGAACCTGATTGTACCCTGCGTAGCCATCCATGAATGACAACAGGGCGTACTCGGCTTTGTTATCTACCAAAAGATCAATGTGGGGTAAAGGAAAATCGTCTTTTGGGCTAGCTTTGTTGAGGTCCCTGAAATCGACGCACATTCTGACTCGGTCATCCTTCTTCGGTACTGGAATCACATTGGCAATCCATTCAGGATAATTTGATACCACAATGAACCCAGCGGCAAGTTGCGTTTGTACCTCTTCCTTTATTTTCAATGCCCATTCTGGTCGGAGACGCCGTAATTTCTGCTTAACTGGTTTAGCATCAGAGTATAAAGGGATTCTATGCTCGGCTATGTTTCTTTCAATTCCTGGCATGTCCTTGTACGACCATGCAAAGACATCTGTGTATTGTTTCAAAAGTTCAACAAATTGCTCACATTCCTGTTCAGTTAGGGATAATCCAATTCTTACTTTACGAGGTTCGCTTTCATTGCTTAAATTAATTAATTCTGTTTCCTCCACAATGGAGGTCTTTTGTTCATGATTGATTACTGCTTCTAGCAGATCTTTAGGCAACTCATTTACATCATTGGGTTTATCAACAACTAAACAAGGCAAGAAATAAGCAAAAGGATTTTTCATTTTATTAGAATTGAAAACAGCAAGAAAGGGATCTGAATTTCCCCTCACATTGACACTAGACTTAGGAAAAGAAAAGGGAACACTCCATGTTACTGACTCATCCTTAGGACCTAAGCTAGACACTGACTCTGACTGAGACTCGGAATCAGATTCTTCCATCATAGGTCCTTCTCCAGTTGATATCGTGACCTTTCGTCCATTCGGGTCGGTCCAGCTTACTTCTTTGCGCCATCCCATGGTGATATCTTCGGTGGTATATATTAGGTCGGCGGGATTGAAGTTGCGATCATTGAGATCCATTGCTTCTTCACTTATCCCAGGAGCTTTAACCATTCTTGTTTCTTGGCCGAATAACAGACCCAGCAGCTGGTTACCTGGTGCTTTGGTCCAGTCTTGACCTGCTGGTTCTGAGGGGTGGTGTGCCTCCTCATCTAATTGATTGCAGTCTTGGAAGATTTCAAAACCCGGATGTGTGATCTTGGCTTCTTTCTCATAGTACGGCTCAGGGAAACCATAGTATGGGCAATAGTCCCCTTCTGTGATGAACTGACCATTTAGTGTGGGGCTATAAGGAGGTATGACTTGTTTTCCCTTAAACTGTTTCCTTTGTTTCAGAACCTGATCATGAATTTCATTGTCAGTAGGTTTGTAGCCGAGTCCAAAGGAGTTGTTTTTGGCTTCGAATTTGAAGGTGGTAGGCCCTTGTCCATTTTTTCCTAGACCCATACCGGGTATATACCCTTACTTTTTGAGGAAACCATTAACATGAGGGTTCGAGTGTGGTATGAATGGTGCTTGATCTATTTCGAGCACGTTGACTTCAGGCTGCGGTTCATACTTTCGTACTGTGATCTTGAATATGTAAGACTTTGGAGGATAAACGGCTCCGGAATTAATGACGGATTGGATGTCATACTTCAAACGGTAGCATTGTTCGGTGAGATGACCAAAACACCTATGATATGTGCAATAGAGGTAATGATCTTCCCCTTTCGGCCAAACTCCTTCAAAGAACTGCAGATCTCTGCGGGGAAGTAGAGTCGTCATGACATCGTGAATAGGTACTGTTAGTGGAGTGAATTCCCTGGTTGGGATGCTCGATCTTTCCTTGGATAACCAATGATGCGCAGGCCACATGGTCCCTTCATCAATGAAGGCTTGGATTTTGTCCCTCAGATTCCTGCACTCATTGGTGTGATGTCTGCAGGCTCGACAGTACTCACAATAAACACTTGGGTTTCCATTTTCTGGAAGGAGTTCATAGGTAGGTCCCACCGAATACATAAAGTCATATGCCCTTATTTGCTGGAAAATGTGTTCTTAAGGCCAACGGGGTTGGCCCTGATTAAGAATGATCTTATCCCCTTCTAGAGCCTTAATTCTTTGTTCTAACCCAGCAACCGTCTTCTACAGCCTCTTGATCTTTGAGTGATAGACGACAGTGTACTGAGATAGGTAGTCAATATCGTCTTGCGCTTCAACAAGGGCTTGGATTGGCTTGTTCGTGCTTCTGTACTCAACGAGTCTAGGGATTTCATCAGGATCAAGGCCCACTTGAATCTTAGCCTCTCGCAGTGATTGGTCCGATTGTTCTCCTAAGTCAAGTGATTCATCTTGAGTATCCAGTATCGATTCTTTTGAAGCTTCGCGGGCCGGATATGCAGTTGTTACAAAATGAGTCTTGACCTTCTTGGCATTCTGGCCCATTTCCGATCTTGGCATGAGGAGAGATCCCTCTTGTGTATCTTCAGTTGAGGAACGCTTGTTGGACCCTGACATGATCTGAATGAGTAGATGACCATTTAGAATCAAAAAGACCACGAGACTCTCATCTGAAAAAAATGTTGACCCACATATAGAAAACACATTGTCCTAAAAAAAAAGGTCCTTAAGCCTAAATGCTCGAATATTCCCTAATATAAAAGGAAAATAAAGTCAATGAACGAAAATAAGAAAAATAAAAAAAGACTGACTATCCTGTTTTTTATCTTTCTAGAGTCAAAGAAAATGGAAAATGGGGTAAAATAAAACAAAAGAATTTCGGTCTTTTTTTTTTTATTTTGATTTTTTTTTATTTTTCGGCGGCTTTTTTTAATTTATTTTTGCCGATTTTTTGTGTTTTTTTTGACTTTTTCCTTTTTTTTTGACCGAATCTGAATTACATCAAAAGAAAAAGAAAAATAAAGAGATAGAAAAAAGGAGAGGGGAAATTGGGAGACTGATCTTTTCTTTTGCTAAAAGATCCTAGAAAATTGTTCATGACTTTTAGAATATATCATTGGGAAAATGATGGGTGTTCATTGAATTTGAATTCTCGCACCATCTTCGGGCATTAGGAACTAGCTAACAATAAAAGAAAAGGTTCCTAACACGTAAGTACATGTTGGCACATAATCACGATATTCATGCATTCAGGCAAGCATTACAACGACATAATTACAGGCAAACATGTGATCAGACGGACATTACAACGACACATGCACAGCAAGCAAGCGGATGCACGAATGTGGGCTAGAGGCTTTTGGCTCCTGTGAGGTTACCACGACAAATTAAAATTTCCGTTCGGCGGATGGTCGACACATCAATTGTAATTCTTTTCATCAACAAGGATTGATGAGTCATGGGTGAGGAAGCGTCGATTTGCACGATAGGACAACTGTATATTCCTTTAGATATACGGGTTATCTACGAGTTGCGACACAAACTTCCTCGAGGGTTGATAAGGGTCAAAAGGTTGTGCCAAGGCACATGCAAATGATGCAAAAACGTGGAACATGTTATTAAACAATTAAGCAAACTTGACTTTCGAGTCTCACCCTCTTAAATAAATCCCCAGTGAAGTCGTCACTGTAAGGACCTGGGATTTTCGTCCAATCCAACGTTATAAGTTTCCACGGAGTATGTCCTTATAGAAAATTTGTAAGCTGGGGGTTTAGATAAGTTTAAGGAACCGTCGAGTTAGAAAAGCTTTTGAAAAGACTTGAATTGAATAAAAACCATGAAAGAGGTCACGAATCTGCTATCGGCGTTTTATCGGAGGGACAAACCGAAGGGACAACCCAATAGCGCGATAAGTGAACTAATCATGTTTTTAGAAAGACTCCCGCTCATATAGAACATATGAGTACCCAAGAATAAAGGGTACAGGGGCGAAGGTACGAGGTGGGAAGGTGTTAGGTACCCAACTCGCTCGTTTATGACGGCTTCTACTAACTCAAGTTTGCTTAATAATTTAAAGACATAATTCCCATGCAAAACCGGATTAACAACCTAGACTTAGACTATTAATTAATTCACCACAAGCATCACAACATTTATTAATGACCCTTATTTAGACATGCATTCGTTTTGACAAGTTGGGCAGCACAACGACTATACAGACAATATTTAGGAAGCGAGAAAAACATGTACTAGCATGATATCTACATTATGATTATTGGAAAATAAACAATTAAGCAATTAGTTTAATTTGAGCCCTCATGAGTTAGTACCTGAACTGTAGGCTATATTTGACAAAAATAACAAAAGACAAGATCTCAAGTTTGGAAGAAAGAGGGGGAAGCTCAGAGTCAATACTACTGAGAATAGAGGTTGTCAACTGTAGACTTTGTGTTTTGAACTGAGGGATGAGGGTTGTATTTATAGGCGTGGAGGAGTAGGGTTGGACGGCTGAAAAGGAGCTGAAAATCGAGTTGGGCTTGAAAAAAGAGTCAGGCCAGAAGCCACGTCAGCGCCTCTAGCGACCCTGAGATTTTAGTCAGCGCCGCTAGCGGCGCTGGCTAGGGCCGCTGACGGCTATCAGCTGCCAGCTGGATGTCGTCATAATGATGACATCCAGTCTATTTTTTTTTTCCAGGGGAATTTTAGTATTCCGAAAAATATGAAAAGACTGTTTTACCTTTGGGCGGTAAAAGACGGTTCTGCCCCTGAATCGCAACTTGGCGACCGGGAGTCGGAAAGGGGCATGAGAGGTGTCGTTGGAAAGCTCTTGAACGGGGCTTTTGAATAGGGTTGGAATAAAGGAGTGTTTGGAGGAAAACCTGAGACCTTATCTTAACTATTAAAGCAAAAATAGCGTTTAAGTTTATAAATTACTCCTTTCATCATCGGGTTTTTGCGGAGAAATCTGAAGGCGCTTTTTTGGCGTCTACAGTTCCATACAAATCCGGTCGTCCAAGATCCTAAATTAACTAGGTGGGTTAATGACAACCAAATTACCTATGTTATCGCTTTGCACAATTTATATCCAATTTGCATGCATACTATTAACAAGTACAAATAAGAGATAAGAGCAATAATTTAATGCTCCAACCTACCGCACTTTGCTAAACGCGCCAGGTATTGCATATGCACATCAATAAATTTGTTAGTAACTTCAATAGAAGAACAATGCAAGAATACTAACTTTATGCTAAAATAAACCTAGGAGGTTGCTACATGCATGCACAAACGATAAAAAAAGATGCAAACTTGCATAAACTAATAAAAAGATGCAAACATTAAATAATCTAATCATGCATAATTATTTACAAGGATCTAAGCATGCAGAATTATTCAACCATAATCAAAAGTTAGATAAAACATGATTATAAAAAATAAATAAGAGATTTAAGAAAGGATTTAGGCCCTCAGGATGGTTAACTTGGACGTTCTATTCGAACAGGACTAGTAGAATTGGAATTGCTCTTCAATCTTGGGTGCTAGGTTGGGTGCAATGGCTTGCTTGAGTCTTCAAAATCTGAATTCTCTATCATTTTGGGGGATTTGTGCTCTCAATTGCTCTCAAAAATATAAACTGACCAACCTCCCTGAAAAGAGGGTGAAAGAGAGTATTTATAGAGTTAGGGGACGGAATTAGGGGCTTAGGGCTGCAAAGCCGGCGCCGAAACTCGGCCCAGCCAAAAAACAGGCCTAGCGGACAGCCGGAACGCGGCTGAGGCCCAGAGGCTGCCCAGAGGGCCCCCGCTGTCACGCGTGTGCCGCCGGGTTGACATCGTCAGCTGCTCGACCCGAAGGCGCGCGCGTGGCTAGGGTTTTTTGACTTTTTTTTCTCAGTAAATTACGAAATTGCCCTTGGGCT